>CM038600.1:5416766-5485580 GCA_021533255.1 Ceriops tagal
GAAGCTGACGAACGAAGAGAGAGAAAATGTAGCCGACTGACGAAGAGAGAGACGCCACCAGAAGAGTAGACAGTAGATCTGCAACGACGTGAGACAAACAAACGACACAACAAGGAGAGAACTGTGAAATGGATGAAGAGAGAGACACCACCAGAGACGGCCGTTGGAAGAGAGAGAAAAGAGGTATACGACTAGAACAGAGGAGTTGATGGGAAGAAGAGTGATGGCTAGACGGGGCTGAACGAAGAAAAGCAAACCATTGGCAGAAAAGGGAGGAAATCTGTGACGGCCAAATGGGTGAATGGAAAAGAGAAATCTGGTGGTAAAAGAGAGAAATCTGGTTAGACAGCAAGAGAGAGAGAGAAACGGACAAGCGAGTCGTGAGACAAGGAGACAGGTGAGATTGTAAGACGGTGAAAGTAGGAATTGTGTGAGACAACGCAGAGAAGGAATTCGGTGAAGCATTGAACTCAACGTATTTCCAGACTTCTTCAAAAGAGGCTAGAAAGCGTTGCGGTGAACTTTTAAGCGGCAGTGGAGTAGCCTTTCAATTCAACAGAGGCAAGACAAGCTAGAAGAAGGGTAGACACAGTGAGTGACACTCTTTGTATTGTACTTGCTTAGTAATTGCAAAAGTGAAAGGAGCAAAGAATTAAAGACATCCATTGTAACCTATATTCACAAGTATAGTGGATAGTCTCGGTAGAGGGAGAGTCCCTACCACCGTGGATGTACGTCACGTTGACGGAATCACGTAAATCTCGTGTGTCCTTAATTTGCTTTACATTCTGTGTTTTGAACTGAGTTTTGAATGCAGCTAAAGTATCAGCCAACCCATAACCTAAAGAAGACCTAAACAAGAACATCCATATTGTCTATTAGGCAGGGTGTCTGAAAGGTGACTTTGGAGACTATTGTGATTAGTAGGTAGCAATAGATCTACCTTAGTTGAGTTTGAGAAAAAGTTTGCTTTTAAGAAAAGGTTGAAGTTGTTCACTTACCTGCAAATTGCGAATTGTGGTGATACTGATTCACCCCCCCTCTCAGTAGTAGATCCTAGGGAGAAGTCGGGAACTTCAATTGGTATCAGAGCACAGGTTCACCAGTTTGAAGCTTAACAGCTTGGTGTACTAGTTTGAAGGGTTACAGAAGTTTTGACTTGTTCAGCATACTGAGAAATGGAAGCCGGTACCAGCACTAGCACTATGTACAGCAAGAAGGTTCCAATCTTCAACGGAACCAACTACCATATGTGGAGAGTGAGAATGCAAGTGGTATTTGCAACCATGGGCATGAACGTGGTGAAATGCGTACAGGAGGGTTTTGTGGCTTCGGAAGAAGGTAAAGACCCAACCCCAGAGGAGTTAAGGCAGTTTGAGATAAATGGGAAGGCCTTAAACGTCATCATGTTAGCATCAACAGATGCTGAGTATGCTAAAGTGATGGATTACAAATCTACTAAGGAGATATAGGACAGATTGCAGAAAGTCTATGAAGGTGATGGCAGAATGAAGGAGGCTAAGCTTCAAGTGTTCAAGGAGAGATATGAATCTCTCAGAATGCAGAAGAATGAGACAGTTCAAGAGTTCTTCACTAGGGTTATTGACGCTGTAAATGACCTTAGAAGTCATGGGAAGAATGAGAAGGACTCATCGATTATGAAGAAAATTCTATGAATTCTGCCTGACAGGTTTGCCTCAAAGGTAGCAGCCATAGAGGAGAGTAGAGATCTCAATTTTATATCTCTGCATGATCTCCAGTGCAATCTAATTGCGTATGAGATGAGGATAAAGTCAGCTGAAAGCTCTTCAACAACGAAGGTATCAAAGGAGGCAGCTTTCAAAGCTATGAAGCACTTGAAGATAAAAGAAGAGAAAGAATCATCCAGTGAGGATGATGATGATGATGATAAGGAAGAAAGTGAAGGTGAAGTATTGGCTTACTTCATAAGGAAATTCAAAAAGGGGTCTAAGGGAAAAGGACAGTTGTCCTTGAGATGTTATCATTATAGCAGACTTGACACTTTGCTTCTCAGTGCAAAGTGAAACTTGATGATGAAGATGAGGATGGTGATGAGGAGCAGAATTCAAGATGGAGAAGATCATCATTCAAATCAAAGAAGTCCAGCAAGAAGACTGCCAACCCATAGAAGAAGAATAGAGCCTCATTCAAGAGCTATATGAGTTAGATAAAAGAAGTTGATGAGGAGGAAGATGAAGACTCATTAGATGATCATGTCTTTATGGCATCAGCACAAGGTGGTAGCTCAACCTCTAAAGAGGAAGAGGAGGTTGATGAAGAAGAGCCAGATCTTGAAGCTGAGCTGGAAGCAGCTTCAAAGGAGATAATCAGAAGGGGCAGAACCATAAAAAGGTTGGAGGCTCATATAAAACAAATTGAAGCAAAGTTTGAGGAAGCTGAAAGTCAAAAGGATGAAATAAGGACTGAACATATTGACTTGAAGAGAAGATTTGAAGAACAGATCAAAATATGTGAAGACCTTACAATAGAGCTTGGCTCAAGGACTTCAACAATTGAAGAAATGGAAATAGAGTTGCTGAGACTTTAGCAACAACTCAAAAAGAATGGGAAGAACTTGCAGAAGTTTGAAGTGGTAGGAGAAATAAGCTTTGCAAGAGAAAAGAAGAATGATACTTTGCCACAGAAGTTGAATGAGAAGGCTGTGACTCAGGTGAAGATAATTGAAGAAGAGAAGACAGTTATCAAACCAAAGCCAAGGCCAAAAATGATGGATGTGATTAAAGAGCAGTAGCCCATAGTTGCTACGTCTCAGAAAGAAAAGAAAATCAGCCAGCAAAGGGCTATGGCTGAATAGAAGAAGGAGAAGAAGGTGACTGAAATGAAAGTCACACAAGCAAAGAAGCTAGCTACTTTGCTTACATAGCAAGTGATGAATAGAAGAAGACAAGCTGTGATCAGACCCAAGAAGAGGCAGTTTCAAGGTCATTGCCTTTATTGTGGAGTTTGGGGTCATAAGGCAAGTAACTGCTGATGGAGAAGGCCAGTATATGTCTCCAACTTGAGAAGATCCGATACTGCATATAGGGGGAGATAGTACAAAATTCAGAAGAGAACACCTGTCGTGAGTTCTTGCACATACTGTAAAAGGTGAGGACACACTGATGAGGATTGTTGGTGGAAGCCCAAACCAGTAGTTTCAAAGAACAAGTTTGCTATATTGGCAGACTTGGAATAGTGTGAAAGGTGTAGGCAGGATGGCCATAATGCCAAGAGATGCATGATACTTCTCCCTGAGCAAGAGAAGGCACTCAATGGCACAGTAAAAACAAGCGGTGCAGTCAAAACTCAGAAAAAGGAGAAAGCTATCTTTCAGCTAGTTCAAAAGAAGGAATATAAAGCAAAAAGGGAGGTGGCTAATATAGCTGAAATTGCACTAAAGGCTAATTGCAAGGATAAGCAGTGGATCCATGATAGTGGATGCATTTCACACATGACGGGAGACAAGAGTAAATTATCAAAGCTAAACAAATTAAGAGAAGGCAGGGTTAAGTTTGGCAATAATGATTCACTCAACATCAATGGTCAGGGGTCAGTAAACATTGGAAGAGGAAAGCTGAAAGATGTTCTGCACGTTGAAGGACTTAGATATAATCTAGCATCTGTCATCCAACTATGCAACAACGACCACAAAGTGATATTCACAAAAATAGGTTGCCAAGTAAAGAGTAAATAAGGCAATACTGTTGTAGCCAGGAAGAGAACGGCTGGAAATTTGCATGTGATTGATGAGGACAAGACGAATAGCTGTTTACTTATAAAAGAAGAAGAAAATCAACTATGGCATAGGAGGCTAGGACACTCATCATAGAAGAACATGAGGAAGCTAACCACTACTCATGTAATCAGAGACATTCCCGACCTCAGGAGAGAGAGAGAGTATGTTTGCTCAGCATGCTCTAAAGGAGAACATGCCAAAAAGCAATACAAGACCAAAGAGTTCAGTTCTGAAGCAGTGCTTAACATTGTGCATACTAATTTGTGTGGACCGATGAGGACAAAAGGGTTAAAAGGTGAGAGGTACTTCATTTTGTTTGTTGATGATTATTCGAGGACCTGCCTCATGCACCTCAAAGACAAGTCAAAAGTTTTGAATTGCTTTAAGAGATACAGAAGATTGGCTGAAAATGAGAGTGGAAGAAAGATCAAAGTATTGAGGTCAGATCAGGGCACTAAATTTACAAATGAAGCTTTTAAAGATTACCTTGAGAAGCATAGTATTCATCATCAGATGGCAGTAGCAAGAACACCTCAACAGAATGGGGTGGTAGAGAGGAAGAATATAGCTGTGGTTGAAATGGCAAGAACTTTACTGTTGGAATCCAAGCTTGATACAAGATTTTGGATAGAAGCAACATTTATGGTAGTGCACCTATTGAACAGAGTACTACTAAGGCCCAATACTGATAAGACTCCATATAAGCTATGGAGTGGGAAAAAGACAACAGCCAAGTATTTCAGAGTCTTTGGCAGCCCATGTTTTGTGAAGAACAAGGAGCAAAACTTGGGAAAATTCAACGCTAGGTCTGATAAAGGCATCTTTGTGGGATACTTAGAAAAGAAAAAAGGTTACAGAGTTTTCCTGCATAAGTTGGGAAAAATGATCACTTCCAGTGATGTGAGAATAGATGAGAACTAGAAAACAATGCAGAATGGAGAAGTTGAGGATTATGAAGAAGATGACTTCAATGTAAATGAAGAATCAGACCAACATGGTGAAAAGGAACAAGAAGTAAGTTCAGAATTAGAGAAGAGTGAGTTTGAAAATGAAGAAAGAGATCCTCTTGCAACTAAGACTGTGCAAGAAAGAAAGTCAAAGAAAACATGGACCATTGCTCATCAAGAAAATCAGATCATAGGTGATGCATCAATAGGAGTTACAACAAGAAGAAGAATTGTGGGAGCTACTGCTTTACTCTCACAAGTTGAACCTAAATCTGTTGAAGAGGCTACACAAGATTTAACTAAATCTCTGTCCACAAATCTGTTTGAAAAGCATAGATTGAGTCTATCTGTGCAAATGCCTCCTCAAGCTTGAAAATCAAGTGAATCCTCCATCTCCACTTTGCGAGTTTTTCAGATTTGTAATTGGTTGACAAAGGGGGAGAGAAGCAACAGTGCAGAGGGAACTGTTAAGAAAGGGGGAGTGCATATTTAGGGGGAGTTGAAACTGCTGCATAGTGGCTTTTGTTATGAGTGTTGCCAATAATTACAAAGGGGGAGATTATTGTTCCCATAGCCTTGTATGGGTTGTAATTGTTATCAACTAGGTTTAAGTGTGTAAGAAAGTAAAGCGACATGGAAGGGCAAAATAGTAAATTTGCCGCGTAAGGGCAAGAACGTAAATCTGTTGCGTAAGCCCTATTAGGGCTTCACGGTAAAGAATATATAAAGACCATGGAAGACAAAACTAGGGTAAGGCCAACACAATTGAATACACAGCAAAACACTAAACCCTACACAGAAGAACACCACTTGCAAAAGAAAAGAGTAGCCGTCGTGAACAGTAGCCGTTGAGTGAACAGTGCAGCCGTCGGAAATTGAACAGTATCGTCAAAAAATTGAATAGTGTCGTTGAAAATTGAACAGTGTCATCGAAAATTGAACAGAATGAGGAACGACCAAATTGAGCAAATCGGAGCAAACCGTGTGACGACAAGAGAGAAACCCGTGAGGAACGGCACACCAGCGGTAGGACGAAGAGAGAGAAAATGAAGCCAACAGGTGAAGAGAGAGACGCCATCGAAAGAGTAGATAGTAGATCTGCGATGACGTGAGACAAACGAACGACACAACAAGGAGAAAACCGTGAAACAGACGAAGAGAGAGACACCACCAGAGACAGCCGTTGGAAGAGAGAGAAAAGAGGTATATGGCTAGAACAGAGGAGTCGATGGGTAGAAGAGTAACGGCTAGACGGGGCTGAATGGCAGGACGAAGAAAAGCAGACCACTGGCAGAAAAGGGAGGAAATCTGTGATGGCCAAGTGGGTGAATGAAAAAGAGAAATCCGGCTAGATAGCAAGAGAGAGAGAGAAACGGATAGGCAAGCCGTGAGATAGTGAGATTGTAAGACAAGGAGACAAGTGAGATCGTAAGACGGTGAAAGTAGGAATTGTGTGAGACAACGTAAAGAAGGAATTCGGCGAAGCATTGAACTCAACGTATTTCCAGACTTCTTCAAGAGAGGTTAGAGAGCGTTACAGTGAACTTCTAAACGGTAGCGGAGCAGCCTTTTAATTCAACAAAGGCAAGACAAGCTAGAAGAAGGGTAGACACAGTAAGTGACACTCTTTGTATTGTACTTGCTTAGTAATTGCAATAGTCCCTACCATCGTGGATGTACGTCACGTTGACAGAACCACGTAAATCTCTTATGTCCTTAATTTGCTTTACGTTCTGTGTTTTGAATTGAGTTGTGAACACAACTAAAGTATTAACCAACCCATAACCTAACGAAGACCTAAACAAGAACATCCGTATTGTCTATTAGGCAAGGTGTCTGAAAGGTGACTTTGGGGACTATTGTGATTAGTAGGTAGCAATAGATCTACCTTAGTCCAGTCTGAGAAAGAGTTTGCTTTTAAGAAGAGGTTGAAGTTGTTCACTTACCTGCGAATTGTGAATTGTGGTGATACTGATTCACCCCCCCTCTCAGAATCACAAACTAGTAGATCCTAGGGAGAAGTCGGGAACTTCATGCCTTACCACTGTTTCTGGTTTGCACTTGTCCATTTTACACCTCCAGACAACTTGGTTTGCTCTCCCAATGGTCTCCTCTTTCATGGACAGTGTGCTGTCTTCTCTCTTACGTGAGTCACATGGTTTTCTCCAGCCGTCACACGGTTTCCCTTGCTATCTAAGGTATCCCTTGGTGTTATCTCCTTTTGCTGTGAGTTGTCTCCTTGTCGTACTGTCTCCTAGCCGTCCACCTTGCTTTGGATGTCCACTCTTGGTTGGTCGTTCTCCTCCTTGCTATCCACACCTATTTGGTCGTTTACCTCTTTGCTTTGTCGTGTAGGTTGGTTGGACGTCCTCTCTCTTTTAGCCGGTGGTGGTTTTGCTGTCCAACATTTGCTGTCTAGTTGTTCCTCCCTTCTTTTCTCTCTTTGGCCGGTCACCCTTTGTGTTTTGCCATCCAGCACCTTCTGATTTGTGATTTGCCGTTCACCTTTGGTTGCTGTCTAGCCATGTCTTCTCTTTTGCAGGTGGTGGTTTGTCGTTTGCTCCCTTGTGTTTGCCGAGTGGTTTGCTTTGGACGTGTAAGGTTGTTTTGGACATTCACCTTTGGTTGGCCAGTTGTCTCCTTGCTTGGACGTCTCTTCTCTTTGGACATGTCGGATTTTCTCTCGTTCCCCTGTTCTATCGTCGGCTCACTTGCTGTGTTGTCTCTCTTCCCGTTGGTGTGCTTTAGCCATGTGTTATGTTTTGCTGTTTTCTCTATTTGGCCGTCCACCCACGTTCTGCCATCCAGCCGTGTCGGGTCTTTCTTTTTCAGTCGGTCATTCTTCGTTCCCTTCTCTCCTTTCCACTATTTGGCCGTTGAGTTTTTCCTCTCCTTCGCTATCCACTCTGAGTTTGCCGTATGTGATTTTTCTCTCTCTTCCAACGACTTCTCTCTTTCACCTCTTTGTCGTTTTTCTCTTTCGGGCATTTCTCTCTCTAGGTTTTGGTTGTCTTCACTCTTCCAACATTTTGTGGTTTTTATTTGCACTAGGTTTTGGTTGAATTGTGTCTTTGGTTGGCCGGTTGCTCTCTCTTGTGTTTGGATGGTGTCTTTGTGTCTTGGCCGGTTACTCTCTTTGCTTGCATAGTTTCTCTTTTCTTTTGCAGGAGGTGTTCTTCCGTGTAGGGTTTGGTGTTTTGTGTTTTGGTTTTCTCTCTCTTATGTTGGATGGTTTCTCTCTAGGTTTTGGCCGACTCCCTTAGTTGAACGGTTTCTCTTTTGTGTTTGGACAGTTCCTTTCCTCTCTTTCAGTTGGTTGCTCTGTTTTGCTGACGGTCTCTCTTTCTTCTTTGGGCTGTCGGATTTTTCTCTCCTTCCCCGGTTCTACCGTGCTGGTTTTCTCCTTTGACTAGTGGTGGCTCTTCTTTGGCTTGTCGTCCAGCCCCTCTTCGGCCATTCTTCGTTCCCTTCTCTCCTTTCCACTATTTGGCCGTTGGGTTTTTCCTCTCCTTCGCTGTCCACTCTGAGTTTGCCGTATGTGATTTTTCTCTCTCTTCCAACGGCTTCTCTATTTTTGCTGAACGTTTATATTTTTGTCTACCTCCTTTTTTCGGCCATCACGTATTTTCTCACTCTCGACCCCCCTGTTCTTCGTTTAGCTCCCAAATTTGATTTTTGGCCGTGCTTCTCTTCTTTTTGCCGTGTACCACTTTGGCCGGTTCCTATGTTTGCCGAATGCTCAATTGCCGACAGTCTCTCTCTCTTCGTCCACCCCTCTTATGTTTCGCCGTGTATTCAATTGTGTTGGCCTTGCCTTAGTTTTGTCTTCCAAGGTTTTTATATACTCTCTTCCATGAAACCCTAATAGGGCTTTCGTGGCGGATTTATGTTCTTGCCCTTACGCGGTGAATTTACTTTCTTGCCCTTCTATGTGGCTTTACCTTCTTGCCCTTCCATGTGGCTTTACTTTCTTGCACACTTAAACCTAGTTGACAATAATTACAACCCATACAAGGCTGTGGGAACAACAATCTCCCTCTTTGTAATTGTTGGCAACACTCATAACAAAAGCCATTATGTAGCAATTTCAACTCCCTTTAAATATGCACTCCCCCTTTCTTAACAGCTCCCCCTGCACTGTTGCTTCTCTCCCCCTTTGCCAACCAATTACAAATCTGAAAAACTCGCAAAGTAGAGATGGAGGATTCACTTGAACTTCAGGCTTGAGGAGGCATTTGCTTAGATAGACTCAATCTGTGCTTTTCAAATAGCTCTATGGAAAGAGATTTAGTTAGATCTTGTGTAGCCTCTTCAATAGATTTAGGTTCAACTTGTGAGAGTAAAGCAGTAGCTCCCACAATTCTTCTTCTTGTTGTAACTCCTGCTGATGGGTCACCTATGATCTGATTTTCTTGATGAGCACTGGTTCACATTTTCTTTGGCTTTCTTTCTTGCATAGTCTTAGTTGCAAGAGGATCTCTTTCTTCATCTTCAAATTCACTCTTCTCTGAGTCTGAACTTACTTCTTGTTCCTTTTCTTTAGGTTGGTCTGATTCTTCATTTACATTGAAGTCATCGTCTTTATTGTCCCCAGCTTCTCCATTCTGCATTGTTTTCCAGTTCTCATCTATTCTCACATCACGAGACATGATAACTTTTCCCAGCTTTTGCAGGAAAACTTTGTAACCTTTTGTCTTTGCTAAGTATCCCACAAAGATGCCTTTATCAGACCTAGTGTTGAATTTTCCCAAGTTTTACTCCTTGTTCTTCACAAAACATGGGCTGCCAAAGATTCTGAGATACTTGGTTGTTGTCTTCTTCCCACTCTATAGCTCATATGGAGTTTTATTAGTATTGGGCCTTAGTAATACTCTGTTTAGTAGATGCACGGCTGTAAATGTTGCTTCTGTCCAAAATCTTGGGTGAAGCTTAGATTCTAGCAGTAGAGTTCTCGCCATGTCAACCACAGCTCTACTTTGCTCTACCACCCCGTTCTGTTGAGGTGTTCTTGTTGCTACCAATTGGTGATGAATTCCATGCTTCCCACGATAATCTTCAAAAGCTTTATTTGTGAATTCAGTGCCTTGATCTGACCTCAATACTTTGATCTTCCTTCCACTTTCATTTTCAACCAATCTTCTGCATCTCTTGAAGCAATTCAAAACTTCTGACTTGTGTTTGAGGTGCATGATGCAGGTCCTTCTGGAATAATCATCAACAAACAAGATGAAGTACCTCTCACCATTCAACCCTTTTGTCCTTATCGATCCACACAAATCAGTATGCACAATGTCAAGCACTGCTTCAAAATTGAACTCTTTGGTCTTATACTGCTTTCTGACATGTTTTCCTTTAGAGCATGTTGAGCAAACATACTCTCTCTCTCTCCTGAGGTCGGGAATGTCTCTGATTGCATGAGCAGTGGTTAGCTTTCTCATGTTCTTTTGTGATAAGTGTCCCAGCCTCCAATGCCAGAGTTGATTTTCTTTTTCTTTGGTGAGTAAACAGCTACTTGTCTTGTCCTCATCAATCACATATAAATTTCCAGCTGTTCTCTTCCCGGCTGTAACAGTATTGTCTTCCTGGCTGTTCTCAAGTTAAAGACATATACTGGCCTTCTCCACCAGCAGTTACTCGCCTTATGACCCCAAACTCCACAATAAAGGCAATGACCTTGAAACTGCCTCTTCTTGGGTCTGATCACAGCTTGTCTTCTTCTGTTTATTACTTACTGTGTAGGCAAAGTAGCTGGCTTCTTTGCTTGTGTGACTTTCATTTTAGTCACCTTCTTCTCCTTCTTCTGTTCAGTCGTAGCCCTCTGTTGGCTAACTTTCTTTTCTTCCTTCTTGTTTACCACCCTAGGTTGCTTCTTCAGATCTTCTTTATTCTTAGCTATCTTCTTCTGAGTCACAACCTTCTATTTCAACTTTTGTGGCACATTTTTATTTTCTTTAGCCAATGCAGCCTCAGATTGCTGCACTTTCTTTACTTTCTTCTCTCCTTTTGCAGAACTTATTTCTCCTATCATTTCAAGCTTCTGCAAGTTCTCTTTGCTACTTTTGAGTTGTTGCTGAAGTCTCAGCAACTCTTTCTCCATTTCTTCAATTTTTGAAGCCCTTGAGCCAAGCTCTACTATAAGGTCTTCACATATTTTGATATGTTCCTCAAATCTTCTCTTCAAGTCAATATGCTTAGCCTTTATTTCATCCTTTTGACTTTCAGCTTCCTCAGACTTTGCTTCAACTTGTTTAATATGGGCCTCTAACCTTTTTATGGTTCTGCCCTTTTTAATTATCTCCTTTGAAGCTATTTCCAACTCAGCTTCAAGATCTGGCTCTTCTTCATCAACCTCCTCTTCCTCTTTAGAGGTTGAGCTACCACTTTGTGCTGATGCCATAAAGACATGCTCATCTGATAAGTCTTCATCTTCCTCCTCATCAGCTTCTTTTGTCTGACTTACATAACTCTTGAATGAGCCTCTCTTCTTCCTTTGTGGGTTGGCAATCTTCTTACTGGACTTCTTTGATTTGAATGATGATCTTCTCCATCTTGAATTCTGCCCATCATCACCATCCTCATTTTCATCATCAAGCTATCAAACTAGTGCATAAGTTGCTAATGTAGAAAGCAAATCTTCTCCTGATTACTCGGCTGTTCTTCGTTCCCTGTTTTGCCTTCTATTTTTGGCCGTCGGGTTTCTCCTTCCGCCATTCTACTCCGATTTGGCCAATCTTTGTTTTCTCTTTTTCTTCCGTCGACGACTTTCTCTCTCTCTTGCTGTGCAGCTGGATTTCTCTCTCTTACCACCGTCTTTCTCTCTCTTCCCCTATTTTGCTATCGGCTCACTTGGTTAGCCGAATAGGATTTTGCTGTTTTGCTCACTTTTTGGTCGTCTCCTCTATCTCTCTCTCGACGGTGATTTCTTTATTACCATCGGTGTATATTTCTTTTCTCTATTTTTGCCAATGACTTCTCTTTTCTTTTGCAGGTGGTGTTCTTCTATGTAGGGTTTGGTGTTTTTTCGTGTATTCAATTGTGTTGGCCTTTATATACTCCTCCATGAAACCCTAATTGGGCAAATTTATTGTCTTGCCCTTCCACCTAGCTTTTACGTTCTTGCTCCTCCATGTGGCTTTACTTTCTTGCACACTTAAACCTAGTTGATAATAATTACAACCTATACAAGGCTGTGGGAACAATAATCTCTCCCTTTGTAATTGTTGGCAATACTCATAACAAAAGCCACTATGTAGCAGTTTCAACTACCCCTAACTATGCACTCCCTCTTTCTTAACAGCTCTCCCTCCACTGTTGCTTCTCTCCCCCTTTGCCAACCAATTACAAATTTGAAAAACTCACAAAGTAGAGATGGAAGATTCACTTGAACTTCAGGCTTGAGGAGGCATTTGCATAGATAGAATCAATCTGTGCCTTTCAAACAACTCTATGGACAGAGATTTAGTTAGATCTTGTGTAGCCTCTTCAACAGATTTAGGTTCAACTTGTAAGAGTAAAGTAGTAGCTCCCACAATTCTTCTTCTTGTTGTAACTCCTGCTGATGGGTCACCTATGATCTGATTTTCTTGATGAGCACTGGTCCACGTTTTCATTGGCTTTCTTTATTGCATAGTCTTAGTTGCAAGAGGATCTCTTTCTTCATCAATCACATACAAGTTTCCAGCTATTCTTTTCCCGGCTGCAATAGTATTGCCTTCTTTACTCTTTACCTGGCAATCTGTTTTTGTGAATATTACCTTATGGTCTTTATTGCATAGTTTGCTGACAGATGCTAGATTATATCTGAGTCCTTCAATGTGCAGAACATCTTTCAGCTTTCTTCTTCCAATGTTTACTGACCCCTAACCACTGATGTTGAGTGAATCATCATTGCCAAACTTGACTCTGCCTTCTCTTGATTTGTTTAACTTTGATAATTTACTCTTGTCTCTCGTCATATGTGAAGTGCATCCACTATCAAGGATCCACTGCTTATCCTTGCAATCAACCTTTAGTGCAATTTTAACTATATTAGCCACCTCCCTTTTTGCTTTATATTCCTTCTTTTGAATTGGCTGGAAGATAGCTTTCTCCTTTTTCTTAGCTTTGACTGCACTGCTTGTTTTCACTATGCCATTGAGTGCCTTTTCTTGCTCAGGGAGAAGTGTCATGCATCTCTTGGCATTATGGCCATCCTGCCCACACCTTTTACATTGTTCCAAGTTTACCAATACAGTAAACTTGTTCTTTGAAACTACTGGTTTGGGCTTCCACCAACAATCCTTGTCAGTGTGTCCTTGCCTTTTACAGTATGTGCAAGAACTCACGACAGGTATTATCCTCTGAGTTTTGTATTCTCCCCCTGTATGCAGCATTGTATCTTCTCAAGTTGGAGACATATACTGGCCTTCTCCACCAGCAGTTACTTGCTTTATGACCCCAAACTCCACAATAAAGGCAATGACCTTGAAACTGCCTCTTCTTGGGTCTAATCACAACTTGTTTCTTTTGTTCATTACTTGTTGTGTAGGCAACGTAGCTAGCTTCTTTGCTTGTGTGACTTTCATTTCAGCCACCTTCTTCTCCTTCTTCTATTCAGCCATTGCCCTTGGTTGGTTGACTTTCTTTTCATTCTGAGATGTAGCAGCTATGGGTTCCTACTCCTTAACCACATACATCATTTTTGGCCCTAGCTTTGGTTTGATAACTGTCTTCTTTTTTTCAGTTATCTTCACCTGAGTCACAACCTTCTCTTTCAACTTCTGTGGTATAGTTTCATTGTCTTTAGGCAGTGCAGCATCAGATTGCTGCACTTTCTCTTCATTCTTCTTTTCTCTTGCAGAGCTTGTTTCTCTTATCATTTCAAGCTTCTGTAAGTTCTCTTCACTTCTTTTGAGTTGTTGCTGAAGTCTCAGTAACTCTTTCTCCATTCCTTCAATTTTTGAAGTATTTGAGCCAAGCTCTACTGTAAGGTCTTCACATATTTTGATATGTTCCTCAAATCTTCTCTTCAAGTCAATATGCTCAGCCCTTATTTCATCCTTTTGACTTTCAGCTTCGTCAGACTTTGCTTCAACTTGTTTTATATGGGCCTCCAACCTTCTTATGGTTTTACCCCTTATGATTATCACCTTTGAAGCTGCTTCCTGCTTAACTTCAAGATCTGGTTCTTCTTCATCAATCTCCTCTTCCTCTTCAGAGGTTGAACTACCATATCGAGCTGATGCCATAAAGGCATGCTCATCTGATGATTCTTCATCTTCCTCCTCATCAACTTCTTTTATCTGACTCACATAACTCTTGAATGAGCCTTTCTTCTTCTTCTATGGGTTGGCAGTTTTCTTGCTGGACTTCTTTGATTTGAATGGTGATCTTCTCCATCTTGAATTCTGCTCATCATCACCATCCTCATCTTTATCATCAAGTTTCACTTTGCATTGAGAAGCAAAGTGTCCAGTTTGCCCACAACGATAACATCTTAAGGACAACTGTCCTTTTCCCTTCTTCGACCCCTTTTTGAATTTCTTTGTGAAGTAAGCCAATGCTTCACCTTTACTTTCTTCCTCATCATCATCATCATTCTCACTGGATGATTCTTCCTTTTCTTTTATCTTCAAGTGCTTCATAGCTTTGAAAGCTGCCTCCTTTGATACCTTCGTTGTTGTAGAGCTTTCAGCTGACTTTTTCCTCATCTCATATGCAATGAGATTGCACTGGAGATCACGTAGAGACATAGAATTGAGATCTCTACTCTCCTTTATGGCTGTTACCTTTGAGGCAAACCTTTCAGGCAGAATTCTTAGAATTTTCTTCACAATAGATGAGTCCTTCTTGTTCTTCCCATGACTTCTAAGGTTGTTTACAGTATTAATAACGCTGGTGAAGAACTCTTGGACTGTCTCATTCTTCTGCATCCTGAAGGATTCATATCTCTCCTTGAACACTTGAAGCTTAGCCTCCTTCATTCTGCCATCACCTTCATAGACTTTGTGAAGTAAGTAGTGCTAGTGCTGGTACTGGCTTTCATTTCTCAGTGTGCTGAACAAGTCAAACTTCTTGATCCCTTCAAACTAGTACACCAAGCTATTAAGCTTCAAACTGGTGAACCTGTACTCTGATACCAATTGAAGTTCCCAATTTTTCCTTAGGATCTACTAGTTTGTGATATTGAGAAGGGGGGTGAATCAGTATCACCACAATTCACAATTCGCAGGTAAGTGAACAACTTCAACCTCTTCTTAAAAGCGAACTCTTTCTCAGACTCGACAAAGGTAGATCTATTGCTACCTACTAATCACAATAGTCCCCAAAGTCACCTTTCAGACACCTTGCCTAATAGACAATTTGGATGTTCTTGTTTAGGTCTTCGTTAGGTTATGGGTTGGCTGATACTTTAGCTGCGTTCACAACTCAATTCAAAACACAGAACGTAAAGCAAATTAAGGACACCCGAGATTTACGTGGTTCCGTCAACGTGACGTACATCCACGGTGGTAGGGACTCTCCCTTACCGAGACTATCCACTATACTTGAGAATTCCAGTTACAATGGATGTCTTAATCCTATGCTCCTTTCACTATTGCAATTACTAAGCAAGTATAATACAAAGAGTGTCACTTACTATGTCTATGCTTCTTCTAGCTTGTCTTGCCTTTATTGAATTGAAAGGCTGCTCCACTGCCGCTGAGAAGTTCACTGCAATGCTCTCTAACCTCTCTTGAAGAAATCTGGAAATACGTTGAGTTCTTTCCAATACTTCGCCGAATTTCTTCTCTATGTTGTCTCACACAAATCCTGTTTTCACTGTCTCACGGTCTCACCCGTCTCCTTGTTCCACGATCTCACTATCTCACGGCTCGCCTCACGTACGTTTCTGGTTTGCCCTTGTCCGTTCCATACCTCCTTTGGCCGTATCAGATTTTCTCCCTTTTCTGCTGGTCACTGTTCATCGGCCGTCCACCCCTCTGTTCTGTCGTCAGCTCTTTCTTTTTCTGTCTCTAGTTTTCTCTCTTTTAACCAATTTTATCTCCTTTTTCGTGTTGTCCGTTTGTTTCACGCCGTCACAGATCTGTTGTCAGCTCTTCCGGTGGTCTCTCTCTCTTCGTCCGTTTCATGGTTCTCTCCTTACCGTGTCGTTCATTTGTCTCACGCCATCGTAGATTTCCTGTCTGCTCTTCTGGTGGTATCTCTCTCTTCGTCCGTTTCTCTCTCTCGATTTTGCCGATGGTTTCTCTCTTTTTGTTCAGCCGGATCTATCTCACCATCCAGCCAGATTTGATTTTGGCCGTATCGTCTCTTTTCCGTTCACCCACTTGGCCATTCACCTTTTTGTCTCCTTCCCCTGTTTGGCTGTCGGGTTTCTCTCTCCCTTTTTCACTCGGTTGTTCTTCGTTCTCTGTTTTGCCGACCTTCTATTTTTGGCAGTCGGGTTTCTCCTTCCGCCGGTTTGCTCCGATTTGGGCAATCTTCATTTTTTCTTCTTCTTCCGTTGACGGCTTTCTCTCTTTCTTGTTGTCCAGCCGAATTTCTCTCTCTTCCCTTATTTTGCCGTCGGCTCACTTGGTTGGCCGAATAGGATTTTGCCGTTTTGCTCACTTTTCGGTCTCCTCCTTTTTCTCTCTCTCGACAGTGATTTCTTTGTTACCGTCGGTGTATATTTCTTTTCTCTATTTTTGCCAATGACTTCTCTTTTCTTTTGCAGGTAGTGTTCTCCTATATAGCGTTTGGTATTTTTTCGTATATTCAATTGTGTTGGCCTTTATATACTCCTCCATGAAACCCTAATAGGGTGAATTTACTGTCTTGCCCTTCCACGTGGCTTTACTTTCTTACACACTTAAACCTAGTTGACAACAATTATAACCTATATAAGGCTGTGGGAACAACTTTGATCTTCCTTCCACTTTGATTTTCAGCCAATCTTCTATATCTCTTGAAGCAATTCAAAACTTCTGACTTGTGTTTAAGGTGCATGATGCAGGTCCCTCTCAACTAATCATCAACAAACAAGATGAAGTACCTCTCACCATTCAACCTTTCTATTCTCATCAGCCCACGTAAATCAGTATGCACAATGTCAAGCACTACTTCAGAATTGAACTCTTTGGTCTTATATTGCCTTTTGACATGTGGGAATGTCTCTCTCTCTCCTAAGGTTGGGAATGTCTCTCATTGCATAAGTAGAGGTTAGCTGCCTCATGTTCTTCTGTGATAAGTGTCCCAACCTCCTATGCCAGAGTTGATTTTGTTCTTTTTTGGTGAGTAAACAGTTGCTTGTCTTGTCCTCATCAATCACATATAAATTTCCAGCTGTTCTCCTCCTAGCTGCAACAGTATTGCCTTCTTTACTCTTTACCTGACAACCTGTTTTTATGAATATCACTTTGTGGTCGTCGTTGCATAGTTGGCTGACAGATGATAGATTATATCTGAGTCCTTCAACGTGTAGAACATCTTTCAACTTTCCTTTTCCAATATTCACTGACCCCTGACCATTGATGTTGAGTGAATCATTATTGCCAAACTTGACTCTGCCTTCTCTTTACTTGTTTAGCTTTGACAATGTACTCTTCTCTTTACTTGTGCGAAGTGCATCTACTGTCAAGGATCCACCACTTATCCTTGCAATCAGCCTTTAGTGCAATTTCAGCTATATTAGCCACCTCCCTTTTTGCTCTATATTCCTTCTTTTGAACTGGTTGATAGATAGCTTTTTCCTTTTTCTCAGCTTTGACTACACCGCTTGTTTTCATTGTGCCATTGAGTGCCTTCTCTTACTCAAGGAGAAGTGTCATGCATCTTTTAGCATTATGGCCATCCTACCCACACCTTTCATACTGTTCCAAGTTTGCCACTATAGCAAACTTGTTCTTTGAAGCTACTGGTTTGGGCTTCCACTAATAATCTTCGTCAGTGTGTCCTTGCCTTTTACAGTATGCTTAAGAACTCACGACAGGTGTTCTCCTCTGAGTTTTGTATTGTCTCCCCCTATATGTAGCGTCATATCTTCTTAAATTGGAGACATATACTAGCCTCCTCCACCAACAATTACTCGCCTTATGACCCCAAACTTCACAATAAAGGCAATGACCTTGAATCTACCTCTTCTTGGGTTTGATCACAGCTTGTCTTCTTCTGTTCATCACTTGCTGTGTAGGCAAAGTAGCTGGCTTCTTTGCTTGTGTGGCTTTCATTTTAGTCACCTTCTTCTCCTTCTTCTGTTTAGCCGTAGCCCTCTGCTGTCTGACTTTGTTTTTTCTTCCTTCTTGTTTGCCACCCTAGGTTGCTTCTTCAAATCTTCTTTATTCTTAGCTATCTTCTTCTGAGTCACAACCTTCTCTTTCAACTTCTATGGCATATTCTTATTTTCTTTAGCCAATGCAACCTCAGATTGCTGCACTTTCTCTACATTCTTCTCTCTTTTTGCAGAACTTGTTTCTCTTATCATTTCAAGCTTCTACAAGTTTTCTTTGCTACTTTTAAGTTGTTGCTGAAGTCTCAGCAACTCTTTCTCCATTTCTTCAATTTTTGAAGCCCTTAAGCCAAGCTCTACTGTAAGGTCTTCACATATTTTGATCTGTTCCTCAAATCTTCTCTACAAGTCAATATGCTCAGCCTTTATTTCATCCTTTTGACTTTCAGCTTCCTCAGACTTTGCTTCAACTTGTTTTATATGGGCCTCCAACCTTCTTATGGTTCTACCCCTTCTGATTATCTCCTTTGAAACTGCTTCCAACTTAGCTTCAAGATCTGGTTCTTCTTCATCAACCTCCTCTTCCTCTTCAGAGGTTGAACTACCACCTTGAGCTGATGCCATAAAGGCATGCATATTTAATGAGTCTTCATCTTCCTCCTCACCAGCTTCTTTTGTCTGACTTACATAACTCTTAAATGAGCCTATTTTCTTCCTCTGTGGGTTGACAATCTTCTTACTGGACTTCTTTGATTTGAATGATGATCTTCTCCATCTTGAATTCTGCTCATCATCACCATCCTCATCTTCATCATCAAGTTTCACTTTGCACTGAGAAGCAAAGTGTCTAGTCTGCCTACAACGATAACATCTTAAGGACAACTGTCCTTTTCCCTTCTTAGAACCCATTTTGAATTTCCTTGTGAAGTAAGCCAATACTTCACCTTTACTTTCTTCCTCATCATCATCATCATCATCATCACTGGATGATTCTTCCTCTTCTTTTATCTTCAAGTGTTTCATAGCTTTGAAAGCTGCCTCCTTTGATACCTTTGACGTTGAGGAGCTCTCAGTTAACTTTATTCTCATCTCATATGAAATAAGATTGCACCGGAGATCATGCAGAGACATAGAATTGAGATCTCTACTCTCCTCTATGGTTGCTACCTTTGAGGCAAACCTCTTAGGTAGAATTGTCAGAATTTTCTTCACAATAGATGAGTCTTTCTTGTTTTTCCCATGACTTCTCAGGTTGTTTACAGCGTCAATAACCCTGGTGAAGAACTCTTGAACTGTCTTATTCTTCTGCATTCTGAGAGATTCATATCTCTCCTTGAACACTTGAAGCTTAGCCTCCTTCATTCTGCCATCACCTTCACAGACTTTCTGCAATCTGTCCCATATCTCCTTGGCAGATTTGCAATCCATAACTTTAGCATACTCAGCATTTGTCAATGCTGAAATGATGACATTTGAGGCCTTCCCATTTATCTAAAACTACCTTAACTCCTTTGGGATTGGGTCTGTACCTTCTTCTAGAGCCATAAAACCCTCCTGTACACATTTCACCACGTTCATGCCCATGGTTGCAAATACCACTTGCATTCTTGCTTTCCACATATGGTAGTTGGTTCTGTTGAAGATTGGAACCTTCTTGCTGAAAGTAGTACTGGTGCTGGTACCGGCTTCCATTTCTCAGTATGCTGAACAAGTCAAACTTTTAGATCCCTTCAAACTAGTACATCAAGCTGTTAAGCTTCAAACTGGTGAACCTGTACTCTGATACCAATTAAAGTTCCCGACTTCTCCCTAGGATCTACTAGTTTGTGATGCTGAGAGGGCGGGTGAATTAGTATCACCATAATTTGCAATTCGCAGGTAAGTAAACAACTTTAACTTCTTCTTAAAAGCGAACTCTTTCTCAGACTCAACAAAGGTAGATCTATTGCTACCAACTAATCACAATAGTCCCCAAAGTCACCTTTCAAACACCTTGCCTAATAGATAATTCGGATGTTCTTGTTTAGGTCTTCGTTAGGTTATGGGTTGGCTGATACTTTAGCTGCGTTCACAACTCAATTCAAAACAAAAAACGTAAAGCAAATTAAGGACACACGAGATTTACGTGGTTTCGTCAACGTGACGTACATCCACGGTGGTAGGGACTCTCCCTTACCGAGACTATCCACTATACTTGAGGATTCCAGTTACAATGGATGTCTTAATCCTCTGCTTCTTTCACTATTGCAATTACTAAGCAAGTACAATACAAAGAGTGTCACTTACTGTGTTTACCCTTCTTTTAGCTTGTCTTGCCTCTGTTGAATTGAAAGGATGCTCCACTGCCGCTTAAAAGTTCACTGCAACGCTCTCTCACCTCTCTTGAAGAAATCTAGAAATACGTTGAGTTCTTTGAATGTTTCACCGAATTCCTTCTCTACGTTGTCTCACACTTTCACCGTCTCATGGTCTCACCCGTCTCCTTGCCCCACAATCTTACTGTCTCACGGCTCGCCTCACGTACGTTTCTGGTTTTCCTTTGTTCGTTTCACACCTCCTTTGGTCGTATCAGATTTTTTTTTCCTTTTCTGCCAGTCACCATTCATCGGCCGTCCACCTCTTGGTTCTGGCCATAATGGGTTTTTCTCTCCTTCCCTGTTTGGTCGTCGGGTCTCTCTCTCCTTCTGCCAGTGGTGTGTTTTGCTGTGCTCACTTGGTTGGCTGTCAGGTTTCTTTTTCTCTCCTTCTAGTCGACTCCTCTGTTCTGGCCTTATACCTCTTTTCTCTCTCTTCCAACGGCTGTCTCAATTTTTCTTTCTTTCCCTTGATTCTGCCGGTGGTATCCCTTTTGGCCATATCTGCTTTCCCTGTTTAGTCGTCGATCGTCCACTCAGTTTTGCCATCGACCCATTTCTCTGTTTTGCCATCGACCCGTTTCTCTCTCTTGTCGTGTTGTGCTTTCTTTCTCACCGTTCAGCTGTGTCAACCCGTTTCTCTCTCTTGCCGTGTCGTGCGTTCTCTCTCATCGTCCAACCGTGTCGATTGTTTCTCTCTCTCTTGTCGTGTCATCCATTTCTCTCTCTTTTGCTGTCCAACCGGATTTCTCTCTCTTACCACCAGATTTCTCTCTCTTCCCCTGTTCTGCCGTGTTGGTTTTCTCCTCCGGCCGGTGGTGGCTCCTCTTTCGCCTGCCGTCCAGCCCCTTTTCTACCGTTCACCACTTTCTCTCTCTCCCAAGGTTGGGTTTTCTCTCTCTTTTGTAGGTGGTGTTTTTTTCCGTTTCACTTCGTTGGTCACCTCTTCTTTTCTCTATTTTTGCTGTGTATTCAATTGTGTTGGCTTTACCCTAATTTTTTCTTCCAAGGTTTTTATATACTCTCTTCCATGAAACCCTAATAGGGCTTACGTGGCGAATTTACGTTCTTGCCCTTACGCGGCGAATTTACTTTCTTACCTTTTCATGTGGCTTTACCTTCTTGCCCTTCCATGTGGATTCTTCCATGTGGCTTTACTTTCTTGCACACTTAAACCTAGTTGACAACAATTACAACCTATACAAGGCTGTGGGAACAACACCTTAGCACTCAAGTACACTCAGCTCCTCAATTCTCTTCAAATACTCTTTCTTTTTCACTTCAAACTCCTTTTCTTTCACTTAGAGGTTAGATTCATCAACAATAGAATTTTCATATAGCTTCTTGAGATGCTTTACCTCTTTTTCTAGCTTGCTAATTTTTTGCAAACAAGCTTTCAATTCATTTTCAAGTTGTTACACCAACTCATCCTCTTCCTTTTCAATTGATTCCTCATCATTTAAATATTCTTGATCATCATCTACTTTAATAACTAGCACATTCTTTACAGCATCATCATCATTGAAATCATCATCAACTTTTTTTTCAAAATCCTTTTCATCCAGTTTGCTTAAATAATTTCTTTTTTTCGATCTGAAAAGTTGCTTTTTCCTTTTGGCACTTAAATTTCCAACTTTAAAATAGCTAGATTTTTTTTGTTCTTTACCTTGGGGCAAGCTTATCATCATCATCATTGTTTGTTTCTATTCTTTTTGGATAGTCCACGGCAAAGTGCCTTATGTCTCTACAATTAAAGAACTTTAAGGGTAATTTTTCCCTTATACTTCCCTTTTCATTTCCTCATATTTTTTGTGATGTATGTCATGACTTTATCTAGTTCAGTATCACCATCTTCTTCTTCAAATATACTGTTGGATTCTTCATCTTGGTCTTTAATTTTTGATTTCTTCATTGCCTTAAAGGCCAGCTCCTTCTCCACCTTAGATTTCTTTTCTTTCTTCATTGGAGCTATTTTCATTTCATAAGCCACCAATATACTGTACATATCATCTAAAGGTAGCTTATCCAAATCTCTATCTTATATGGAGGAAACTTTGGCATTATAAGCTTTCGATAAGGTTCTAGGTGCTTTTTTTTACCACAATCACATCGTTGATCTTTTCTCCATAGCTTCTAATAGAACACATAATTTCGTTTACTCTTGTGAAGAAGACATCCATAGATTAATCATTCTGCGTATTTATGTCTTCAAATCTACTCCTCCAGATTTGTAACTTGGCTTCCTTTACAACCTTGTCTCCTTTATAAATGTTCTTCAACACGTCCTAAATTTGCTTGGCTGTGTTGCACCCCATTACTTTGGTGAATTCTTTGTCTGATAAGGAGGCATATAAGGCATTTCTCACCTTTTCATCACACTCCAAATTCTTCTTATTAGTAAGCGTCATAGCAATACCTTTAGCAACAAGGATAAAGCCATTAATAGCAGATTTAAATACATACAGACAAAATGACATCAGATATAAAAGCATTCTATTCTTCCATAATTGATAATTCTATCCATCAAAAGTAGGAATGCCCATACTGTTAACACTGTTCATGTTGTCCATGATATCGACAAGCAGTAAATGTAAAGACTTAGAGCAACAACAAATAACTTTATATCAAAGCAGACAAATTGGATCAACAAAGGAAACTTGCTATGATACCACTTGATGAGGACTTTTTTAGGTCTTACATTGAGAGGGGGAAGGGGTGAATCAATGTGAAATACTCACTTTTTACAAATCTATCCAGATTAACCTCTGTGACTTGTTAGAGTCGATGATCCAAGTATTTATCTTGCTTCTTTATGTGAGCGCAGCCATATGAATATTAATCAAGTGTGAACATTAGAGAACACACAGCAATTTTTACATGGTTCACCCATAATGTGTGAGCTATATCCATAGTGTGCTAGGATCACTCCTAAATCACACAATCCACTCTTGTTATCAAGGGATACAAGTTGGCAGGTTACTTCACTTACTACCTTGGCAAGTTGTTTTCCTGTTATTGGTTCTACTTACCTTACTGTTAGGGTAAGTTTTCTCCTCCTGTTGCTGGTGCTGTTTGCCTTGCTGTTGGGGCAAGTTTTATCCTTCTGCTGTTAGCACTGCCTGCCTTATTGTCAAGGCAAGTTTTCTCCTCTTACTGTTGGTGCTGCATGCTACTAGTTATGTTGCAAGCTGTTGGTTGTGCTATAAACTGCTGGTTATGCACTTACTAATCATGCCTGTATTTACTGCTTATTACTGGTTATGCCTGCATTTGCTACTGGTTGTGCTTACTACTGTAATTGATGCTTTATGTCTCCTTTAGTTTGGTGACTGCTGCACATCTCCTCTAGTTTGGTATAGCTGCTGCATGTCTCCTTTAGTTTGGTGTGGCTGCTGCACCTTCTTCTTTATTGGTTTGTTAGTTGCTGCACCTCTCCTTGATTAGTTTGCCTGCTGTTGCACCTCTCCTTGATTGGTTTGCTAGTTGTTACACCTCTCATTGATTGGTTTGCTAACTGCTGCTCCTCTCCTTGAGTGGCCGACTACTGCTTTCTTCTTTTCCCTTTGGTAAGGTGAAGTCAGTTCCTGCAACTCTTCTTTCAATTGGTGTGACTGCTGGTTGCTGTAACTCCTCCCTTTGGTAGGGCTACTGGCTGCTACACCTTCCTTGCCTGCCTGCACCTCTCTTTAGTGCTACACCTTTCCTAGTCAGCTATACCTCTCCTTGGTGCTACACCTCTCTTAGTTGGCTACACCTCTCTTTGGTGGCTGCCTCCTTTGCCTTGGCTAGTCACTCTCTCTTTGATGGTTACCTCTTTCTTTATCGCTCAACTTATCTTTGGCTTTAGGTTTGCTGTTCACCTCTATAACCATTGTCGTTCTCTCAATTTTTCTACAGCCCACACATTAGTCTTGCAAGATGCATAGAGGTATGTATAGATTCTTGAGATTAGGGTTACATACTCATTAATGGTCAACATTGATTTTCAAGGCTTACTTTATAATTAACGGCTAGATTTGATTTTTAAAATTTAGGGTTAATGGTCAATATTGACTCATCGACTTCAGGGTAGACCTGTTATCAATGGTTTTACCCAAAGACCTCTCTGCATCTCAACGACATTCATAACATCAAATTAACAAGAACAACTATGTGAGAAGCTGCTGACAACAAATCCAACATTAGTCATAAAAAATGAGCTTAACAATTTTATTATCTTTATTAATTAATATGAGGAATTCTTAAGTTACTATGTGCACTTTTATTATTTTATTTTTGGTGTATGGTTTAAAAGGGAGTATTCATAGAATTTTTGAAAAATGAATTATGTCACCATGATAAAAAAAAAGAGGTAGAATGTTAGATTATGTATTATTTAATTTTGATATACCAACATAATTGACCATATTTGTATGCATAATATTATTACTATGAGCTATAAAGTGTTTGCTCAATTATTATATATTAGAGCTTATATAATGTAATTAATTTTTGGAAAATTAAGTTTGCATTACTAAAATTTAGAAAAATAAGTTTTGCATTGGCAAAATTTAATTTAAAAAAATAAGTTTATGTTAGCAAAACTTATTTTAAATAACTTTTTGCATTAGTGAAAATTTAATTTTTTTTATAGCTTACAACTTGATACATAGGTACTAAAAAGTTAAAGAAAAATTCATTCTTTCAAAAATCCTATAAAGAAATAATTTGTTAGGCCAAATTAGAGATTACAATGGGCATGGATCAAGCTAGAGCATAACCTTCTTAACTTGAAAAAATATTAGTTTTAGCAAGAAACTCTAGATCTCATTGTTGTTTTTTTTTAGCTAAATAACATTAAATTTTTTTATAATACAAGGAAAGTTTCTTAGGTGGAGTATCAGTTTACTATAACACTATTAATAAAACAATGCAATGTTGAAAGAGCACTAATGGAACAAATCAATTCATGATTTGAAACGTTTATCAACAAGATAATGCAATCATAAAAGAGCACCAATAAGACAATGCAATCTTAAAAGTACATCAATAATGCAAATCAATTATTGATTTGAAAAATGCACCAAAATACATGCATCTTTACTTTAAAATTCCAATGAATATTCAATATTCATCTACAACTATTCATTTAGGGCCTTGGTCACTTTTGGTCTATATGTAACCACATTTGCAGCAGCAAAATGCACATACCAAAAAGTTTATACTGAGTTGTTTTTTGTTTAAAAATCAAGAGTACACAAGTGAGAAATTTTGTTAGGAACAAGCAAAACTTTTGTGAGCATTTTGAATATAAAATTGAGAGATTAAGAGTTTAAGAAATATATTTATGTAAGCGTGTTGCCATAAGGTTGTGATTTATGATCACATTATTGTTGTAATTGATCTCCTCCCTATTAGAGATCTTGATAATGGATTTGAAATGTAGGAACAAAAGTTCCAAATTTTTATATATCATTGGATCTTATTCTCTTTACTCTTAACTATCTTTCTTATACAAGCTTACACACTCAATAAGCTTTTTACTATAATGCATTTTAACTAGTTTACTTTATTCCTTTTATGCAAGTTGGTTACTTGTCTTACAAATTAAATTTATTAAATTTGTTTCTTTTTTGTCTTTAATCAAGTTAGCATTATTGTAATTAGATTAATCCATTTGCATACCACATCAAATTTTTATTTATTACAATTATTTTATTTTCACACTACACAAATTATAGGTACGTGTCATTCATCAACTTAATTTGCCCTCCTCTTAGATATTTTTGGGACCAACACTTTTATAGCTATTTTTGTCCTTATTGTTCATCATTGTATATAAGTACATATTATTGTGTGTTTGTTTGATATTTTCTTATTTATCAGATATTAGGATTTAACCTTAATTGCAAGAACTAAACGTCTAGGTACTTTACTACTTGATCATGTAATTAGTGGATACATTTGATATTGAATCAATGATTATTTAATTGATTACTTGAACTATGCCAATCCTTTATAAAAGGTCTATGTAGTTGTATATAGTACATACTTTTTAATTTATAAGATAATATGACAATAAGGTAATAAGGAGGAGAATAAAGCAATCCAGTCATTCTAAAGTTGGAAATTCAAGTGTTAAAGGGAAAAATCAACTCTTCAGATCCAAAAGAAGGAATTTTTTAAGCAAGTTGGATGAAGAAGATTTTGAAGAAGAAGTTAATGATGATTCTGATGATGATGCTTTAAAGGATGTGCTGGTTGCTCAAGTAGATGATGATTAAGAATCTTCAAGTGATGAAGAATCAACCAAAAAGGAAGAGGCTGAGTTGGTGTAGCAATTTGAGAATAAGTTGAGAGCCTGTTTGTACAAATAACAAGCTGAAAAAGGAGGTAAAGCATCTGAAGAAGCTGTATGAAGATTCTACTATTGATGAATCTGATCTCCAGGTGAAAGAGAAGGAGTACTTGAAGAGAATTGAGGAACTGAGTGTACTTGAGGTAGAGTAAGGCTAATGTGTGCTGGAGTAATGGGCCTATAATAAAAAGGAATGTGAGACAAGAGTCTAGAGGGAGACTTTATCAAGAAAGGAGATAGTCTCAGGTGAAAAGAAGTCATATTCCACTAAGAAATAGATTTGATTTATTGGGAGAAATCTGTGGAAGATGCGAAAAGGCTAGCATACTATTGAGGATTGCTTGACATTGCTGCCTAGTCAAAGAGTGCAAAGGAGAACACCCAAACATGCTCCTACATTCGGCCAAACATTGCTGCCCGGTCAAAGAGTGTAAAGGAGAACACTTACACATGCTCCTACATTCGACCAAAGAAGAAGAAGAGGAAAAGAAACGATTATTTCCAAGAAAGAAAAGCAATGGATCTTGGACAATGGTTGCTCTTCACATATGATAGGAGACTCCAAGTTGTTGAAAGGAGTAGCAAATTATGATGGAGGGTCAGTTAGATTTGGCAAAGATGGTGCCTTAAAGATTAAGGGTGTTGGTGCTGCTGAAATTAGTACAGAAAAGTTGAAATCAAAGAAAATGCTTTATGTTGAAAGTTTAAAACATAATCTCATCAGTGTTAGCCAACTCTATGATGATAGACATGAAGTTACTTTCAATAAGAGTGGCTGCACAATAAAGAGATTAAATGATGGTCTTGTTCTTACTAAGGGTGAAGGAACAAATGGAAACTTATAACAAGTTTCTAGAAGCAAAAATACATGCTACATGAGCACTAAAGATGAGAACTTATTGTGGTATAGAAGATTGGGACATCTTAGACAAAAAAGGTTGAACTAATTGTCCAAAAATGAAGCTGTGAGAGATGTACTCAAGTTGAGAAGCGAAAAGGATGCAATTTGCAGCATGTGTCAAAAAAGAAAGATGATGAATGCTCCTTACAAAAATGTGGAGATTCAAACAAAGATCGACAAAAGGTGATAGGTACTTCACTTCCTTCATTGATGATTTTATAAGAATGGCTTGTATTATGTTCTTGAAACATAAGTCAAAGGCTCTCAATAATTTCAAGAGCTATAAAAGGTGAGCTGAAAATCAATTAGGGGCAAAAATTAAAAGGTTCAAGATGAACAATGGGATAGAATACATATGTGGTGAATTTGAAGATTATTTGGAGAAGTATGGAGTGAAGCATAAATATGCTAGTTCTTACACACCCCAACAAAATGGAGTGGCTGAAAGGAAGAATAGAAGCCTAGTGGACATGGCAAGAACCATGTTGGCTGAGCATAATACTTCACATGGTTACTGGAGAGAGGCTATCACCACTGCAACTCAGATTCAAAACAAACGCCTGATGAGACCACATGTAAAGAAGACACCCTATGAGCTGTAGAATGGAAAAAAGCCAAGTGTAAAACACTTTAAAGTGTTTAGAAGCCCATGCCTCATCAAAATCAAAGGCAAGCATCTTGAAAATTTTGATGAGAAGGTTGATGAATGCATATTCTTGGGCTATGTACCAAATGGAAGAGGCTTTAGATGCTATAACAAAAGGTTGCTGAAAATGGTAGAAAACTTTGAAGTTAAAATGATTGAAGATGGTTTTATAATGCAATCACAGCATGAGGAAGCTGAAGATGTCATGTATGACAACCAAAAAGAATCTTAAAGTGATGAATCAAATGGCATTCAGCATGAAGAAGATGTTGATTCTCAAGTTACAAGTGATAAAGAAGCAGAATCAAGGCATTCCTAAACTCATATAAGAGTAAGAGCTGAAGTTGAGGTTAAGAACATTATTGACAATAAAGAGGACTCTATGTAGACTAAGAGAAGACTAAAAGGAGGTGAATAAACCTCATTGATCTCTAAGGTTAAACCCAAGTTAGTGGAAGAAGCATTAAAGCATAAGGAATAGGTGTGTATTATGAATGAAAAGATTGATCAAATTGAAAAGAACAACACTTGGTGTTTAGTACTTAGACCTAATGGGAAAAACATCATTAGAACCAAGTGGGTTTTAAGAAATAAGCTTAATGAAAAAGGTGAGGTGGTAAGAAACAAGGCAAGGCTTATCTGCAAAGGCTACTCACAAATAAAAAGTGTTAATTTTGAAGAGACCTTTGCTCCTGTAACTAGGCTTGAAGTAATCAGAATATTCATGGCCATTGTTGCTTAAAAAAACTACAAAGTTTATTAGATGGATGTGAAGTTTGCATTTCTGAATTGAAAGCTTGAAGAAGAGGTATTTATCAAATAGCCGGATGGTTTGATACTTGACCATGATAGTTCAAGTGTGTGCAAATTGAACAAGGCTCTATAAAACTTAAAGCAAGCTCTAAGAGCATGGTATTCCAAACTAGATACATGCCTCAAAGATATGAAGTTTAGAAAAGGGAATGTGGATAACAACTTGTACATAAAGGAAGATAAATAGGGCCAGTTAATTGTTATGGTTTATGTTGATGACATAATTTTTGCTGTAGAAAAAGAGGCCCTTTGCACTACTTTTGTTGAGCAGATGAAGAAGAAGTTTGAGATGTTGATGCGAGGTGAGATAAAATTCTTTTTAGGGTTTCAAGTTTTGCAAAGCAAGGTTGGAATTTTTCTCTCCCAAGAAAAGTATTTTTATGAGTTGTTAAAAAGGTTTGGGATGGAGAATTCTAAAGAAGTAAGCATTCCTATCATGGTTGGAACAAAGTTAAGTAAGGATAAAGAAGGTAACATAGTTGATCAGAAGAAATATAGAAAGTTGATTAGAAGCTTATTGTATTTGATAGCATCAAGGCCTGATCTTGTTTTTGCTGTAACACTCTATGCTAGATTTCAAAGTGAGTCCAAGGAATCTTATCTTATGCCTACTAAGAGAATTCTGAGGTATGTGAAGGGCACAACAAATTATGGGTTGCTTTATAATAGCAGTGGACAACTTAATTTATGAAGTTCCCTACTTCACCCTAAGACCTACTAGTTTGTAATACTGAGAGGGGGGGTGAATCAGTATTACACCCCTTCTTTTTAATTGATAGGTGAACAACTTCAAACTTTTCTTAGAAATGAACTCTTTCTCAGATTCAACTAAGGTAGATCTATTGTTACCTACTAGTCACAATAGTCCCCAAAGTTACCTTTCAGACACCTTGCCTATTAAACGGATTGGTTGTTCTTGATTAGGTCTTCTTTTAGGTTATGGGTTTGATGATTCTTTAGCTGCGTTCACAACTCAATTCAAAACACAGAATGTAAATTCAAAGCAAGGACACAAGAGATTTACGTGGTTCCGTCAATGTGATGTACTCCATAGTGGTAAAGTTTCTTCCTCTACCGAGACAATCCACTATACTTGAAAACACCAGTGTGGTATTCCCTATGATTACAATGGATGTCTTAATCTTCTACTCCTTTCACTATTACAAATACAAAGCAATCACAATACAAAGAGTGTCACTTATTATGTCTACCTTTCTTGTAGCTTGTGCTGCCTCTGTTTGATTTGAATAGGCTGCTTCACTACCACTAGGAAGATCACCAAAACACTCTCTAACCTCTCTTGAAGAAATCTGGCAATTCGTTGAGTTTTCTCAAATGCTACACCGAATTTCTTCTTTAGGTTGTCTCACCCAACTCCTGGTCTCACCGTCTCACTGTCTCATAGCTTGCACTCACGCTTTAGGTTTGCCGTTTCATGTCTCACGGCCTGCCTTACACTACTAATCTGCCATTTCACATCTCACGGACTGCCTCATGCTTCTGGTATGCCGTTTCACGTCTCTCGGCCTGCGTCACACTTTTGGTTTGCCGTTTCATGTCTCTTGGCTTGCACAACACTTCTAGTTTTGTTGGTTCACGTCTTTCAGCCTACCTCACGTTTTTGGTCTGGCGTTTCACGTCTCTTGCCCTGCCTCACGTTTTTGGTCTGTTGGTTCACGTTTCTCGGCCTGCCTCACGTTTCTAGTCTGCTGGTTCACGTTTCTCGACCTGCCTCACGCTTTTGGTCTAGCATTTCACGTCACACGTTCTGGTCTATTGTCTTCTCTTCCGGGTGGTCTCACAAATACCAGGTGTGCTATCTTCTCTTCCAGGTGGTCTCATGGATACCAGGTCTGCTATCTTCTCTTCCAAATGGTACGTTTCTGATTTCTTCTCTTACGGGTGTTACCTCAACAAAGAGATAAGTCTTGGTTTATATACTCCCTTCTATGCAAACCCTAGTAGGGTTTACTGGAGTCGTGGCAAATTTCCTTTTTTGCCCCTTCATGTGGCTTCATATTACTGTTCCATTCAAAATTCAACATTATCCTCCTTCTTAATTTATTTTTCTTGCTCTTTTCTTTCTATTGAAAAACTCATCCCTTGAATGCTTGAATGAGCCATTTCTGCTTGCACACTTAAATCTAGTTGACAACAATTACAACCTATACAAGGCTATGGGAACAACAATCTCTCCCTTTGTAATTGTTGGCAACACTCACAATGAAAGCCATTATGCAGCAATTCTTCATAATCTTCTTAGAGTAATAATCCAGAAGCAGATGGATTACAACTCCCCTTAAATATGCACTCCCCTTTCCTTAACAGCTCCCCCTGCACTGTTGCTTCTCTCCTCCTTTGCCAACCAATTACAAATTTGAAAAACCCGCAAAGTAGAGATGGAGGATTCACTTGAACTTCGGGCTTAAGGAGACATTTGCACAGACAGACTCATTCTGTGCTTTTCAAACAACTCTGTAGACAGAGGTTTGGTTAAAATATCTGAGATTTGATCTTTAGTGCTGACATACTCCAACTGAATTGTGCCCTCTTCCACTTGATCCTTGATAAAGTGATCCCGGATGTCAATATGCTTGCTCCTTGAATGTTGAACTGGATTCTTATTGAGATCAATTGCAGTTTGATTATCATAAAGTACACTCTCTGGTAACTTCACTTTAACACCCAAATTGGCCAATTGTCTTTGCATCCATATCACCTGAGTACATGCTGCACAAGCAGCCATATACTCAGCCTCTACTGTGCTCAAAGCAACACTATTTTGCTTTCTACTTAGCCGTGCAACACACTTTGAACCTAAGTAGAAACTGCAGCCACTGGTTGATTTTCTGTCATCTGTACTTCCTGCCCAATCTGCATCAATGTATGCTCGTAGTTTTACAGAATCCATGGTAGGATACCATAAACCCATTTCCATTGTCCCTTTGAGGTATCTTAGGATTCTTTTCACTGCCAACACATGAGATTCTTTAAGATCAGCTTGGAATCTGTTGGCGATGCACACAGCTTGCATGAGATCAGGCCTTGATGCTGTAAGGTACAAAAGGTTCCTTATCATCTTCCTATATTCTATGGGGCTTGTACTCCTTCCTTCATGATCTTTTGTTAACCTGTAGCCTACTGTCATTGGGGTACTGACAGGTCTGCTATCCTTCATGCCAAACTTTTTCAACATCTTTTTGGCATATTTTGTCTGAGAAATAAAAATACCTTCTTCACACTGTTTTATTTGTAATCCAAGAAAGTAAGTCATTTCTCCAATCAATGACATCTCAAATTCCTCACTTATCTTCTGTGCAAATTCTTAGCATAACTCAGAGTGATCCCCTCCAAAGATGATGTCATCTACATATACTATGGTTATCAGTTGGCCTTTCTCTGAGTTAAACACATATAGGTTATTATCAACTATTCCTCTTCTGAGGTTCAACCTTCTTAAATATGCATCCAGCCTGCTGTGCCATGCTCTTGGGGCTTGTTTGAGGCCATACAAGGCTTTCTTCAGCTTGCACACGTGTGTTTCATTCTCACTAATTTGTACTCCATCGAGTTGTTCAATATACACTTCTTCTTTTAGGAGTCCATTCAGAAAGGCTGATTTCACATCCATCTGGTAAACTATATACCTCTTATGTGCTGCCAAAGCTAAGAACATTCTGATAGTTTCCAACCTTGCAACTAGTGCAAAAGTTTCATCAACATCTACTCCTTCTATCTGAGTGTAGCCTTTGCAAACCAGCCTAGCCTTGTTCCTCACCACCTTGCCATCTTCATTGTGTTTATTTTTAAACACCCATTTTGTTCCTATGACGTTCTTGTTAGTGGGTCTTAAAACCAACTCCCATGTTTCATTCTTCTCGATTTGATCCAGCTCCTGATCGATAGCTTTGACCCAGGCTTTGTCTTGTGCAACCTCTTCAACAAATTTAGGTTCAACTTGTGAGAGTAAAGCAGTAGCTCCCAGAATTCTTTTTCTTGTTGTAACTCCTACTAATGGGTCACCTATTATCTGATTTCCTTGATAAGCACTGGTCCATATCTTCTTTGTCTTTCTCTCTTGTACAGTCTTAGTTGCAAGAGAATCTCTTTCTTCATCTTCAAACTCATCTTCTCTGAGTCTGAACTTACTTCGTTTCCCTTTTTTTCATGTTGGTTAGATTCTTCATCTATCTTGAAATCATCTTCTTTACTGTCCTCAGCTTCTCCATTATGCATTATTTTCTAGTTTTCATCTATTCTCACATTACTTGAAGTGACCACTTTTCCCAATTTATGCAAAAAAACTTTGTAACCTTTTGTCTTTGCCGAGTATCCCACAAAGATGCCTTCATTTGACCTAGCATGGAATTTTCCCAAGTTTTGCTCTTTGTTCTTCACAAAACATGGGCTGCCAAAGATTTTAAGATACTTAGCTATTGTCTTATTCCCACTCCATAGCTCATATGGAGTCTTATCAGTATTAGGCCATAGTAAAACTCTATTTAGTAGGTGCACGGCTTTAAATGTTGCTTCTATCCAAAATCTTATGTGAAACTTAGATTCCAGTAGTAGAGTTCTTGTCATTTCAACCACAGCTCTATTTTTCCGCTTTACCACCCCGTTCTGTTGAGGTGTTCTTGCTGTTGCCATCTGATGGTGAATTCCATGCTTCTCAAGATAATCTTCAAAAGCTTCATTTGTGAATTCAGTGCCTTAATCTGACCTCAATACTTTAATCTTCTTTCCACTCTTATTTTTAGCCAATCTTCTGTATCTCTTGAAGCATTTCAAAACTTTTGACTTGTGTTTGAGGTGCATGATGCAGGTTTTTCTAGAATAATCATCAACAAACAAGATGAAGTAACTCTTACCATTCAACCCTTTTGTTCTCATCGGCACACATAAATCAATATGTACAATGTCAAGCATTGCTTCAGAACTAAACTCTTTGGTCTTATACTGCTTTCTGACTTGTTTTCCTTTAGAGCATGCTGAGCAGACATACTCCCTCTCTCTCTTAAGGTTTAGAATGTCTCTGATTGCATGAGTAGTGGTCAGCTTCCTCATGTTCTTCTGTGTTAAGTGTCCCAACTCCCTATGCTAGAGTTGATTTTCTTCTTCTTTTGTAAGTAAACAACTATTTGTCTTGTCCTCATCAATAACATATAAATTTCCAGTTGTTCTCTTCCCGGCTGCAACAGTATTGCCTTCTTTACTCTTTACTTGGCAACCTATTTTTGTGAATATCACTTTATGGTCTTCATTGCATAGTTGGTTGACAGATGCTAGATTATATCTGAGTCATTCAATGTGCAGAACATCTTTCAGCTTTCCTTTTCCAATATTTACTGACACTTGACCACTGATGTTGAGTGAATCATCATTGCTAAACTTGACTCTGCCTTCTCTTGACTGGTTTAGCTTTGATAATTTACTCTTGTCTCCTGTCATGTGTGAAGTGCATCCACTATCAAGGATCCACTACTTATCCTTGTAATCAGCCTTTAGTGTATTTTCAACTATATTAGCCTCCTCCCTTTTAGCTCTATATTCCTTCTTTTGAATTGGCTTGAAGATAGCTTTCTCCTTTTTTTCAGCTTTGACTGTACCAATTGGTTTTACTATACCATTAAGTGCCTTCTCTTGCTCAGGGAGAAGTGTCATGCATCTCTTAGCATTATGGCCATCCTGCCTGCACCTTTCACACTGTTCCAAGTCTCTCAATATAGTAAATTTGTTCTTTGAAACCACTGGTTTGGGCTTTAACCAACAATCCTTGTCAGTGTGTCCTTGCTTTTTACAGTACGTGCAAGAACTCACAACAGGTGTTCTTCTCTGAATTTTGTATTGTCTCCCCTTGTATGCAGCATCGTATCTTCTCAAGTTGGAGACATATATTGGCCTTCTCCACTAGCATTTATTTGCCTTATGACCCCAAACTTCACAATAAAGACAGTAACCTTGAAACTGCCTCTTCTTGGGTTCTTCATTTTTGTTTGTAACCCTAGGTTGCTTCTTCAAATCTTCTTTATTTTCAGCCTTCACTGTTCCTGGCTGATCAGTCTTTTCTTTCTGAGACTTAACCTTCTCTTTTAACTTCTATGGCAAAGTCTCATTATCTTTATGCAATGTAGCCTCAGATTGCTACACTTTCTCTTCATTCTTCTTTTCTCTTACAGAGCTTGTTTCTCCTACCACATCAAGCTTCTGCAAGTTCTCTTCACTCTTTTTAAGTTGTTGCTGAAGTCTTAGCAACTCTATCTCCATTTCTTCAATTGTTGAAGTCCTTGAGCCAAGCTCCATAGTAAAGTCTTCACATATTTTGGTCTGTTCTGTAAATCTTCTCTTCAAGTCAATATGTTCAGACCTTATTTTATCCTTTTGACTTTATGCTTCCTCAATCTTTGTTTCAACTTGTTTTATATGGGCCTCCAACCTTCTTATGGTTTTGCCCCTTCTAATTATCTCCTTTAAAGCTGCTTCTAACTCAGCTTCAAGATCTGGTTTTTCTTCATCAATCTCCTTTTCCTCTTCAGAGGTTGAACTACCATATCGAGCTGATGCCATAAAGGCATGCTCATCTAATGAGTCTACATCATCCTCCTCATCGGCTTCTTTTGTCTGGCTCACATAACTCTTGAATGAGCCTCTCTTCTTCTTCTGTGGGTTAACAGTTTTCTTGCTGGACTTCCTTGACTTAAATGATGGTCTTCTCCATTTTGAATTTTGGTCATCATCACCATCCTCATCTTCATCATCAAGTTTCACTTTGCACTGAGAAGTAAAGTGTCCAGTCTGCCCACAGCGATAACATCTTAAAGACAACTATCCTATTCCCTTCTTAGACCCCTTTTTGAATTTCCTTGTGAAGTAAGCCAACACTTCACCTTCACTTTCTTCCTCATCATCATCATCATCCTCACTAGATAATTCTTCCTCTTCTCATATCTTCAACTTTCTCATAACTTTAAAAACTGCCTTCTTTGATAGCTTTGATGTTGAGGAGCTTTTAGTTGACTTTATTCTCATCTTATATGCAATAAGATTGCATTGAAGATCATGCAGTGACATAGAATTGAGATCTCTACTCTCCTCTATGACTGCCACCTTTGAGGCAAACCTCTTAAGCAGAATTCTCAGAATTTTCTTCACAATAGATGAGTCCTTCTTGTTCTTCCCATGACTTCAAAGGTTATTTACAGCATCAATAACCCTGGTGAAGAACTCTTGGACTATCTTATTCTTCTGCATTCTGAGGTATTCATATCTCTCCTTAAAAACTTGAAGCTTGGCCTCCTTCATTCTACCATCATCTTCATAGACCTTCTGCAATCTATCCCATATCTCTTTAGCAGATTTGTAATCCATAACTTTAGCATATTCAACATTTGTCAATGCTGAAATGATGACATTTGAGGCCTTCCCATTGATCTTAAACTGCCTTAATTCCTCTGGGGTTGGATCTTTACCTTCTTTTGGAGGCTCAAAACCCTCCTGTATAGATTTCACCACGTTCATGCCCATGGTTGCAAATACCACCTGCATTCTCGCTCTCCACATATGGTAGTTGGTTCCATTGAAGATTGGAACCTACTTCTAAAACCCTTCAAACTAGTACACCAAGCTGTTAAGCTTCAAATTGGTGAACCTGTGCTCTAATGTCAATTGAAGTTCCCTACTTCAACCTAAGATCTACTAGTCTGTAATACTGAGATGGGGGGTGAATCAGTATTACACCCCTTCTTTTTAATTGATAGGTGAACAACTTCAAACTCTTCTCAGAAATGAACTCTTTCTCAGATTCAACTAAGGTAGATCTATTGTTACCTACTAGTCACAATAGTCCCCAAAGTTACCTTTCAGACACCTTGCCTATTAAATGGATTGGTTGTTCTTGATTAGGTCTTCTTTTAGGTTATGGGTTTGATAATTCTTTAGCTGCGTTCACAACTCAATTCAAAATACAGAATGTAAATTCAAAGCAAGGACACAAGAGATTTACGTGGTTCCGTCAATGTGACGTACTCCACGGTGGTAGAGTTTCTTCCTCTATTGAGACAATCCACTATACTTGAGAACACCAGTATGGTATTCCCTATGATTACAATGGATGTCTTAATCTTCTACTCCTTTCACTATTACAAATACAAAGCAATCACAATACAACCCTCTCTAACCTCTCTTGAAGAAATTTGGAAATTCGTTGAGTTCTCTCAAATGCTACACTGAATTTCTTCTCTAGGTTGTCTCACCCAACTCCTGGTCTCACTGTCTCACCATCTTACGACCTACACTCATGCTTCATGTCTGCCGTTTCACGTCTTATGGGCTGCCTCACGCTACTAGTCTTCCATTTCATGTCTCACGGACTACCTCACGCTTTTGGTTTGCCGTTTCACGTCTCTCGGCCTGCACCATGCTCCTGGTCTGTCGTTTCACATCTCTTGGCCTGCACCATGCTTTTGGTTTTGCTGGTTCACGTCTCTTGGCCTACTTTATGTTTCTAGTTTGGCGTTTCACGTCTCTCGACCTGCCTCACGTTTCTAGTCTGCTGGTTCACGTTTCTCGGCCTGCCTCACGTTTCTGGTCTATTGGTTCACGTTTCTTAGCCTGCCTCACGCTTATGGTCTGGCGTTTCACATCACATGTTCTGGTCTGTTGTCTTCTATTCTGGGTGGTCTCACGGATACCAGGTCTGCTGTCTTCTCTTCTGGGTGGTCTCATAGATACTAGGTCTGCTGTCTTCTCTTCCGAGTGGTACGTTTCTGATTTCTTCTCCTACAGGTGTTACCTCAACAAAGAGATAAGTCTTGGTTTATATACTCCCTTCTATGCAAACCCTAGTAGGGTTTACTGGAGCAGTGGCAAATTTCCTTTCTTGCCCCTCTATGTGGCTTCATATTACCATTCCATTCAAAATTCAGCATTATCCTCCTTCTTAATTTATTTTTCTTACTCTTTTCTTTCTACTGAAAAACTTATCCCATGAATGCTTGAATAAGCCACTTCTACTTACACATTTAAATCTAGTTGACAACAATTACAACCCATATAAGGCTGTGGGAACAACAATTTATATGGGTATACAGATGTTGATTGGGCTGGAAATTGTGATGATAGAAGGTCAACGTTAGGTGATGGATTTTATTTGGGTAATAGATGTGTTTCATGGCACAACAAGAAGCAAAATTCAGTGACTCTAAGTATTGCAGTGGTTGAATATGTGGCTGCTACTCAGGCTTGTATTCAAGTGCTATGGATGAAACAACAGCTTGAAGATATAAAGTTGGATGGGCAGCTGCCATTGTTGATTGGTTATGACAACCAAAGTGTCATCAATTTGTCAAAGAATCCTGTTTAACACTCCAGAACTAAATATATTGAAATCAAGTACCACTTCATTAAAAAAAAGTGGGGGAAAATGAAGTAAAGATAGAGTATGTGCCTACTGCAGAGCAAGTTACCAATATATTCACCAAACATCTATCAAGAGAGATGTTCTAGAAGTTAAAGCTGACCTTATGTGTTTAACCAACTCTTAGAGGCTGAGGTATGCCTCTAACCTCTCACCTCTTCCCTCTTTTATCATTCTTTGGCTTTATTGTCAAAGGGGGAGATCTTTTGCATAAATCCAAAGAGAGTATATATTGATCAAAAAGGGGAATAGCTTAATGAATAAAGTGGGAGAAATTGTCAAGGGGGGAGAAGTAGAAAACAAGGGGGAGTTAAAGGTACAAGTACATGCAACAAGGGATATGTATGTTTCAAGGGGAGCTGTGTTTATGCTTAATTGTTGATTTGTGGATTTAATGTGTTGCTAACAAATTTAAAGGGGGAAATTATTAAGCCCATCTTTGATGGCTAATGTTGGATTTGTTGTCAACAGCATCTCACATAGTTGTTCGTGTTGATTTGATGTTTTGAATGTCATTGAGATGCAGAGAAGTCGTTGGTCAATATCGTTGATGGTAGGTTAACTCTGAGAATAATAAGTCAATGTTAACCATTGACCCTAAATTTTAAGGGTTAAGTTTGACCATTGACTCTAAATTTTAAGAATCAAATATGGTAGTTGATTGTAAGGCAACCCTTGGGAATCAATACTAACCGTTGATGATTGTGCAACCCTAAATCTCAAAGCCTATAAATACATCCATGCATCTTTTAAGATGGGTATATGCTATAAAAGAGAGACCAACCAACTGCAAAGAGAGAAAGGTAGCCACTAAAAAGAGAGTGACCGGCTAAGAGTGCAGCACCAAGGAGAGGTGCAGCTGGCCAAGATTGGTGTAGCCGGCCAAGAGATGACAGTAGCCACCAAAGAAGGAGGTAACCACACCAGCTAAAGGAGGAGTTGTAGCAACCGGTAGCCTTACCAAAGGGAGAAGAAGAAGGCAACAGCTAGCCAAGCCAAAGGGAGAAGAATAAGGCATGTCGCAGCCACACCAAACTAGAGGAGACGTGCAATAGCCACACCAACCTAAAGGAGACGTGTAGCAATCACACCAAACTAGAGGAGAACGTGCAGCAACCAATCAACCACCCAAGGAAGAAGTTGTAGCAACCAATCAAGGAGGGTTGTGGTAGCTAGTAAACCAATCAAGGAGAGGTGCAATAGCTGGCAAACCAATTAAGGAGAAGGTGCAATAGCCACCTAAAGGAGAAGGTGTAATAGCCACCAAAGTGGGAGAAAGTAGCTTGCAGCACAACTGGCAATTGTAACAGCAAGCATAACCAACAATTGCAACAGCAAGCACAACTAGCACAGCAACTGGTAGTAGGTAAATCATAACTAGCAACTTGCAGAACTGGTAACAGGGTAGGCAGCACTAGCAGTAGAAGGAGAAAACTTGCCTCGGTAGTAGGGCAAGCAGCACTAGTAGTAAGAGGAGAAGACTTGCCTCAACAGCAGTGCAAGCAGCACCAGTAGCAAGAGGAGAAAACCTACTCCGACAGTAGGGTAGGTAATAATAGCATAGGAAGAGAACCTGCCAAGGCAGCAGGCAAGGTAGCACTAGCAGTAGAGGAAGGAGAAGATCCACGTTTTGTACTAGCAGCCTATGCACATTGAGTGATCCTTCTTGGGAAGGTGTTTGTCACAAACCTTTCGATAAACTTGTTGAAAAAGGGTGGGATACCCATGGAGTGATCAGGAGATCAATCCATTGAGTGATTAGGAGATCATTGTAAGTGGTTAAGGACTGATCCTTCCATAAGTGGTTAAAGAGTGATCCTTCAATGACATTAACTGTATCCCTTGATAACAAGAGTGGATTATGTGATTTAGGAGTGATCCTATCACACTATGAACGTAACTCACACATTGTGGGTGAACCATGTAAAAATCATCCTGTGTTCTTGGGTGTTTGTGTTTGATTGGTATTCATATGGCCGCTCTCACATAAAGAAGAAAGATAAAAATTGGATCATCAATTCTAACAAATCATAGAGGTTAATCTAGAAAAATTTATAAAAAGTAAGTATCTCACACTGATTCACCCTTTCCCCCTCTCAATGTGAGACCCAAGAAGGTCCTCATCAAATTAAAAGACTTAAGACAAACAATAGGATAGAATACACTTGCAGTGAATTTGAAAATTATTTAGAGAAGCATGGAGTGAAGCATGAATATGCTAGTCTCTACACATCCTAACAAAATGGAGTGGCTAAAAGATAGAATAGAAGCCTAATAAAGATGGCAAGGACTATGTTGGCTGAGCATGGTACCTTACATCTCTACTAGAGAGAGGCTATTGCTACTAGCTTTTAAATTCAAAACAGATGCTTGATGAGACCATATACAGAGAAGACACCTTATGAGCTATGGAATGGAAAGAAACCAAGTGTAAAACATTTTAAAGTATCTGGAAGCCTATGCCTTATTAAAATTAAAGTAAGAACTTTGGAAAATTTGATGAGAAGGCTGATAAAGGCATATTCTTGGGCTTTGTACCAAATGGAAGAGGCTTCAGATGTTACAATAAAAGGTTGCAGAAAATTATAGACAACTTTGATGTTAAAGTGATTAAAGATGGTTCCATAATGCAATCACAGTATAAGGAAGCTGAAGATGTTATGTATGATAATGAAAAGGAATCTAAAAGTGATAAATCAAAGGTTGTTCAGCATAAGGAAGATGTTGATTCTCAAATTACAAGTGATGAAGAAAATGAATCAAGGCATTACTAAGGTCATGAAAGAGTTAGAGTTGAAATTGATGCTAAAAACATTATTGGTAACAAAAAAAATCTATACAGACTAGGAGAAGGCTAAAATGTGGTGAACAAACCTCATTGATCTCTAAAGTTGAACCCAAGTTAATGGAAGAAGCTTTAAAGCACAAGGAATGGGTGTGAGCTATGAATGAAGAGCTTGATCAAATTGAAAAGAACAACATTTGGTGTTTAGTTCTAAGACCTAAAAGGAAAAACATTATTGGAACCAAGAGGGTGTTTAGAAATAAGCTCAATGAAAATTGTAAGATTGTAAGAAACAAGGTAAGACTTGTCTACAAAAGCTACTCACATGTAAAAGGTATTGATTTTGAAGAGACCTTTGTTCCTGTGGCTAGACTTGAAGCAATCAAAATATTCATGACCATTGTTGCTCAAAAAAATTACAAAATTTATTAGATGGATGTGAAATCAGCATTTCTGAATGGAGAGCTTGAATAAGAGGTATTTATTGAACAACCTAATGGTTTTATACTTGACCATAGTGGTTCAAGTGTGTGCAAATTGAAAAAGGCTTTATATAGTTTAAAGCAAGTTCTAAGATTATGGTACTCCAAACTAGATACATGTCTCAAAGAAATGAAATTCAGAAAAGGGAGTGTGGACAGCAACTTGTACATAAAGGAAGATAAACAAAGCTAATTAATTGTTGTAATTTATGTTGATGACATAATTTTTGTTGTTGAAAAAGAGGCCCTTTGCATTGCATTTGCTGATCAGATGAAAAAGAAATTTAAGATATCTATGCTAGGTGAAATGAAATTCTTCTTAGGGCTATAAGTTTTGCAAAGTAAGGTTAGAATTTTTCTCTCTCAAGAAAAATATATTTGTGAGCTGTTAAAAAGGTTTGGGATGAAGAACTTTAAGGAAGTAATTACTCCCATCACTGTTGGAACCAAGTTAAGTAAAGATAAAGAAGGCAAAGTGGTTGATTAGAAGGAATATAGAAAGTTAATTGGAAGTTTACTGTATTTAATAACATCAAGGTCTGATTTTGTTTTTGCTATAAAACTTTGTGTTAGATTTCAAAGTAAGCCCAAGGAATGTCACCTCATGGCTGCTAAAAGAATTCTAAGATATGTTAAGAGTACAACAAATTATTGGTTACTTTATGATAAAAGTGGACAACTTAATTTATATGAGTATACAGATGTTGATTAGGCTGAAAATTATGATGACAGAAGGTCTACATTAGGCGGTGCATTTTATTTGGGTAGTAGATGTGTTTCGTTATATAGCAAGAAGTAAAATTCAGTAACTCTAAGTACTGCAGAGACTGAATATATGGCTATTACTTAAGCTTATATTTAATTGCTATAGATGAAACAACAACTTAAGGATATGAAGGTAGATGTGCAGTTGCCATTGTTGATTAGTTGTTACAACCAAAATATCATCAATTTGTCAAAGAATCTTATCTAGCACTCTAGAACTAAACATATTGAAATTAAGTACCACTTCATTAAGAAAAAATGGAGAAAATTGAAGTAAAGTTGGAGTATCTGCTTACCACAAAGCAAGTTGCTGATATATTCACCAAACTTCTGTCAAGAGAGATGTTCCAGAAGTTAAGGCTGAACTTATGTATTCAGTCACCCCCTAAAGGCTGAGGTATGCCTCAACCCCCTCTCATCTTCCCTTTTTTATTATTCTTTGGATTTGTTATCAAAGGGGGAGATATTTTGCATAAATCCAAAGAGAGTATATACTGATCAAAAGGAGAAGTAGCTTAATAAATCCAAAGGGGAAAATCAAATTAACAAGGAGAAAATGTCAAAAAGGGAGAAGCAAAAAAAAAAAAAAAGAAAAGGGAGTTAAAAAAAATATTAAGGTTGCTTCTAATTGGTATCATGCCCACATGCAAAAGGAAGATGTATGTTTTAGGGGAAGCTGTTATTTGTGCTGACACTATTGCTTATGCTTAATTGCTGATTTATGGATTTAATGTGTTGCTAACAAATCCAAAAGGGGAGATTGTTGAGCCCATTTGATGGCCAATGTTGGATTTTCTGTTAACAACATCTCATATATTTATCTTTGTTGATTTGATGTTATGAGTGCCTTTGAGATGTATTTGCTACATTGATAAAGTGTTGGCAACTGATTTATTCAAGGGTTAAGGAAGATGGCATACTCTTATTCCCAGAAAGGAAAATCGATGGAAAGAAGGAGAAAAGTAGCCCAAACTACTACAAAACCAGCAACAGCACCAGTGAATGAGCAGTCTATCAAGGCAGAAGCCAAGGAAATTGCTAAGAAGCCAATGGTACTAGTCATTGCTACACTTGTTAAACAACTATGGGAAGAAACAGAAGCTGGAATGATGGATTGCAAGAAAAATCTATCAGAAATTGATGGGGATCTCGAGAAGGCACAGGAGTATCTTAGAAAGAAGGGTATTTCGATTGTTGACAAGAAATCCAGCCAACTTGTAGCTAAAGGAAGGATTGGTTCCTATATACATGACTCTTGCATTGGGTTACTGATAGAGGTCAATTGTGAAACTGATTTTATTGGCAGGAGTGAAAAGTTTAAGGAACTAGTTAATGATTTAGCAATGCAAGTTATGGCTTGCCTATAAGTGCAATTTGTATCTATCGAGGATATTCCCGAAAGCATTATGAACAAGGAAAAGGAGCTTGACATTCATAAAGATCTTTTGTCAATACCGAAGAACATAAGAGAGAAGGGCAATCCTAAATTTAAGAAATCAATATTGACCATTGATGGTAGGGTAATCTTAAATTCAAGAAAGCAATGTTGGCCGTTAATGGTAAGGTAATCCTAAACTTAAGGCATATAAATACCTAAATAGCTACCAAGAGAGTATACAACGAAAGAAAGAGAGAGGAGAGACAGCGATAGAAAAAGAGAGGAAAGACAACAACAAAAATAGAGAGAGAGGTGAGAACAGCAGAGAGCAGAGAACATGAAGAAGGAGAAAATGGCAAAAAGTAGAAAATATAAGGAAGGAGAGAACAACAAAGAGCAGAGAACATATGGAAGGAGACAATGACAAAGAGTAGAGAACGTAAGGAAGTAGAGAATAACAAAGAGCAAAGAACATAAAGAATGAGAGAACAACTGAAAGTAGAGAACGTGAGGAAGCAGAGAACATCAAAAAGGAAAGAACAGCAAAAAGAAAGGAGAAGATCAGTTTTCTACCACAACAGCCTATACACATGGAGAGATTTTTATCAGGGGAGTTTTTATCATAATCTTTTTATGTACTTCTTAAAAAAGGGTGGGAAACCCTTAGGGTGATCAAGAGATCATTGTAAGTGGTTAAGGAGTGATTCTTCCACAGTGGTTAAGGAGAGATCCTTCCACTACATCATTTGTATCCCTTGATTGTAAGAGTGGATCATGTGATCTAGGAGAGATCCTATCACACTATAGATGTAGCTCACATAGTGTGAGTGAACCACGTAAAAATTCTTTGTGGTTTCAGGTGCTTATACTTGCTTGATATTCATACAACCATTCTTATATAAAGAAGCAAAATAAAAATAGATCATAGACTTTAATAGGTCGCAAAGGTTTAATCTAGACATATTTGTAAAAAGTAAGCATCTCACACTAATTTCCTCCTTCTCCTCTCAATGTGAGACCTAAGAAGGTCCTTATTAAAAACTATACACTTTACTTAGCTCTTAAAAGTTTTAAGGTGAGAAGAGTGGTTTGGACTATGCTTCTCATTCATATTAACTCAATGTTTCTTAAAGCAAGATAACTCATGCACAAACATATACATAAGTATCTATAATTGTATCTCATAAGAATAATCATGAATCATATAATGGTAAAAAAGTATTATATAAATATGTCTATATGTGTAAAAGACACATTCAAAGACCTAGAACATCATGTAGGTATGTATGTTCTTATGAAGGTTATCATGATCATCCATATAATAGATATAGTGATCATACAAATAAAAACCATGCTCAAGATCACATTAGGTGTTATTTCTCTAGTGACTATGGTCACCTATAATAATCTTGCAACTTGAGATAAAGTTTAGATAGTAATTTTCATATAAGTGTTAGAGGCAATAAGGTTAACCTATAAGGACGAAAGAAATTTGAAGTACCTTAATTTGTATGATTCGTATGCAAATGTGTAATAGGTAGCATGAAGAAAGGCATCTAGATAGTGACTACTTTAAACACATGATAGGAAATTTCAAGTTTCATTTTCCTCAAGAAAATAAATGGTGAAGAGGTAACATATGGGGACAATGTTAAATGTAAGATTATTAGCATTACTATGAGAGGTAAGAGAAAGTTCCCAACGATTGATAATGTCTTACTTTTCAAGGGACTTAAGTTCAATTTGTTGAGTATTAATTAATTGTGTAATAGCAATTATAAGGTATCATTTAAGCAAAATACTTGTCATATTGCTACTTTATAAATAAATGAACCTTTATTTATTGCTAAGTTGTCAAATAATGTGTGCATTATTGATGTGCACACTTTGTCTAACCAAGATGTTAAGTGCTTTGCCTTTGTTATTGAAGAATTATAAATATGACACAAGAGGATGGATTATGCAAGTATGAATACTATTGAAACTTAACTAGCATAATCTCGTAAAAGGTGTCAAAAATGAAATTTGAAAAGGATAATATGTGTGAAGTATGCCAAACAAGTAAGTAAGGCAAAAGCTCTTTTAAGAGTAGAAAGAAAATATTTACTACTAAACCTCTGTAGCTATTACATATAAACTGATTTGATTTTACTCAAGTTTTGCCTTTAGGTAGTAAGTCATGTGCATATGTTATAGTAAATAATCATAGTAGATTTGTACAGGTTACATTCCTAACTAATAAGGTTTTGTGCTTAAAGACTTTTAAGGGTTTTGTAAACAATTCCAAAATGAAAAAATAGTACCATGTCACTTTAGTTAAAGTGATTATGATAGTGAATTTAAGAATAAGGGCTTTAAGAATTTTTACAAATCTTAAAGCATCTCTGTTGTTCCCACAGCCTTGTATGGATTGTAATTGCTGTTAACTAGGTTTAAGTGTGCAAGAAAGTAAAGCCACATGGAAGGGCAAGAAAGTAAATCCACTGCATAAGGGTAAGAATGTAAATCCGCCACGTAAAACCTATTAGGGTTTCATGGAAGATAGTATATAAAGGCCTTGGAAGACAAAGCTAGGTGTGGGTCGGTAATTCAACCATTTGGAAAACCTATACAACCAGCCAACCAAAGAGACAATCAAGAAAAAACCCTACCCTACACAGAAAAACAGCATAAACGGCAAAGGTGGGTGATCGGCCAAAGAGAGAAAACAATGGAGGAATGGCTGGACAGCAAAGAGAGAGTACACGGCTGGGCAGCAAGAGAGGGTGGACGACAAATCACAAATCAGAAAAGGTGGAACGGCCAAACACAAAACAGCATGCCAAAATCAAAGAGTGAACGGCAAAACCACCACTGGCTAAAAGAGAGAGAAACCATCCAAAGAGAGAAACCGACCAACACAAGCTAGGGTATTCAGCTAAGAGATAAAACACAACCTTGAGAGAAAACCCTAGACATCCAAGCAAGGAGACAACTGGCCAAACACAAAGGAGGAACCGTCCAACACAAGAAAATGTTCGGCCAACACAAGCTAAACAGCAAAGCAATCAACCAGCAAAAGAGGTGTGGACGGCAAGGAGGAGAACAGCCAAGGCAAGGTGAACGGCAATAAGGAGAGCACAGTCAAAACACACCAACGGCAAGTGAGACCTTGGTGAGTCAAAACCCTACAACAAGGAAGAGTAAACCAGCTGGACAGCTAAAGTGAACACACGGCAAACCAAGGGAGACTTTAGACAGCAAGGGAAACCAGACAACGGCTGGAAGGAAACTGTGTGACTCACGGTAAGAGGAGAGGCAAATGCACCATTGGTAAGAGAGGAGACAGCACACCATCCGTAAGGGAAGAGAGGAGAAACCGTGAAAGAGGAGACCACCAGGAGAGCAAACCAAGCTGCCCGGAGGTGTGAAATGGACAAGGGCAAACCAAAAATGGACAGGTGAGGTGTGAGGCGTGAGACCAGCGAAGAGGAAGAAAACAAGAAACATGAGGTGAGAGAAAAAATTAGAAATGCACCACCCTTGGAAGAAATGGGTGACCAAGCCGTGAGACCAATAACGGGTGACCAGAAAAGGGAGACCAAAAACTGGTGACCTGAAATGCGAGACCAACAAAGCTGAAACGCGAGACCAGCAAAGCTGTGATAGGAGCGCAGCAGAAAAGTGGGTGTACGTTAGGAGACGGTGTGAGACCAGAACGTGTGACGGTGTGACAGACCAGAAGCGTGAGAGCAGGCCATGAAATAGTAAGACCATGGAACCAGGAGAGACGGGTGAGACCATGAGACGGTGAAAGTAGGAGTTGTGTGAGACAACGTAGAGAAGAAATTCAGTAAAGCATTGAAAGAACTCAACATATTTCTAGATTTCTTCAAGAGAGGTTAGAGAGCGTTGTGGTGAACTTCAAAGCGGCAGTGAAGCAGCCTTTTCAATTCAATAGAGGCAAGACAAGCTAGAAGAAGGGTAGACACAGTAAGTGACACTCTTTGTATTGTACTTGCTTAGTATTTGCAATAGTGAAAGGAGCAGAGGATAAAGACATCCATTGTAATTGGTATTCTCAAGTATAGTGGATTGTCTCGGTAAAGGGAGAAGTTCCCAACTTCTCCCTAGGATCTACTAGTTTGTGATACTGAGAGGGGGGTGAATCAGTATCACCACAATTCGCAATTCGCAGGTAAGTGAACAACTTCAACCTCTTCCTAAAAGCAAACTCTTTCTCAGACTCGACTAAGGTAGATCTATTGCTACCTACTAATCACAATAGTCCCCAAAGTCACTTTTCAGACACCTTGCCTAATAGACAATTCGGATGTTCTTGTTTAGGTCTTCCTTTGGGTTATGGGTTGGCTGATACTTTAGCTGCGTTCACAACTCAATTCAAAACACAGAATGTAAAGCAAATTAAGGACACACAAGATTTACGTGGTTCCATTAACATGACGTACATCTACGAAGGTAGGGACTCTGCCTTACTAAGACTATCCATTATACTTGAAAATTCCAGTTACAATGGATGTCTTAATCCTATACTCCTTTCACTATTGCAATTACTAAGCAAGTACAATACAAAGAGTGTCACTTACTATGTCTACCCTTTTTCTAGCTTGTCTTGCCTCTGTTGAATTGAAAGGCTGCTCCACTGCTGGTTAAAAGTTCACCGCAACTCTCTCTAACATCTCTTGAAGAAATCTAGAAATACGTTGAGTTATTTTCGATGCTTCGCCAAGTTCTTCCCTACATTGTCTCACACAACTCCTGCTTTCACCGTCTCACAGTCTCACTCGTCTCCTTGCCCCATGATCTCACTGTCTCATGGCTCGCCTCATGTACGTTTCTGGTTTACCCTTGTCTGTTTCATACCTCTTTTGGCCGTATCAGATTTTTTTTTCCCTTTTCTGTCAGTCACTATTCGTCGGCCGTCTACCCCTCTGTTCTGGCCGTAATGGGTTTTTCTCTCCTTCCCTATTTGGCCATCAGGTTTCTCTCTCCTTCTGCCAATGGTGTGTTTTGCCATCCTCACTTGGTTGGCCATCAGGTTTCTTTTTCTCTCCTTCCCGTCGACTCATCTGTTCTGGCCGTATACCTCTTTTCTCTCTCTTCCAACGACTGTCTCAAATTTTCTCTCTTTCTCTCATGTTTTACCGATGGTTTCTCTCTCTTCTAATGGCTGTCTCAATTTTTCTCTCTGTCTCTCGTGTTTTGTCGATGGTTTCTCTCTCTTCATTCAACCGGATCTCTCTCACCGTCCAGCCAGATCTATCTCACCATCCAGTCGGATCTGATTTTGGCCATATCATCTCTTTTCCGTTCACCTCTTTGTCTCCTTCCCCTGTTTGGCCATCAAGTTTCTCTCTCCCTTTTTCACTTGGTCGTTCTTCATTCCCTGTTTTGCCGACCTTCTGTTTTTGGCCGGCGGGTTTCTCCTTCCGTCGGTTTGCTTTGATTTGGCCAATCTTCGTTTTCTCTTTTTCTTCTGTCGATGGCTACACTGGCTACACTGTTCACTCTCTTATATTGGCCTTTATATACTCCTCCATGAAACCCTAATAGGGTGAATTTACTGTCTTGCCCTTCCATGTGGCTTTTATGTTCTTGCCCCTCCATGTGGCTTTTACCTTCTTGCCCTTCCTTGTGGCTTTACTTTCTTGCACACTTAAACCTAGTTGACAACAATTACAACCTATACAAGGCTGTGGGAACAACAAAAAGAGTGTTCAACAAGAAATATCTTGTTGTAAAGGACTTCATGCACATTGCATTTAATGAAACTAACCTTTTTTTTGCTAGAAAGAAAGAGTTAAATGACCTTTTAAGTATAAACAATTAATAAATATATTATATGCACTATATTTATTCTTTTATATTTAACTCTTTTAGTGTATTTTTGTCCTAAATGTACTTATTTGAATTGATTTTATATTTTAAGAGAAGATTAAATGAATTGGAGTAATATGGAAGATTAAAGATATGATTTTGAGAAAATCTAACCACTTAAGGTATTTTGGGAATTTCGCATTCTAAACATTATTGGATTGACTTAAGGTCTTCGTAAGAATTAAAATGAATATCTTGAACTTTCTATAATGGTCTTATTTATAGAGATCCAATAACAATTAAACCATGAACTAGTGTCTTCAATCCAACGTATAAGTTAGTCAAAGTTATCTTAATTCAATTGGGAGTTGTTCTCAAAATAAGCTAAGTTAATTCTAAAGAGAAGTGCCTATCTTTTTTTGGGTTATTTTTGTTGTCCCTTAAAGTTATAAATTGACTTATTAAGGTACCAAAAATATATACATGTGCAAAACTCCCTTTTCTTTCTTTCTTGTACACTTGATATGCAAGACTAGGGCTTTATTTTTAGTTATAAGGATTGAAGTCATTGAAGGAAGTATTATAAAACTTAATTGGTTTTTATCTCTAATATGATTCTTTACTTTGAATTCTCATGTTTTTCTATTATAATTGTTAATGATTATGTTATTTAATTACTAAGATGCATACTATATAATTATACTTTATGATCTAATACTAATTTAGAATTCAAGTTCATAATTACTTAACAATTTTAATGCTAAGTAACAAATAGAAATTAATAATTATATTCAAGTCTTTGTTTAGTTTCTATGGAAAATATGGTTTAAAATTAAACAATTGAGCTTGAAATTTTGTTATTTAGATTTAACTATCTTTTTTTATCTTAATGCTATCAATAAATTACATCTAAAGAGCTTGTTCTAGATAGTTTAATTGATGAAAGATTAATTGAAGAGGTTATCTCAATTAACAATGAATAAAGGAAAGATTTAAAATAATAGAACTTATCGTTATTGTAAGCTAAATATTTAATTAAAGAATCAATGATCTTTAGTGTCAATATTCAATGTGTGAGTCCAATAGTGTAAATATCCTTATTACCAAAGGTGTGTTTATCTATTGATTTTGTTTGCAATTAATTTTCTATTTTGATTTTTCTTAGTTTATTTAAAACTAAATTCCCCCTTGCTAATTTATTTGAGTAATTCAATAAAACTAAGATCATTACTTAACTGATTAACCAAAACTCAATCTTTGTGAATTTGACATCTATTTACATTAATTACAAACTTGTTAATTTAGTAGTTTAAAGCAAATTTAGTGTATTCAACAGTTTTTAACAACTTGAAGTGAATGAGTTCAACTTATCAAAGGATGACAACCTTGATATTGTTGTTCAACGGGTTCCAAGATAATGGAAGCATGTTAAAAGGCTTCTAAGTATTAAATTAATGGTAATCCTTTTAACTTTTTAAGAACTTATTCTACATCTAGAAATATAGTATTATTGCACTTGTTTCATAAGTAAAACCAATGAATATAGATGGTGCATTAGTTGACCAATTTTATGTATATGCAATGAATGATGAGGTTAACTAATTTAAGACAAACAAGGTTTGTACTTTGGCCTGAAGACCTAATAATCATCTTATTATCGAAACCAAATGGGTTTTTAAAAACAAACTTGATAAAAGTGGTCAAATTGTGAGAAATATTGTAAGGTTAGTTGTTAAAGACTAGAATAAAAAAAAAAAAGGCAAGACTATAATGAGACCTTTGCCCCAGTCGTTAGGTTAGAGACTATTAGAATGTTAGTTACATTTACATCTCATAAGCATTTCAAGTTGAACAAAATGGACATAAAGAATGCATTCCTAAATGGCAATATCACAGAGAAAGTTTATGTTGATCAACCCCCTAAATTTGAAAGCAAAAAGTTCTTGAATCATGTTTAAAAGCTTTTAAAAGTTTTGTATGGGTTAAAGCAAGTGGCTAACAACTTGGTATCAAAGATTATGCTCTTTCTCGGTCAATAAGCGTGTCATGAAATATAAAATTGATACTACTCATTTTATCAAATTAAAAGGTAAGGAATTGTTAATCACTCAAATTTGTGTTGATGATATCATATTTGTACTACTAATGAGTCATTATGTAATGAGTTTTCTAATGATTTGGAAACAAAATTCAAAATAAGCATAATGAAAGAATTCAATTTCTTTCTTAAACTCCAAATCAAGTATACAAAAGATGAAATCTTTATCAATCAAACCAATTATGTAAAGAAAATATTAAAAACTTTTAGCATCAATGATTGAAAACCCTTTGGCACTTTAATGAATGCTTTCACAAAGTTTGATAACAATGCAAATGGCCAGCTTGTAGATGAAAAATAGTATAAAAGTATGATTAGCAGTCTTCTTTATCTTATTTCTGATAGATTAGATTTGATATTTGTAGTTTATATATGTGAGAGATTTCATTCTAATCCAAGAGAGTCACACCTAGTAGCCCTTAAGAAAGTGCTTAAGTATGTGAAGGAAACTAGGAGTTTAGGACTTTGAGATCCTAAGGGATTAACAATTGGCTTAATAGGTTACTTAAATTTAGATTTTGTTAAAAATAGAATTAAAAGGAAGGGTCTATGGGTGCATGTTAGTTCCTTGGCCAATCCTTAGTCTCACAGTGTAATAAAAAGTAAAGTTTAGTTACTTTTTCTATAGATGAAATAAATACATGACAATTAGTGTTTATTGCATTTAATTGCTTTGGAAGAAATAAACCTTAAAGGGCTTTAGATTGCATTATTCCCATGTGCCTATTAAGTGTGATAACATAAGTACAATCAATATGACTAATAACTCTATACACTATGCTTAAACCAAACACATTGACCTAAAGTACCATTTGATTAGGGATTATAGTTCAAGATAGATGTGTCGCTAGAGTTTATGAACACTAATGATCAATTGGCTAATATCTTTACCAAACATTTAAGTAATGATAGGTTTGTGATCATTAAAAAGATTAAGTACAATTGAATTGAATTAATTTCTTAATTACATGATTATTATAATTTGATTTTTATATGTTCTAAGGCATGATGATATGTGATTACACATTTAATTTATGTATTGCAAGCTAATTTAGATGTTTTAAGCTTAAAAATTTAAAATTAGTGTTTTTGTCCAAAAGGGATTAATTGACTAGACCAAATGTATAGGTCAACCAATGTGAACAATTGACTCATGACTTACCTTAGTCAACTAATGGTGTTATAAAAACCCCTCTTCATTTTTCTTTTTTACAAAAATGTGAAAATTCCTTAGAATTTTTTTAATTTAAACCCTAAATCTTTAAATCTCTATCTCTCTATGTAAATTAATAATTGGAAATCATTAATCTCATAAACCCTTCAACTATGACAGAAAAATCTATATCCAAATCAACAAAGGGCAAGCATAAAGCCATTGAAAAAAAAGGTATAAGCAGGTGCCAACAAGGATAAAAAGTGTTCTATCAATTCCTTTATCCTTATTAAAGATCTTAATGCTGCCTTCATTTTTGATAGCAACACCCACAACTTCATCTCTAAAAGCAACACCCATAACATCTCCTCTTCCTCCTCTACCACCTTAAATAGAATCTAGACCATTTGTTTCTCTATTTATATTGAGTACCATAGATTTTCTTTTTGATCCTCTAAATTGAACATAATTTTTACAACTATAAGAAAAGATTATGTATGCCACTAAATTTAGATTTAGTTGCTAAGTATGAGAAGAATGGAGTTTTAGACAATTTTACTTTCCAAAAATGGATGAAGTTTATCACTAATATTAGATTTATTGTCAATAACATCTCACACAATTATTTGTATTGATTTGATATTTTGAATGTCGTTGAGATGTAGAGAAGTCATTGGTTAATATCATTGATGATAGGTCAACTATGAGGTCAATGAGTCAATGTTGATCGTTGACCCTAAATTTTAGAGGTTAAGGCTGACCATTGACCTTCGACCATTGATCCTAAATTTTAGGAATCAAATTTGGTTGTTGATTGTATGACAACCTTTAGGAATCAATACTAACTGTTGATGATTGTGCAACCCTAAATCTCAAAGCTTATAAATACATCTATGTATCTTTCAAGATGGGTGTGTGTTGCAAAAGAGAGACCGACCAGTTGTAAAAAGAGAAATGCAAAGAGAGAGGCAGACACCAAAAAGAGAGTGATCGACCAAAAGTGCAACACCAAGGAGAGGTGCAGCCAACCAAAAGGTGATAACAACCACCAAAGAAGGAGGCAGCCACACCAACTGAAGGAGGAGTTGCAATAACTGGTAACCCTACCAAAGGGAAAAGAAGGCAGCAGTTGGCCAAACTAAAGGATGAGAAAAAGCCGGGCAGCAATTGGCCAAACCAAACCAAAGGAGACGTGTAGCAGCCACACAAAACTAAAGGAGATGTGCAGTAGTCACGCCAATCCAGAGGAGAATGTGCAACAGTCATACCAAACTAGAGGAGAACGTGCAGTAACCAATCAACCACCCAAGAAAGTTGTAGCAACCAGTTAAGGAGAGGTGCAGTAGTTGGCAAACCAATCAAGGAGAGGTGTAACAGCCGATAAACCAATAAAGGATATTGTGCAACAGCCATCCAAAAGAGTAGGTGCAGCAGTCACCCGAAGGAGAAGGTGGAGCAGCCACCAAAAAGGGAGAAAGCAGCTTGCAGCACAACTAGCAAATGTAGCAGCAAGCATAACCAGCAATTGTAGCAACTAGCATAACCAGCATAGCAACTGGTAGTAGGTAAATCATAACCAGCAGCTTGTAAAACTGGTAGTAGGCAAATCACAACCAGTAGCTTACAGAATCGACAATAGGGCAAGTAGCACCAATAGTAAAAGGAGAAAACTTGCCCTAGCAATAGGGCATGTAGCACCAATAGGGGAAGAGAACTTACCATGGCAACAAGTGAGGCAATCTATCAAGGCAGCAGGTAAGGCATCACTGACAGTAAAGGAAGGAGAAGATCCATGTTCTACACTAGTAACCTGTGTATATTGAGTGATCCTTCTCAAGAAAGTATTAGTCATAAACCTTTTAATAAACTTGTTGAAAAAGGGTAAGATACCCTTAGAGAAATCGAGAGATCATTGAAAGTGATTAAGGAATGATTCTTCTATAAGTGGTTAAGGAGTAATCCTTTCAGGACATTAATTGTATCCCTTGATAACAAGAATGAATTGTGTGATTTAAGAGTGATCCTATCACATCATGGACGTAGCTCACATATTGTGGGTGAACCACATAAAAATTGCTGTGTGTTCTTAGATGCTTGCATTTGATTGATATTCATATGATCAATCTCACATAAAGAAGAAACATAAAAATTGGATCATCGACTTTAACAAGTCATAGAGGTTAACCTAGAAAGATTTGTAAAAGGCAAGCATCTTACACTGATTCACCCCTTCCCTCTCTTAGTGTGAGACCTATAAAGGTCTTCATCAAATGGTATCAAAGTTGATTTCCTCTGTTGATCCATTTTATTTACTTTGATCTAAAATTATTGTTGCTGCTGTGAATTTTTGCTAGTTGATATCATGGATAGCATGAACAGTGTTAACAGCAATGGCATTCCTACTTTTGATGGATAGAATTATCAGTTATGGAAGAATAGAATGCTCTTATATCTGATGTCACTTGGTCTGGATGTGTTTGAATCTATTATTAGTGGCTTCATCCCTGTTGCTGAAAGTGATGCTATGATGATTATTAATAAGAAGAATTTAGAGTGTGATAGAAAGGCAAGAAATGCCTTGTATATCGCCTTGTTAGACAAATAATTCACCAAAGTTATGGGGTGCAACACAACTAAACAAATTTAGGACAAACTAAAGAATATTTATGAAGAAAACAAGCTTGTGAAGGAAGCTAAGTTACAAATCTGGAGGAGCAGATTTGAAAACATAAAGATGCAAAATGATGAATCTATGGATGCCTTTTTCATAAGAGTCAACAAAATTATATGCTCCATTAGAGGTTATGGAAGAGATCAACAATGCTACTGTGGTAAGGAAGATACTTAAAACCTTACTGAAAGCTTACAATGCCAAAGTTCCCTCCATAAAAGATAGAGATTTGGATAGGCTGCCTTTAGATGATTTACACAGTATATTTGTGGCTTATGAAATGAGAATATCCCCAATAAAGAAAGAAAAGAAGTCTAAGGTAGAGAAGGAGTTGGCTTTCAAGGAAATGAAGAGATTAAAGATTAAAGACCAAGAAAAAGAATCTAATAGCAACTCTAAAGAAGAAGATGGTGATACGAAACTAGATAAAGTTTGGCATACATCACCAAAAATATGAGAAAAGGAAAAGGGAAGTATAAGGGAAAATTACCTTTGAAGTGCTTTAGGTGTGGAGCAATTGGGCACTTTGCCATGAAATGCCTAAAGAGAATAGAAGTAGACGGTGATGGTGATGATGAGCCAGTCCCAAGGAGGAGAACAAAGCAATCCAACTATTCTAAAGCTGGAAATTCAAGTGTTAAAGGGAAAAAGCAACTCTTCAGATCCAAAAGAAGGAATTTTTTAAGCAAGCTGGATGAAGAAGATTGTAAAGAAGAAGTTGATGATGATTCCAATGATGATGCTTTAAAGGATGTGCTAGTTGCTCAAGTAGATGATGATTAAGAATCTTCATGTGATATGGAATTAACCGAAGAGGAAAAGGATGAGTTGGTGCAGCAACTTGAGAATGAGTTGAGAACTTGTTTGCACAAAAATATCAAGTTGGAAAAAGAGGTAAAGCATCTTAAGAAGTTGTATGAAGATTTTGTTGTTGATGAATTTTATCTCTAGGTGAAAGAAAAGGAGTTTGAAGCAAAAAAGAAGGAGTACTTGAAGAGAATTGAGGAGCTGATTGTACTTTAGGCAGAGCAAGGCAAGAGACACGAAGATCTTGGTGCTAAGGTGATTGCATAAGAGCAAAAGGTGCTGATTTTGCAAGCCAAGCTCTATAAGGCTGAGTCCGAACTAAGGATGCATAGAGAATGCTTTATGTAGGCCTTGGAAGTGAGGGGAGAGTCGGCTTCAGCAAATGCCATCAAAGAGGATGCTACCAAAAATTGGATAAGTGTTTAAGCAAATAAAGACCTCATTTCATGGGGAAGAAAGGCTTTGGCTATATTGAAAAGCCAAATGAGAAGGTAGCAGAGAAGAAGAAAATTGTGTTTGTGCTTGAAAGCAAGCACAATGACGTGATAGAGAAGCGAAACCAACCTAAGTTAAAATGGATTAAGAAAGATGTGGTGAAGACTCCTATCCAAAGGAGATAGGTTGTCAAAGATGGAGATAAGGGTGCCACAATAGTTGCTAAAGAAAGGAGACATGAACTTGGTGAAAGAAGAAAATCCAAATTTGAAGGATTTTGCTAGAGTTGTGGTAAGTATAGGCATAAGGCTAATGTGTGTTGGAGTAATGGGTCTATAATGAAGAGGAATGTGAGGCAAGAGTTTAGAGGGAGACTTTATCAAGAAAGGAGACAGTCACAGGTGAAAAGAAGCCATATTCCATTAAGAAATAGATTTGATTTGTTGGGAGAAATTTGTGGAAGATGCAAAAAGGCTGGACACATTGTTAAGGATTGCTTAACATTGCTGCTCAGTCAAAGAGTGCAAAGGAGAACACCTATACGTGCTCCCACATTCGATCAAACATTGTTACCCAGTCAAGGAGTGTAAAGGAGAATACCTACACATGCTCCTAAATTCGGCCAAAGAAAAAGAAGAGGAAGAGAGAAGAGAAATGACTATGGTTGTAGAAGTAACCTTAAAAGCTTCCAAGAAAGAAAAGCCATAGATCCTAAACAATAGCTACTCTTCACACATGATAGGAGACTCTAAGATGTTGAAGGGAGTAACAAAATATGATAGAGGATCAATCAGATTTGGCAATGATGGTGCCTTAAAGATTAAAGGTGTTGGTGTTGTTGAAATTGGTGAAAAAAAGCTAAAATTAAAGAAAGTGCTTTAATTTGAAGGGCTAAAACACACTCTTATCAATGTTAGCCAGTTCTGTGATGATGGATATGAAGTTACTTTCAACAAGAGTGGCTGCATAGTAAAAAGATTAAGTGATTGTGCTATTCTTACTAAGGGGTGAAAGAACAAATGGAAAATTATACCAAGTTTCCAGAAGCAAAAACACATGCTACATGAGCACTAAAGATAAAAGCTTGTTATGGCATAAAAGATTGGGACATCTTAGACAAAAGGGGCTAAACAAGTTGTCCAAAAATGAAGTTGTGAAAGATGTACCCAAATTGAGAAGAGAAAGAGATGCAATTTGCAACATGTGTCAAAAGGGGAGATAGTGACTGCTCCCCACAAAAATGTGGACATTCAAACAAAAAAGCCATTAAAGCTCATTCATTCGGATGTTTGTGGGCCTATGAGATAAAGATCGATAAAGGGTGATAGGTACTTCATCTCCTTCATTGATGATTTTATAAGAATGATTTGTATTATGTTCTTGAAACATAAGTCAAAGGCTCTCAATGATTTCAAGAGCTATAGAAGGCTGGCTGAGAATCAATTAGGGGGAAAAATTAAAAGGCTCAAGATAGATAATAAGACAAAATACATATACGGTGAATTTGAAGATTATTTGGAGAAGCATGCAGTGAAGCATGAATATGCTAGTCCCTACACACCCCAACAAAATGGAGTGGCCAAAAGGAAGAATAGAAGCCTAGTGGGTATGGTAAGAACCATGTTGACTGAGCATGGTACTTCATATGGCTATTGGAGAAAGGCTGTCACCACTGTAACTTAAATTCAAAACAGATACCTGATGAGACCACATACAGAAAAGACACCTTATGAGTTGTGGAATGGAATAAAGCCAAGTGTAAAACACTTTAAAGTGTTTGGATTTAATGATGTTGAGCCCATCTTTGATGGCTAAATGTTGGATTTGTTGTCAACATCTCACACGATTATATATGTTGATTTGATTTCATGAATGCCATTGAGATATAGTGAGGTCATTGGGCATCGGTGATGACAAGTCAACCCTGGCGTTGAGGAGTCAATGTTGACTGTGATCCTAAATTTTAGGAGTCAAGATTAACCGTTGACCATTGACCCTAAATTTTAAGACTCAAATCTGGCCATTAATTGTAAGGCAACATATGGGAATTGATGATGACCGTTGATGATCGTGTAGCCTTAATCCTAAGGAGATAAATACCCCTAGGTGTCTTACAAAAATAAAAAAAGGGGGGGCTAAAGAAAATTAAGTGAACAGCAAAGGTAAGGCAATCAACTAAGGAGAGAAAGAAAGAGGGCGAGACAACTAGCCAAAGAGAGTGCAGCAGCCATTAAGGAGAGGCAGCAAGGCAGCTGACCAAAGAGAGTGTAACAACCACCAAGGAGAAGGAGCAAGATGCAGCCAGCCAAGGAAGAAAGAAAAAAAGCAAGGTAGCTGACCATTCACACTAGCAAACCTTCACCAAGATAGCCATTGCACCAGTAAGCCCTTATAAAGGAGATAGCAACAATCGACCACCACACCAACACATCCAGAAGGCTTTCTAGCAGACCAGCAACATGTCCCTGCACGTCCAGGAGGGTATACTAGCAATAGGAGACGTCCTTACAGGTCTAGGAAGGTATACAAGCACCAATAACATGTACCTACATGTTTAGGAGGGAGGGTATACCAACAGCAACAACATGTCCCAAGACATCCAGGAGACTTCCTAGCAACAATAGCATGTCCAAAAGGCTTCCCTACACTAGCAGCACATCCAGGAGGCTTCCCAGTAGCAGCAGTACGTCCCTGCACGTCCAAAAGGGTATACCAGCACCTTAGGAGGCTTCCAAGTAGCAAAAACACACCTGGGAATCAAGCAAAAAATCAGAATATGCAGCAACAGGTCCGGGAATCAATAGCCACTTGCAGAAAGTGTAGTAGTAGGTCCAGGAATCAGTAGCCACCTACAAAAAGTGTAGCAGCAAGTCTGGGAATCAACTAGCTAACTAGCAGCGGTGCGAGAAGACAATTGTAGTGCATGGGGATAGCAGCAGCAACACAAGAAAACAACTATAACGTGGGGGGATAGCAGCAGCAGTGTGAGCAGACAACAATAGCGCACTCAGATAGTAGGAACAACACATGTGGATAGCAGCCACAATGCGTTCGGATAGTGGAGTGCGTGCAAACAGTAGTAGTAGTGCAAGTGGATAGCAACAGCTGTGCATGTGAATAGCAGGAGCAGTGTGTGCAAAGTGTGTGCGGACAGTAGTAGCAGTGGGTGTGGATAGCATTAGCAACGTGTGCGAACAGTATTAACAATGCGCACCAAGTGCTGACAACAAGAGCAACACATATGAACAACAATGGCAACGCCTAGGGACAACATTAGTAGTGTGCATGAATAGCAACAACAATCGCATACAGCACTGGTAGCAGGTGAGACAACATCGGCAGCTAAGGAAGGAAAAGATCCATATTCTGCTCTAGTAGTCTATACACATTAAGTGATCATTCTCCAGGAAAGGTTTTACCATAAACTCTTGATAAATTTGTTAAAAAACAAGGTAGGATACCCTTGGAGTGATTGGAAGATCAACTCCTTAATCAAGAGATCGTTGTAAGTGGTTAAGGAGTAGTCCTTCCACAAGTGGTGAAGGAGTGATTCTTCCACAACATTATTGTATCCCTTGATAGCAAAAGTGAATTGTGTGATTTAGAAGGGATCTTATCACACCATGGACGTAGCTCACACATTGTGGGTGAATCACATAAAAATTATTGTGTACCCTTGGGAGCTTATGCATTATTTTTTTAGTTGTACAGTTGTACTCACATAAAGGAGAAAAATAAAAATTGAATCATTGGCTCTAACAAGCCACAGAGGTTAAATCCAAATTGATTTGTGAATAACGCATATCTCACATTGATTCACCCCCCTCTCAATGTGCAACCTAAAATTGTCCTCATCAAGTGGTATCAGAGCTGGTTCCTCTATTAATTCAATTTTACTGCTTTGAAGTGAAGTTATGCATTACTATGTGAGTTTTTATTTCTATTGCTACTTGAGATCATGGATAGCCTGAACAGTGTCAACAGCAAGAGCATCTCTACGTTTGATGGACAGAATTATTAGTTATAGAAGAATAAAATGCTCCCATATCTAATGTCCCTTGGTCTTGATGTGTTTGAGTCTACTATTAATAGCTTCATCCCTATTGCTAAAGGTGATCCTATGACACCGGCTAATAAGAAGAACTTGGAGTGTGATGGAAAGGCAAGAAATGCCTTATATACCTCTCTATCCAATAAAAAATTCACCAAAGTGATGGGGTGCAACACAGCCAATTAAATCTGTGACAAATTGAAGAATATCTATGAAAGAGACAAGGTTGTGAAGGAAACCAAGCTACAAATCTAAAGGAGTAGATTCGAAGACATAAAGATGCAAAATGATGAAACTATGGATATGTTCTTCACAAGAGTCAATGAAATTGTGTGTTCCATCAGAAGTTATGGAGAAGAGATCCACGATACTACTGTGGTAAGGAAAATACATAGAACCTTACCAGAAGCTTACAATGCTATAGTCTTTTCCATAGTAGATAGAGATCTGGATAGGTTGCCCTTAGATGACCTGCACAGCATATTGGTGGCTTATGAAATGAGAATAGCCCCAATAAAGAAAGAAAAGAAGTTTAAGGTGAAGAAAGAGCTGACTTTCAAGACAATAAGGAAATTAAAGATTAAAGACCAAGAAGAGGAGTTTGACAATAGCTCTGAAGAAAAAGATGGTGATACTAAGCTAAATGAAGTCATGACATACATCACCAAGAACTTGAGGAAATAAAAAAGGAAGTACAAAGGAAAATTACCCTTGAAATGCTTTAAGTGTGGAGCAATTGCGCACTTTGTCATGGATTGCCCAAAAAGAAGAGAAGCAAATAGTGAGAATGATGATAAGCAAGTCCCAAAGAGGAGAAGAAAGCAATCCAACTACTATAAAGCTGGAAATTCAAGTACCAAAAGGAAAAAGAAATTCTTCATATCCAAAAGAAAGAATTTCCTGAGCAAGTTAGATGAAGAAGATTCTTAAGAGGAAAGTGATGATGATTCTGATGATGTGGTTGCAAAGGATATACTGGTCGCTCAAGTAGATGATGATCAAGAATCTTCAAGTGATGAGGAATCAATAGAAAAGGAAGAGGATGAGTTGGTGCAGTAACTTAAGATTGAGTTGAGGGCTTGTTTGCACAAAAATAGTGAGTTGGAAGAAGGGGTAAATTATCTCAAGAAGCTATATGAAAATTCTACTATTGATAAATTTGATCTCCAAGTGAAGATAAAGGAGTTTGAAGAAAAAGAGAAGGAGTACTTGAAAAGAATTAAAGAGTTAAGCATACTTGAGGCAGAGCAAGGCAAAATACACGAAGACCTTGGTGCTACGGTGATTACACAAGAGCAAGAGATGCTGACTTTGCAAGCCAAGTTTCACAAGGCCAAGTCTGAGTTAAAGAAGCATGTAGAAAGCTTTATGTAAGCCATGGAAGTGAAAGGAGAGTCATCATCAGCAAATGCCATTAAGGAGGATTCTACCAAAAAGTTGGATGAGTGTCTAAGCAATGAAAGACCACATTCCATGGGGAAGAAAGGACTTGGCTACATTGAAAAGCTGAGTGAGAAGGTAGAAGAAAAGAAAAAAAAAAATTGCGTTTGTGCTTGAAAGCAAGCACAATGACGTGATGGAGAAAAGAGACCAACCCAAGTTAAAATGGATTAAGAAAGACATAGTGGAGACTCCCATCCAAAGGAGATAGGCTGTCAAAGATGGAGAGAAAGTTGCCACACCAATTGCTAAAGAAAGAAGACATGAACTTGGTAAAAGAAGTAAATCCACGTTTGAAGGTTTTTGCTAGAGCTGTGGCAAGTATAGGCATAAGGCTAATACGTGTTGGAATACTTGGCCTATAATGAAGAGTAGCATGAGGCAAGAGTCTAGGAGGAGATTTATCAAGATAAAAGACAATTTCAGGTGAAAAGAAGTCATATTCCACTGAGAAACAGGTTTGATTTATTGGGAGAGTTCTGTGGAAGATGTGAAAGGGTTGGACACACTACTAAGGACTACTTGACATTACTGCTTGGTCAAAAAATGCAAAGTAGAACAAGCTAACCATTACTACCTAGTCGAGGAATACAAAGGAGAACACCTACACATGCTCCTACATTCAACCAAAGTAAAAGAAGAGGAAAAGAAATGTTTATAGTTGTGGAAATAACCTTAAAAGATTCCAAGAAAGAAAAGTAATGGATCATGGATGATGGCTGCTCTTCATACATGACAGGAGACCCCAAGATGTTGAAGACAGTAGCCAAATATGACAGAAGGTTAGTCAAATTTGATAATGATGGTGCCTTAATGATTTAAGGTATTGGTGCTACTGAAATAGGTGCAGAAAAGCTGAAATCAAAAAAAGTGCTTTATGTTGAAGGGCTAAAACACAATCTTATCAATGTTAGCTAGCTTTGCGATGATGGACATGAAGTTACTTTCAACAAGAGTGGCTGCACAATAAAGAAACTAAAAGATGGTGTTGTTCTTACTAAAAGTGAAAAAACACATGAAATCTTGTACCAAATTTCTAGGAGTATAAACATATGCTACATGAGCACCAAAGATGAGAACTTATTATGACATAAAAGATTAGGACATCTCGGACAAAAGGGGCTGAACAAGTTATCTAGAAATGAAGTTGTGAGAGATGTACCCAAGCTGAGAAGAGAGAGAGATATAATTTGTAGCATGTGTCAAAAAAGGAAGATGGTAAGTGCTCCCCACAAAAATGTAGAGATCCAAATAAAGAAGCCATTAGAGCTCATCCACTCGGACATTTGTGGGCCTATGAGACAAAGATCAATAAAGGGTGATAGGTATTTCATCTCTTTCATTGATGATTTTACAAGAATGGCTTGCATTATGTTCTTAAAACATAAATCAGAGGCTCTCAATAATTTCAAGAGCTACAGGAGGCTGGCTAAAAAGTAGTTGGGGGGAAAAATTAAAAGGCTCAAGACAGATAATGGGACAAAATACACATGTGGTGAATTTGAAGATTATTTGGAAAAGCATGGAGTGAAGCATGAATATGCTAGTCCCTACACACCTCAACAAAATAGAGTAGCTGAAAGGAAGAATAGAAGCTTAGTGGAGATGGCAAGAACTATGTTGGTTGAGCATAATACATCATGTGGCTTCTAGAGAGAGGTTATTACCACTGCAACTCAGGTTCAAGACAAATGCCTGATAAGACCATATACTAAGAAGACACCCTATGAGTTGTGGTATGGAAAAAAGCCAATTGTAGAACACTTTAAAGTGTTTAGGAGCCTGTGCCTTATTAAAGTCAAAGGTAAGCATCTCGACAAATTTGATGAGAAGGCTGATGAAGGCATATTCTTATGCTATGTATCAAATGGAAGAGGCTTCAAATGCTACAACAAAAGGTTGTTGAAAATGGTGGACAACTTTAATGTTAAAGTAATTAAAGATGGTGCTATAATGCAATCACAACATATGGAAGCTAAAGATGCCATGTATGACAATCGATGAGAGTCCAACAATGATGAATCTAAGGCCATTTAGCATAAGGAAGATGTTGATTCTCAAGTTACAAGTGATGAAGAAGAAGAATCAAGACATTTCCAAACTTATAGAAGAGTCAAAGTTAAAGTTAAGGTCAAAAACATTATTGGCAAAAAAAAAGGACTTTATGTAAACTAGAAGAAGACCAAGGGGTGGTGAACAAACCTCACTGATTTTCGGGGCTGAACCCAAGTTTGTGGAAGCAGCATTAAAGCATAAGGAATGGGTGTGTGCTATGAATGAGGAGCTTAACCAAATTGAAAAGAACAACACTTGGTGTTTAGTACCTAGACCTAATAGGAAAAACATCATTGGAACCAAGTGAGTGTTCATAAATAAGCTCAATAAAAAGGGTACAGTGGTAAGAAACAAGGCAAGACTTGTTTGCAAAGGCTACTCACAAGTAGAAGGTGTTGACTTTGAAGAGACCTTTGTTTCAGTGGCCAAACTTGAAGCAATCAGAATATTTACGGCCATTGTTGCTCAAAGGAACTACAAAGTCTATTAGATGGATGTGAAGTCTGCATTTCTAAATGGACACCTTGAAGAGGAGGTATTTATTGAATAGTCTGATGGTTTTATACTTGATCATGATGGTTCAAGTCTGTGTAGATTAAACAAGGCTTTATATAGCTTAAAGCAAGCTCCAAAAGCATGGTATTCCAAGTTGGATACATGCCTTAAGAACATAAAGTTTAGAAAAGGGAATGTGGATAGTACCCTGTATATAAAAGAAGACAACCAAGGCCAGTTAATTGTTGTGGTCTACGTTGATGACATAATCTTTGCTGCAGAAAAGGAAGCCTTATGCACTGCCTTTGCCGAACAGATAAAGAAAAAGTTTGAGATATCCATACTTAGTGAAATGAAATTCTTCTTAGGATTACAAGTATTGCAAAGTGAGGCTAGAATTTTTCTCTTCGAAAAAAAGTATGTTTATGAGCTGTTAAAAAGGTTTGGGGTAGAGAATTCTAAAGAAGTAAGCACCCCCACCATGATTGGAACAAAGTTAAGTAAGGATAAAAAAGGCAACATAGTTTATTAGAAGGAATATAGGAAGTTGATTGAAAGCTCACTATATTTGATAACATCAAGGCCTAATATCATTTTTGTTGTAACCCTTGTGTTAGATTTCAAAGTGACCCTAAGGAGTCTCATCTCATGGCGGTTAAGAGAATTTTAAGGTATGTGAAGGGCATAACAAATTATGGGCTATTTTATGATAAGAGTGGACAGCTTAATCTGTATGGGTATACAGATGCAGATTGGGTTGGAAATTGTGATGAAATAAGGTCAACGTTCGGTGGTGCATTTTATTTAGGCAATAGATGTGTTTCATGGCATAACAAGAATCCAAATTCAATGACTTTGAGTACTGTAGAGGTTGAATATATGGCTACCACTCAGGCTTGTACTTAATTGCTATGGATGAAACAATAACTTAAAGATATGAAGGTAGATGTACAGCTACCATTGCTGATTAGTTATGACAACTAAAATGCTATCAATTTGTCAAAGAATCCTGTCCAACACTCCAGAACTAAACATATTAAAATCAAGTACCACTTTATTAAAGAGAAAGTGGAGAAAAATGAAGTAAAGCTGGAGTATATGCTGACCGCAGAGCAAGTGGCAGATATATTCACTAAACCTCTGTCAAGAAAGATGTTCCAAAAGCTGAGGCTAACCTTATATGTTCAACCAACCCCTAGACGTTGAAATATTTTCTCACCCCTCTCCCCTTCCCTTTACTATTATTCTTTGGATTTGTTGTCAAAAAGGGAAATATTTTGCATAAATCCAAAGAAAGTATAATACTCATAAAAAAAGGGGAGTAGCTTCATAGATAAATGGGGAGAACTTGTCAAGGGGGAGAAGTAAATAGGGGGAGTAGCAAGTGATGCATGTTTTAGGGGGAGCCAAATGACTTTATGCAAGGGATGTTGTGCATGGTTAGATTTAATATATTGCTAGCAAATCCAAAGGGTGAGATTGTTGAGCCCATCTTTGATGGCCAAATGTTGGATTTGTTGTCAACAACACCTCACACAATTATATGTGTTGATTTGATGTTATGAATGTTGTTGAGATCTAGTGAGGTTAGTGGGAGAAACCGGTGATGACAAGTTAACCCTAGCATTAAGGAGTCAATGTTGACCGTGACCCTCAATTTTAGGACTCAAATCTGGCCATTAATTGTAAGGCAACATATGGGAATTAACAATGACCATTGATGATTGTGTAGCCTTAATCCCAAGGCTCTATAAATACCCTTAGGTGTCTTGCAAAAATAATAAAAAAAAGGGTTGTAGAAAATTAAGTGAACGGCAGAGGCAAGGCAGCAGGCTAAGGAGAGAAAGAAAGAGAGCAAGGCACCCAACTAAGAAGAGTGCAATAACCACCAAGGAGAGGCAGCAAGGCAGCCGACCAAGGAGAGTACAATAGCCACCAAGGAGAAGCAGCAAGGTACAACCAGCCAAGGAGGAAGAAAGAAAGCAAGGTAACCGGCCACCCACACCAGTAAACCCTCACCAAGACAACCATCGCACCAGCAAGCCTTCACAAAGGTGATTGCAACAGCCAACCACCACACTAGCACATCCAGGAGGCTTTCCAACAAACCAGCAACACATCCATACACATCTAAGTGGGTATACCAGCAGCAGCAGACATCCCTGTAGGTCTATGAGGGTATACCAGCACTAGTAACACGTCCTTGCACATCCAGAAGGGCATACCAACAATAGTAGCACATCCTAGCATGTCCAGGAGGCTTCCCAACAACAGCAACACATCCAGAAGGCTTCCCAACAATAGTAGCATGTCCAGGAGACTTCCCAATAGCAACAACACATCTAAGAGACTTCTTAACATTAGCAGTAGGTCTAGGAAGGTATACTAGCACTAGCAGCATGTCCCTACACATCCAAAAGGGTATACCAACAGCAGTATACATCCTTGTAAGTCTAAGAGGGTATACCAGCACCAGCAACATGTTCTTGCATGTCCAGGAGGGTATGCCAGCATCAGCACTACGTCCCTGCACATCTAGGAGGGTATACTAGCACCGCAGGAGGCTTCCCAATAGCAAAAGCATGCTTGGGAATTAAGCAAAAAATCAGAACATGTAGCAGCAAGTTTGGGAATCAGCAACCACCTACAGAAAATGCAGTAAGAGGTCATGTAATAGTAGGTTCGGGAATTAACTAGTAAACCAGCAGCAGTGTGAGAAGACAGCTGTAGCATGCGGGGATAGCAACAGCAACACGTGAAAACAGCTACAACACGTGAGGATAGCAGCAATGGCGCGAGTAGACAGTAATAGCACACTTGGATAACAGGAACAGTGCGTATGGACAGCAGCCGCAACCCGTGCAAACAATGAAGTACGTGTAAACAATAGTAATAGCACAAGTGGACAATAGCAGCTGCATGTGCAAACAGTAGGAGCAGCACGTGTAGATAACAGCAGTAATGCATGCGGACAGCAGCAACAGTGCACATATGGCATCATGCGCGGACAGCATTAGTAGCGCACGTGGATAACAACGACAACACATACGCAGCACCGACAATGGGTGAGACAACATCAGCAACGAAAGAAGGAGAAGATCCATATTTTGCTCTAGCAGTTTGTACACATTGAGTGATCGTTCTCCAGGAAAGGTTTTACCATAAACTCTTGATAAATTTGTTGAAAAATAGGGTAGGATACCCTTGGAGTGATCGGGAGATCGTTGTAAGTGGTTAAGGAGTAGTCCTTCCACAAGTGGTGAAGGAGTGATCCTTCCATAACATTATTGTATCCCTTGATAGCAAGAGTGAATTTTGTAATTTAGGAGGGATTTTATCACACCGTGGACGTAGCTCACACATTGTGAGTGAACCATGTAAAAATTATCATGTGTCCTTCAATGCTTATGCATTAATTTTTTAATCGTATGGTCGTGCTCATATAAAGATAAATAAAAATTGGATCATTGGCTCTAACAAGCCACAGAGATTAAATTTGGATCAATTTGTAAAAAGCATATATCTCACATTGATTCACCCCCCCTTTCAGTGTAAGACTTAAAATGGTCCTCATCAAATAAGAAGGCTAATGAAGGCATATTCTCGGGCTATGTACCAAATGGAAGAGGCTTCAGATGCTACAACAAAAGGTTGCTGAAAATGGTGGACAATTTTGAAGTTAAAGTGATTAAAGATGGTTCTACAATGTAATCACAACATAAGGAAGCTAAAGATGTCGTGTATGACAATTGAAAAGAATATGAAAGTGATGATTCAGAGGGCATTTATCATGAGGAAGACATTGATTCTCAAGTTACAAGTGATGAAGAAGTAAAATTAAGGCATTCCCAAACTCATAGAAAAGTCAGACTAAAGTTGAGGCTAAGAACATTATTGGCAATAAAGAGGACTCTATGCAGACTAGGAGAAGACTAAGAAGTGGTGAGCAAACCTCACTAATCTTCGAGGTTGAACCACGTTAATGGAAGAAGCATTAAAGCACAAGGAATGGGTGTGTGTTAT
>CM038600.1:5488435-5513752 GCA_021533255.1 Ceriops tagal
GATGTTCTTGTTTAGGTCTTCGTTAGGTTATGGGTTGGCTAATACTTTAGCTGCGTTCACAACTCAAATCAAAGCACAGAATGTAAAGCAAATTAAGGACACACGAGATTTACGTGGTTCCGATCCACGGTGGTAGGTACATCCACTATACTTGAGAATTCAGGTTACAATGAATGTCTTTAATTCTCTGCTCCTTTCACTATTGGAATTACTAAGCAAGTACAATACAAAGAGTGTCACTTACTGTGTCTACCCTTCTTCTAGCTTGTCTTGCCTCTGTTGAATTGAAAGGCTGCTCCGCTACCGCTTAGAAGTTCATCGCAACGCTCTCTAACCTCTCTTGAAGAAGTCTGGAAATATGTTGAGTTCAATGCTTCGCCGAATTTCTACGTTGTTTCACACAATTCCTGCTTTCACCGTCTTATGGTCTCACCTGTCTCCTTGTCTCACGATCTCACTATCTCATGGCTCGCCTGTCCGTTTCTCTCTCTCCTGCTGTCCAGCCGAATTTCTCTCTCTTACCTCTGGATTTCTCTCTCTTCGCTAGATTTCTCTCTCTTCACCTAATTTCACTTTTCCGTTCACCATCGGGTTTCTCTCTCTTCCAGCCGCTCTGCTCCGGTTTGGCCATCGGGTTTCTCTCTCCTTCCAATCTAGCCGTATAGGTCTTCGTCGTCCACCCCGTCCAGCCGTGTCGTCTCCTCGCCGACCGGTGGTGTGCCGTTCCTCACGGGTTTCTCTCCTTCTCCAGTCTGCGTTTTCTCTCTCTTGGTTCGCTTTTCTGTTCACCATCGGTTTCTCTCTCTTCCCATGTCTAGCCGCTGGATCTCTCTCACCCGTTACCGATCTGGTCTTGTCTCACCTGTTCCAGCTCGGATCTGGTCTCGTTTCTCTCTTTTGTCGCGTCATTCCCTCGCCGACTGGCGACGTTTTCTTTCTCTCGACGCAACTGTTCACGAGGTTACTGTTCATGGCGGTACTGTTCACGAGATTACTGTTCACAACGGTTCTTGTTCACTCGATTCGTCCGTCGGTTGCTCTCTTCGTCCTCGCTGGTGTTCTTTTGGTGTTCTCTTTGGTTGGTCGGTTGTCTAGGTTTTTCTGAATGCTCAATATTGCCGACGGCTTGTTCTTTGTCTTTCATTTTAGTCACCTTCTTCTCCTTCTTCTGTTCAGTCATTGCCCTTGGCTGGCTGACTTTCTTTTCTTCCTGAGACGTAGCAGCTATGGGTTGCTGCTCTTTAACCACATACATCTTTTTCATCCCTGGCTTTGGTTTGATAACTATCTTATCTTTTTCAGTTATCTTCACCTGAGTCACAGCCTTCTCTTTCAACTTCTGTGGCAAAGTCTCATTCATCTTTTCTCTTGCAGAGCTTGTTTCTCCTACCACTTTAAACTTCTGCAAGTTCTCCTCACTCTTTTTGAGTTGTTGCTGAAGTCTCGGCAACTCTATCTCTATTTCTTCAATTTTTGAAGCCCTTTAGCCAAGTTCTACTGTAAGGTCTTCACATATTTTAATCTGTTCTTCAAATCTTCTCTTCAAGTCAGTATGCTCAGCCCTTATTTCATCCTTTTGACTTTCAACTTCCTCAGACTTAACTTCAACTTGTTTTATATGGGCCTCCAACCTTCTTATGGTTCTACCCCTTCTGACTATCTCCTTTGAAGCTGCTTGCAGCTCAACTTCAAGATCTACCTCTTCTTCATCAACCTCCTCTTCCTCTTCAGAGGTTGAACTATCACCTTTAGCTGATGCCATAAAGGCATGTTCATCTGATGATTCTTCATCTTCCTCTTCATCAACTTCTTTTATCTGACTCACATAACTCTTAAATAAGTCTCTCTTCTTCCTCTGTGGGTTGGCAGTCTTTTTACTGGACTTCTTTGATTTGAATGATGATCTTCTCCATCTTAAATTCGGCTCATCATCATCATCCTCATCTTCATCATCAAGCTTCACTTTGCACTTAGAAGCAAAGTGTCCAATCTTCCCACAACGATAACATCTCAACGCTAGTTGTCCTTTTCCCTTCTTAGACCCCTTTTTGAATTTCCTTGTGAAGTAACCCAATATTTCACCTTCACTTTCTTCCTCATCATCATCATCATCATCCTCTTCACTGGATGATTCTTTCTCTTCTTTTATCTTCAAGTACTTTATAGCTTTGAAAGCTGCCTCCTGTGATACCTTTGTTGTTGCAGAGTTTTCAGCTGACTTTATCCTCATTTCATATGCAATGAGATTGCACTGGAGATCATGCAGAGACATAGAATTGAGATCTCTACTCTCCTCTATGGCTGCTACCTTTGAGGCAAACCTCTCAGGCAGAATTCTCAGAATCTTCTTCACAACAGATGAGTCCTTCTTGTTCTTCCCATGACTTCTCAAGTCGTTCACAACATCAATAACCCTGGTGAAGAACTCTTGGATTGTCTCATTTTTCTGCATTCTGAGAGATTCATATCTCTCCTTGAACACTTGAAGTTTAGCCTCCTTCATTCTGCCATCACCTTCATAGATTTTCTGCAATCTGTCCCATATCTCCTTGGCAAATTTGCAGTCCATAACTTTAGCATACTCAGCATCTGTCAATGCTGAAATGATGACATTTGAGGTCTTCCCATTTATCTCAAACTGCCTTAACTCCTTTAGGGTTAGGTCTTTACTTTCTTCTGGAGCCACAAAACCCTCTTGTACGCATTTCACCACATTTATGCCCATAGTTGCGAATACCACTTGCATTCTCGCTCTCCACATGTGGTAGTTGGTTCCGTTGAAGATTGGAACCTTCTTGCTGTAAGTAGTGCTAGTGTTGGTACCGGCTTCCATTTCTCAGTATGTTGAACAAGTCAAACTTTTAGATCCCTTCAAACTAGTACACCAAGCTGTTAAGCTTCAAACTAATACGTTGAGTTCAATACTTCGCCGAATTTCTACGTTGTTTCACACAATTCCTGCTTTCACCGTCTTATGGTCTCACTTGTCTCCTTATCTCACGATCTCACTATCTCACGGCTCGCCTGTCCGTTTCTCTCTCTCCTGCTGTCCAGCCGAATTTCTCTCTCTTCACCGAATTTCACTTTTCCGTTCACTGTCGGGTTTCTCTCTCTTCTAGCCGCTCTGCTCCGGTTTGGCCGTCGGGTTTCTCTCTCTTCCCTCCGGTCTGCTCTGATTTGGCCGTCGAGTTTCTCTCTCTTTCCAATCTGGCCATATAGGTCTTCGCCATCCACCCCGTCCAGCCGTGTCGTCTCCTCGCCAACCAGTGGTGTGCCGTTCCTCATGGGTTTCTCTCCTTCTCCAGTCTGCGTTTTCTCTCTCTTGGTTCGCTTTTCCATTCACTGTCGGTTTCTCTCTCTTCCCACGTCTAGCCGCCGGATCTCTCTCACTCGTTACCGATCTGGTCTCGTCTCACCTGTTCCAGCTCGGATCTGGTCTCGTTTCTCTCTCTTGCCGCGTCGCTCCCTCGCCGACCGACGACGTTTTCTCTCTCTCGACGCAACTGTTCACGGCGGTATTGTTCACGACGGTTCCTGTTCACTCGATTCGTCCGTCGGCTGCTTTCTTCGTCCTCGCTGGTGTTCTTTTGGTGTTCTCTTTGGTTGGTCGGTTGTCTAGGTTTTTCTGAATGCTCAATATTGCCGACGGCTTGTTCTTTGTCTTCCAAGACCATTATATACTCTACTCCATGAAATCCTAACAGGGCTTACGCGGTGAATTTACTTTCTTATCCTTCCACGTGACTTTACTTTCTTGCACACTTAAACCTAGTTGACAACAATTACAACCCATACAAGGCTGTGGGAACAACATATTTAAAGGGAGATATTGCATTAGCAAGGATAAATTATTGAGATTGTTGTGAATCATATGTGATATCTTTTTTTTTTATGTGTTTCCCATACTTTATCAATGTCAATATATTTGAATTATTATTTTATATCATTGATTAATTAATTGATAACATGTTAAGCTATATATGTATATAATATTTTGATTAATCCTATTTTAGTAAGATATTTAAATTTGAAATATGAATTATGCTAATAATCTTATAAAGATTTTATCTTTGATCAAATCTTTATTTTTAAAAAGGTATTAAAAATGATCTTAAAGAAATATGGTGATAATTATGGAGATTTAAAGTTAGCAAAAATTTAAAACCAATTAATCTATGTCATCAGTTGGAAAACATGAAGTAAAGATAAGCAAAGCAAAAGAGATATAGAAACTTTGGGTTGATCAACTAAATTAGTGCCTATAGTCAAACTTTAGGTCAACCCTTATCATTTCTAGTTGTAAATTGAAATACGTTACAGAAAATTTAGGTTGGTTGATTGGACTAAGCCTATAATTAACTGTTAGGATTAAAGAAGTTGAAAAATTTATAGAAAATTTGGATTAATCAACTAATTTAAGTGTTGCAATCAACTAATGCCTTAAAATATAAATGTTTTATTTTTAGAATTGACTCTCTTTATTAAAAGAAATCAATATCTAATAACTAGTTTATGTATTTGGTTTATAAGAGAGCTTGAGAAACTATTTTGTAAAAAACCTAGAAATGCTATTTATTGTAATCATCTAGAGAAAAGAGAAAAGTGATAAAAAAAATGAAAAGGATCAAATGATAAGGGTTTTAAGATAGATAAGTCAAGATTGTAAAAGAATAAGAGTGATCTAGTGAAATATGTTAAAGCATAAGCTTCTAAGCGTTGTAAAGAATTATTATATTTTTGTAAAAGTTACACGAAAAGTTTATTATGATTAAGGTTAATGTATTAGGTATAAAAAGTTATCTTTACCTTGTAAAAGAAGAAATTAATAGTGAAGTGAACTCTCAAAAAAGGAATCTTAAGCAGTGATATAGACTTTTAATTTGAACTAAACTACCATAAATTATTGTACACGTACTCTCTCTCTCATCTTATTTCTTTTTAATTTTTGTTGTTTACATTGCTTGTTTTACTTTTGTTATTCTTCATCTTATTATCTCTCTTTGAAGTTAGGATTGAGTAAGAGTTAAATAACTAAGTTAATTAGATCCAATTCACCCCCTCTTAGGTTACCATTGGGACCAATAATAAGTCTATTCTAGTTAAGCCCAGCTTGACTAGAGGGAAAGGTAAACCAGTCAGTAATTGCAAGTGCACGGATAAGCTTAATTGTAGGAACTAAGTTCAATGCTGATGATGGTGGAATTGCATAAGAAAGAGGGTGAAAATACATATCTATTATTTTATACTTGTTAATTTAATGGGAATGATATAGTATATCCTTAAAGTTTGACTAATCAATATATGGATTAGAATAGTTAGGTGCCTGAAACTAGTACAAACTAGTACGTGAGCCCACCCAAGCGATAAGTTTTTAGGAAAAAAAAAAATTGTGACAAAAATCAAACACTATATGTTGTGAGAGCTAATAAAATATACATGAAACAAAACAAAATGTGCAAAAAGAAAAGTAAAAAGTAAAAGAAGGGTGATAATTCATGTTATTGTATATTTCACTTACTTGTATGCATATTTTATAATTTTGGTTAAAAAATTATTTTAATATGTGTAATGTGTCTAGTACAAGTCTGGAAGCTGTATCTTAGTAATGGTGCTCTTAATATATATGATACATTATTAACAAGCAGTTCAATCTTCTAACACTCTTTTATAACCATTTTTCAGAGATAATAAAAAAAAAAATCATCCATTTTCTTGGTGCATCTCGCCTCTCTTTTTTCGACACTAGTGAATGAATAGTTTTACGCAAAAGAGTGATCGCTTGCCTTTATGGTGATATAGGTGGGGGCCCTATTGGAGATGCCATCAACAAAGCTGTACTTTTCATTCCCTAGTCCAGTCCATTAAAAAAAATAATAAAAAAAAAAAGAGTGCAATTGACGTTTAAATGAGTTCAGTTATGGATGCCGGTACATATACTTTTTCTTGAGAAATAAATGTTGAAACTTTGCTTTATTTTCTCCTTTGATTGGTCCTTTTAGTTATAACTTGTAACTATTAACTATAAAGAAATCAATAAGTCTTGTTTTTGCATAAATGATCTTATTTGAGTATTATTTGCAGAAATAAATCATCTCGTCTTAAAATAATTAAAAATTTTATTTACTATATGATAATAATATCTTCAGTATACTTATTTCACTCATAAAGTCATTTTTGTAAAAAATAATAATAATAATAATAAAATTACCTACATTTAACTTTTATAAATAACATAAATATGAATATTTTATACACAAAAATACTTTATTAATTGTACATTAAAAATAAGTATTTATTTTTAATTAATTAACTACACCAAAATAAATATTATTCTTGGAATTTAATTTTGTTTATAATTTTAATTATTTTAATAAGACCTTAAAATTAAACCATCTCTTCGTAAAATATTCAAAACTCAATTGGACACAAAAAAAAAAAAAAAAAAAAACGGTTTGACTTTAACTCTAAACGATTCGTTGAGAACAGGTTTGAACAGATTAAAGTTCGATTGGGTTCGTCTCGTCGCTCTTGGACCCTCAATCCTCCTTAGGTTGGTTGCCCTTGAAAGTCAAAGCCAGATCAGACATTACAAAAGGACCAAAATACCCCCAGAAAATGGCGCCCTTTCTGATCCAAAAGTGCATGCATGCGTTGTTTTTGTCTCTTCGGACCGTCCGCAACCTTCAAACTAATCGAGAATGGGAAAGGAAACGCAACATTGAAATTTATTTTTTTTTAAAAAAAAAAAAACAGAAAAACAAAACAAGAGAGAGAGAGAGATGGCTAGAGCACTATCAGCGTCGAAGCAACAAAAACTCCTCCGTGTCCTGAAATCACAGGGTCTCGGGCTTTCTTTTCTACTTCGCCGCGTCTCTACCGATCCCCAGCCGCCACCGCTGCAGCGAGAACAAAACGATGATAATTCTATTATAATCCAGGCCTTGGAGCTCCTCAAATCGCCTGACCACGAACGGAACACCGCCCAACTCAATCACCTCCTCTTCTCAAGTTCTTCCTCCTCGCCCCGCCTTCTCTTTCAGATCGCCCGCCGCCTGCCGTCCTCCTCTCAGGCCCTCAAATTCCTCATTTACCTCCAAAACGAGGACCCATCGCCCAGCTCCCAGTCCCTCTCCTCTGCGTTCCAGGCCATCTTCGAGCTCGCCAGCCGCGAGCCCAATTCCCCAGCGTGTCTCCTAAAGCTCTATAAAACTTCTAAGGAGCTGAATATTCCACTCACCCCCAATGCTGCCACTCTCCTCACTCGCCACTTTGGAAGGGGTGAACTGGTGGAGGAGCTGCTCAGTTTGGTTAATGAAATTGAACCTGGTATTAAAAACGCCCGTGTCAGGAACGTCATCATTGGTACTTTGCTGGGAGTTGGACGTGTTGACGATGCGTTCAAGGTGCTCGACGAAATGCTTGAGTCAAATGCCGACCATAGGAGCCGTCCGGATGATGTTACCGGGTCTGTAGTTTTTAATTGGTTTTCAAAGACAGAGCGGCTGGGAAGGAGGGTAAGTGAAGAGGAAATTTGTGATTTGGTGGTGAAATTTGGCCAGCATGGCGTTTTCCCTAGTTCAATCTGGATGAGTCAGTTGATCACCCTGTTGTGCAGGAGTAAGAAGATTGGCAAAGCTTGGGATACTTTCAATGAATTGATTAAGTTAGGATTTGCAGTAGAACTTCCCTTTTGCAATGCGCTGCTCACTGGGTTAGGTAGGAATGGGGACATCAAGAGAATGAATGAACTAATGGCAAAGATGAAGGAAACAGGTATTCAGCCTAATGTAAAGACCTTTGGGATTCTCATTAACCAGCTGTGCAAGTTTTGGAATGTTGACAAGGCACTAGAGGTGGTGGAAAAGATGAATGGAGGTAAAGAGAGTAATGAAGTTTCAATTGAACCTGATCGTGTTATTTATAATACCATAATTGATGGACTTTGTAAGGTTGGGAGGCAAGAAGAAGGAGTGGCTTTGATGGAAAGAATGAAACTGCAGGAGGGATGTGCTCCCAATACTGTCACCTACAATTGCTTGATTGACGGCTTTTATAAAGCTGGTCATGTAGAGCAGGCATGGGAGTTTTTTGAAAAGATGAGCAAAGAGAAGGTTGCACCAAATGCCATCACAGTTAATATTTTAATTGGTGGTATGTGCAGTCATGGGAAGGTCAATAGTGCATTTGAGTTCCTTAGTGAGATGCAAAAGAAGGGTGTGAAAGGCAATGCTCGTAGTTATACTGCCTTGATTAATTCATTTTGTAGTGTGAATAACATTGATAAGGCAATGGGAGTTTTTGACCAAATGCTGAGAAGTGGATGCCTTCCGGATAAAATTGTATACTACACTTTGATTTCTGGCTTGAGCCAGGCCGGAAAGATGGATGATGCCATCTTCATCTTGTCAGAGTTGAAAAAGGCAGGTTTCATTCCTGATACAATTTGCTATAATAATCTGATTGGTGGCTTTTGCAGGACAGGGAAGATAGATAAAGCTTGTAGTATGCTAAAGGACATGGAGGAATCCCCGTTGAAGCCTGATGTTATCACATATAACACTTTAATTTCTTATTTCAGCAAACATGGGGATCTCAAATCTGCCTACAGATTAGTTAAAAAGATGGTTAAAGAGCATATAGAGCCTACTGTTGTGACGTATGGAGCCCTGATACATGCTTATTGCTTAAAGGGCAATGTTGATGAAGCCATGAAGATTTTCAAAGAAATGGGTGCTGCTGCATCCAAGGTTCTGCCTGACACCGTGATATACAATATCCTGCTAGAGTCCTTGTGCAAGCAGAATAATGTAGAGTTGGCTCTCTCGTTAATGGATGATATGAAACTTAAAGGTGTGAGGCCAAATACCACTACATACAATGCTATATTCAAAGGTCTTCGGGATAGGAAATGGTTGGAAAAAGCTTTTCAGTTGATGGACAAAATGATTGAGCAGGGTTGTAATCCTGATTATATAACCATGGAGATACTCACAGAATGGCTCTCTGCAGTTGGCGAAACCAAGAAATTAAGAAATTTTGTTCAAAGGTGTGAGCATATTTCATCTACTTCCTATGGTGCCTTTAATGAAGAGGGGATGCAATTCCCCAAATCATGTACTACCTAAATCAGTTGCACCTAGAGGGGTCAAAAACTATTCCATGCTCCTCCTCAAATTGTTGAGCTTTCCATCTTGGATAAAGAATTCTCCAAGCCAAGATTTTAGTCAACCTCACAAAAGGTGCACAGAAGTTGCAATAACACTACAATTTCTTGTGATTGATGGTGGATTCCCTTCCCTGACATTGAAGAAGGGCAACGAGGTGCATACAAGTGCAAGCTGTGTCACTAAGGTAACGGCTCAGCTTATTTTTACTTCTTGCAAATTATGAGTCGTTTGAGGTTGTACTTCCCGTGGATTTGGTCAAGAATTTCATACTAATTCGGAGTCTGGAGGTACAACAGGTTTGCAAAGCCAAATATTCTGGCCTGCATGGTATAGCAAGTCGTTTTTGCTGCACTGCCTGGCTCATTCTATAGGCAACTTACGGTGAACGGTAGAGAACTGCTGTTGTTCTTACCTACACCATCAAAGAGTCCGGCGGTATATAGTGATCATTAATTTGGCCTTGTAATGGAGCATATGACATACTGAATTGATATCCAATGGAAAAGCCCTCGTCCCATACGATGCCGTACTTAATTTAAGAACCAATTGAATCCTACAAAGACGTGATGCATCATTCCTATTGGCTATTTGTCGAGATCAGGTGTCTCATTTTGGTCGTGTAAGTCACTCGCGTTTTTGGGTCTACCTCTGCCTAATCCATTTGCGGAAAGCTGTAACCTTGCTGTGAATTATGTCCAAATAAAACACCCATTTGGATATTTTGATATTTCGTTTTCCTTCTACGAAGTTTTGATTCTGCCTGGGAATCCAAAAAGGGAGCCAAATTTCTGTGGACACATCGAGCTTAAAGAATACTAAAAGGAGCTGTAAGAAAGGATTGTTTGTTTATTTTAGTTGCCGTCTCCTGATATTTTCATATTTGTTTTTTAGAATCAACTGTATCTCGGGTTAATTTCGCATGTTCCGCTTTATGCCATACTTAAATCGCGTTGAATAGGTCTCTCTCCTTTTTCTAAATTATTTTTAGCCCACAATTGTTTTGCACAATTAATGATTTTCTTTCATAATTTCTCATTATTTCCAAAAATTATTTTCTAAAATAAGTTTTTACAGTCTTAGTTCTAATTTAGTTATTTTGTACATTTAAAAGATCAAATAAATCAAATAATTAACCCAAATGATTAGAGTAGATGATTGTCAATGAACCAAGCAGGAGTTTGTTTTCTTTTTGGAAAGATAAAATTATTTTATTAATATTGCTTTGTATACGAGTATGGATTTTATTTTTAAAATATTAATTATTTTAAAAAAAAAGTGATACATCAATTCAACTGGCAATTCAATAATCAAATAAATAAATTGGATCCTTGTCCAAACTAAGTTTGGATTTAGCTTTGAAATCTTTTATTGAAAGAGTACAAAATACAAATGTATTTTTTTAAAAGGTATATTTTAATGATTAAAAATTTAGAAGTTTATTATAAAAGTATTATGTTTTAATCTTGGAGAATGAAATGGAATTTATGAAATTGAGAAAAAAATAAGTAAAGTCATTATCATCATGTAATATACAACTCAATAAATTTCTTAAAAAAGTGTTATTAAAAATGTTATAAGTTATTTAAAATTCAAAAATTAAATAAAATATATCAAGTTAAGTAAAAAAAAGGCCTAATTTGAGTACTTTTACATTGAGTTAATTTTTTTAAAAGAGTAAGTTAATTTAACTCTTCTAAAAAAGGATCAAATTAAAAATCACCCACATTAAAATATTCAAAATTATTATGTTTGAATTTTATATTTATCCATCACTTAAGTGGTTGATGTCTTGTATATTTTAATCCTAAGTTTACTATATGATATGAACTTATCAGTCTATCAAAATATTTATTTGGTAATGGTGGCCAAAATTATGAAAAATAATTTAATTACTTTATTTTCGGTCATGTAATGATAGATAATGTGAATAAAGTCAATCTTATAAGGAATACTATTAATTTAATGTCAAACAAATATCAATTAATAAAATTTTAGTTTTAAGCTCATTTGCAATTATGATATTTGTTGTTCACACAACCTTATATGGGTTGTAACTGTTGTCAATTACATTTTAGTGTGCAATTAATTTGACATGGAGGGTAAGAAAGTAAAGCCATATGGAGGGATAAGAGAGTAATTTGAAGCTACATGGAGGGACAAGAAAGTAAAACCACAACTTTACAAGAGAAAAAGAAAACCCTACACGGAACATATATAATCGGGTCGAAAGGGAGAAAATACCAGACGGCAAAAATAAGTGTGACGGCAGAACAAGGGCTGGACGACAGGACGGAGAAAAGCAGACCATCGGTAGAAAAGGGAGAAAATCCGTGACGGCCAAAATTAAAGTGGATAGCAAGAGAGAGAAACGGACGACACAAGCGGGTTGCAAAAGAGAAAACTGGGGACGGCTAAACACCAGCAGTCGGCAAGGAGACAACACGGCAAAGAGGTAAAGAGAAAAATGGACAACACAAGTGGGTTGCAAAAGAGAAAACCGGAGATAGCCAAACACCAGTGGTCGGTAAGGAGACAACACAACAAAGAGGTGGATGACAAAACAAGTCGACGGCAAAACAGAGTGGACGACAAAACAAGGGTGAACAACGACAAGAGAGAGGACACCACCGGCTAGAGGAGAGCAGATCTAGTATCCGTGAGGCTTGAGAATAGCGAAGTGGGTGCAGATTTGAAGCGTGAAACCAAAACGTGCGTCGGCGTGAGACCAGAACGTGCGATGGCATGAGACCAGAACGTGTGACGGCGTGAGACAAGGACGTGAAACGGCAGACCAGAAGCGTGAGTGTAAGCCGTGAAGCCGTGAGATGGTGAAAGTAAGAGTTGTGTGAAACAACCTAGAGAAAGAATTCAGTTAAGCATTGGAAAGAACTCAACATATTTTTAGATTCCTTCAAGAGAGGTTAGAGAGTGTTGTGGTGGACTTCTAAGCAGTAGTAAAGTAGCCTATTCAATTCAACAGATAAGTTAGAAGAAGGGTAGACACAGTAAGTGACACTCTTTGTATTGTACTTACTTTGTATTTGCAATAGTGAAAGGAACAGAGGATTAAGACATCCATTGTAACTACATTGTGAACATCGGGAGTACCACATTTGTATTCTCAAGTATAGTGGATTGTCTTGGTAAATGAAAAGTCCCTACTACCGTGGACGTACGTCACATTGACGGAACCACGTAAATCTCTTGTGTCCTTACTTTGATTTACATTCTATGTTTTGAATTGAGTTGTGAATGCAGCTAAAGTATCATTGAACCCATAACCTAAAGAAGACTTAATCAAGAACATTCGATCTGTTTAGTAGGCAAGGTGTCTGAAAGGTGACTTTGGGGACTATTGTGATTAGTAGGTAATAATAAATCTATCTTAATTGAATTTGATAAAGAGTTCGTTTTTAAGAAGAGTTTGATGTTGTTCACATACCTGCGTATTGATAAGAGATAGAGTATTAAATAAGTAGAATAGTTTGGCTTAAATTATCAGAGTGTATTTTTAAGGGGTGTGATACTGATTCACCCCCCCTCTCAGTATCACAGACTAGTAGATCCTAGGGTGAAGTCGGAAACTTCAATTGGTATCAGAGCACAAGTTCACCAGGATAAAGCTTAACAGTTTTGTGTACTAGTTTGAAGAGCTCTAGAAGTTTTAACTTGTTCAGCATACTAAGAAATGGATGCTAATACCAACACCAGCACTACTTACAACAAAAAGGTTCCAATCTTCAATGGAACCAACTACCATATGTGGAGAGCGAGAATGCAAGTGGTGTTTGCAACCATGGATCCGTACAAGAGGGTTTTGTGGCTCCAGAATAAGGTAAAGACCCAACCCTAGAGGAATTAAGGCAGTTTGAGATAAATGGGAAGGCCTCAAACGTCATTATTTCAGCATTGATAGATGCTGAGTATGCTAAAGTTATGGATTGCAAATCGACCAAGGAGATATAAGACAAATTGCAGAAAGTCTATGAAGGTGATGCTAGAATGAAGGAGGCCAAGCTTCAAGTTTTCAAGGAGAGATATGAATCTCTCATAATGTAGAAAAATGAGATAGTCCAAGAGTTCTTCACCAAGGTTATTGATGCTGTAAACGATCTTAGAAGTCATGGGAAGAACAAGAAGGACTCATCTATTGTGAAGAAAATTCTGAGAATCCTACCTGAGAGGCTTGCTTCAAAGGTGGCAGCCATAGAAGAGAGTAGAGATCTCAATTCTATGTCACTACATGATCTTTAGTGTAATCTTATTACATATGAGATGAGAATAAAGTCAACTGAGAGCTCCTCAACGTCAAAGGTATCAAAGGAGGCAGCTTTCAAAGCTATGAAACACTTGAAGATAAAAGAAAAGGAAGAATCATCCAATGAGGATGATGATGGTGATGAGGAAGAAAGTGAAGGTGAAATGTTGACTTACTTCACAAGGAAATTCAAGAAGGGGTTTAAGAAGGGAAAAGGACAGTTGTCCTTGAGATGTTATCGTTATGGGCAGACTGGACACTTTGCTTCTCAGTGCAAAGTGAAACTTGATGATGAAGATGAGGATGGTGATAATGAGCAGAATTCAAAATGGAGAAGACCATCGTTTAAATCAAAGAAGCCTGGCAAGAAGACTGCCAACCCACAGAAGAAGAAAAGAGGCTCATTTAAGAGTTATGTGAGTCAGATAAAAGAAGCTGATGAGGAGGAAGATAAAGAATCATCAGATGAGCAAGCCTATATGGCATCAACTCAAGGTGGTAGTTCAACCTCTGAAGAGGAAGAGGAGGCTGATGAAGAAGAACTAGATCTTGAAGTTGAGTTGGAAGCAGCTTCAAAGGAGATAATCAGAAGGGGCAGAACCATAAAAAGGTTGGAGGCCTATATAAAACAAGTTGAAGCAAAGATTGAGGAAGCTGAAAGTCAAAAGGATGAAATAAAGGCTGAACATATTGACTTGAAGAGAAGATTTGAAGAACAGATCAAAATATGTGAAGACCTTACTATGGAGGTTGGCTCAAGGACTTCAACAATTGAAGAAATGGAGATAGAGTTGTTGAGACTTCAACAACTCAAAAAGAGTGAGGAGAACTTGTAGAAGTTTGAAGTGGTAGGAGAAACAAGCTTTGCAAGAGAAAAGAAGAATGAGACTTTGCCACAGAAGTTGAAAAAGAAGGCTGTGACTCAGGAGAAGATAACTGAAGAAGAGAAGACAGTAATCAAACTAAAGCTAGGGCCAAAAATGATGTATGTGGTTAAAGAGCAGCATCCTATAGCTGTTATGCCTTAGAAAGAAAAGAAAGTCAACCAACCAAGGGCAATGGTTGAACAGAAGAAGGAGAAGAAGGTGGCTGAAATCAAAGCCACACAAGTAAAGAAACCAGCATCCTTGCCTATATAGCAAGTAATAAACAAAAGAAAACAAGCTGTGATTAGACCCAAGAAGAGGCAATTTCAAGGTTACTGTCTTTATTGTGGAGTTTGGGGTCATAGGGCAAGTAAATGCTAGTGGAGAAAGCCAGTATACGTCTCCAACTTGAGAAGATCCGATGCTGCATACAGGGGGAGACAATACAAAATTCAAAAGAGAATACCTGTGGTGAGTTCTTGCACATATTGTAAAAAGCAAGGACACACTGACAAGGATTGTTGGTGGAAGCCCAAACCAGTGGTTTCAAAGAACAAGTTTGCTATAATGGTAGACTTGGAACAGTGTGAAAGGTGCAGGCAGGATGGCCATAATGCCAAGAGATGCATGACACTTCTCCTTGAGTAAGAGAAGGCACTCAATGGCACAGTGAAAACAATTGGTACAGTCAAAGCTGAGAAAAAGGAGAAAGCTATCTTCAAGCTAGTTCCAAAGAAGAAATATAAAGCTAAAAGGGAGGTGGCTAATATAGTTGAAATTGCACTAAAAGTTGACTACAAGGATAAGTAGTGGATCCTTGACAGTGGATGCACTTCACACATGACAGGAGACAAGAGTAAATTATCAAAGCTAAACAAGTCAAGAGAAGGCAGAGTCAAGTTTGACAATGATGATTCACTCAATAGCAGTGGTTAAGGGTTAGTAAATATTGGAAAAGGAAAGCTGAAAGATGTTTTGCACATTGAAGGACTCAAATATAATCTAGCATCTATCTGCCAACTATGCGATGAAGACCATAAAGTGATATTTACAAAAACAGGTTGCCAAGTAAAGAGTAAAGAAGACAATACTGTTGCAGCTGGGAAAAGAACTGTTAGAAATTTATATGTGATTGATGAGGACAAGACAAACAGCTGTTTACTCACCAAAGAAGAAAAAAATCAACTCTGGCATAGGAGGCTGGAGCACTTAACACAGAAGAACATGAGGAAGCTGACCATTACTCATGCAATCAAAGACATTCTCGACCTCAAGAGAGAGAGAGTGGGTATGTTTGCTCAACATGCTTTAAAGGAAAACATGCCAGAAAGTAGTATAAGACCAAATAGTTTAGTTTTGAAGCAGTGCTTGACATTGTGCATACTGATTTGTGTGGACCGATGAGGACAAAAGGGTTGAATGGTGAGAGGTACTTCATCTTATTTGTTGATGATTATTCCAGAAGGACTGCATCATGTACCTCAAACACAAGTCAGAAGTTCTGAATTGCTTCAAGGGATACAGAAGATTGGCTGAAAATGAGAGTGGAAGGAAGATCAAAGTATTAAGGTTAGATCAAGGCACTGAATTTACAAATAAAGCTTTTGAAGATTACCTTAAGAAGCATGGAATTCATCACCAAATGGTAGCAGCAAGAATACCTCAACAGAACGGGGTGGTAGAGAGGAAAAATAGAGCTGTGGTTGAAATTACAAGGACTCTATTGCTGGAATCCAAGCTTCACACAAGATTTTGGACAGAAGCAACATTTACAGCTGTACATCTACTGAATAGAGTCTTACTAAGGCCCAATATTGATAAGACTCCATATGAGCTTTAGAGTGGGAAGAAGACAACAGCCAAGTATCTTAAAATCTTTGGCAGCCCATGTTTTGTGAAGAACAAGGAGCAAAACTTGGGAAAATTCAATGCTAGGTTTGATGAAGGCATCTTTGTGGGATACTCAGTAAAGACAAAAGGTTATAGAGTTTTCCTGCATAAGCTAGGAAAAGTGATCACGTCCAGTGATGTGAGAATAGATGAGAACTGGAAAACAATGTAGAATGGAGAAGTTGAGGACAATGAAGAAGTTGACTATAATGTAGATGAAGAATCAGACCAACCAGAAGAAAAGGAACAATAAATAAGTTTAGACTCGAAGAAGAGTGAGTCTGAAGATGAAGAAAAAGATCCTCTTGTAGCTAAGATTGTGCAAGAAAGAAGGACAAAGAAAACGTGGACCAGTACTCATCAAGGAAATCAGATCATAAGTGACCCATCAGTAGGAGTTACAACAAGAAGAAGAATTGTGGGAGTGTTGTTCCCACAGCCTTGTATGGGTTGTAATTGTTGTCAACTAGGTTTAAGTGTGCAAGAAAGTAAAGCCATATGGAAGGGAAAGAAGGTAAATCCACCTGGAAGGGGAAGAATGTAAATCCACCGCGTAAGCCTTACTAAGGTTTCATGGAAGAGAGTATATAAAGACCTTGGAAGACAAAATTAGGGAGAGGCCAACACAATTAAATACACGACAAAACACAAAAGTGTGTGGACGACCAAATAGAGAAAACAGAAAAGCACAACATACAGCCAAAGCACACCGACGGCAAGCGAATGGCAGAACAGGGGACGACAAAATAGAAAAGAAGCAGCCATAATGAACAGTGTAGCTGTCGACTGAACTGTAGCTGTCGTGAACAATGTAACTGTCGAGAGAGAGATAGAAAGAGAAGACAGTCAACGGCTGGGCTGAACGAAGAACGGGAACCCATTAAAAGAGAGAAGAAAAATAGGTCACAATCCTTAACCTTAGTAGTTTATATTCATTTAATTAATTCAATAAGTCTAACTAAATTAATTGAACAAATAATTATTTAACAATTTAATTAAATTAATTCAAATTATTCTAATAAAAAATAGAACAACATAATAAAATAATCTATTTCATCAAAATACCAAAACATTTTGAAATCTCTTAAAATTATTGAAAACAATTCTAATTAAACATACTTGAGAAAAGAATTTTTACTAAAGCTATTGAAGTTCCCAACATCTCTCTATGATTTACTAGTTTGTGATATTGAAAAGGGGAGTGAATCAATATCACCACAATTTGCAATTCGTAAGTAAGTGAACAACTTCAACCTCTTCTTAAAAGTGAACTCTTTCTCAGACTCGACTAAGGTAGATCTATTGCTACCAACTAATCGCAATAGTCCCCAAAGTCACCTTTCAGACACCTTGCCTAATAGATAATTCGGATGTTCTTGTTTAGGTCTTCGTTAAGTTATGGGTTACCTGATACTTTAGCTGCATTCACAACTCAATTCAAAACACAGAATGTAAAGAAAATTAAGGACATATGAGATTTACGTGGTTCCATCAATGTGACGTACATCCACGGTGGTAGGGACTCTCCCTTACCGAGACTATCCACTATACTTGAGAATTCCAGTTACAATGGATGTCTTAATCCTCTGCTCCTTTCACTATTGCAATTACTAAGCAAGTACAATACAAAGAGTGTGACTTACTGTGTCTACCCTTCTTCTAGCTTGTCTTGCCTCTGTTGAATTGAATGGCTAATTTACTGTCGCTTATAAGTTCACCGCAACGCTCTGTAACCTCTCTTGAAGAAATTTGGAAATACGTTGAGTTCTTTCCGATGCTTCATCGAAGTTTTTCTTTACGTTGTCTCACACAACTCCTGCTTTCACCGTCTCACGGTCTCACCTGTCTCCTTGTCTCACGGCTCGCCTCACGTTTCTGGTTTGCCGTTCCACATCTCATGACCTGCCTCACATTTCTGGTTTGGCGTCACACGCCTCACGCATGCTTCTAGTTTGGCATTTCATGTCCCACGTATGTTTTTAATTTGCACGCCTTGCTGGTCACATGCCTTACCACCATTTCTGGTTTGCACTTATCCATTTCACACCTCTGGACAGCTTGGTTTGCTCTCCCGGTGGTCTCCTCTTTCACGGTTTCTCCTCTCTTCCCTTACGGATGGTGTGCTGTCTTCTGTCTTACGTGAGTCACACGGTTTTCTCCAGCCGTCACACGTTTTGTTTGCTGTCCAAGGTATCCCTTGGTGTTATCTCCTTTTGCCGTGTGTTCTCTCCTTGCCGTGCTGTCTCCTAGCTGTCCACTCTTGGTTGGCTGTTCTCCTCCTTGTTGTCCATACCTATTTGGCTGTTCACCTCTTTGCTTGGCCGTGTAGGTTGGTTGGACGTCCTCTCTCTTTCAGCCAGTGGTGGTTTTGCTGTCTAGCACTTGCTGTCCAGCTGTTCCTCCCTTGTTTTTCTCTCTTTGGCCGGTCACACACTAGGTTTTCCTCTCTTTGGACGGTTGCTCTAGGTTTTGGCCGACTCCTTTTGCTTTGCTTTGTCTCTTTGGTCGACCAGCACCTATTTTCTGCTGTGTATACTCTTTTGCCGTCTCTCCTTTTTTGGTGTGTTGCCATTTCGGGTTTGGCCGGTTGCTCCTCCAACGTTTTTTGTTTTGTCGAATCTCACTTGTGTTGGATGGTTTCTCTCTTGTGTTTGGATAGTTCCTTCCTCTCTTTCAGTCGGATGCTCTGTTTTGCCGACGGTCTCTCTCTCTTCTTTGGGCTTTTGGATTTTTCTCTCCTTCCCCTGTCCAGCCCCTCTTCGGTTGTTCACCACTTTCTCTTTCTCCCAAGGTTGGGTTTTCTCTCTCTTTTGCAAGTGGTGTTTTTTTTCTTTTTTCGTTTCACTTCGTTGGCTGCCTCTTCTTTTCTCTATTTTGCCGATCGTTCTATTATTTTTTTTTCCACCCTTTACTTGGCCGTATATGGTTTTTCTCTCCTTCCCCTATTTGGTCGTCGAGTTTTTCCTCTTTGCTGTGCTCTTCTTCTTTTCACCGTGAACCACATTGGCCGATTCTCCTTTCTTTTGCAAGTGGTGTGTTTTCTTTTTCTCGCCTTCCTGTCGACTCCGATTTGGCCGTGTTTTCTTTTTCTCTCCTTCCCGTTGACTCCGATTTGGTCGTTCTTGTGTTTTCACTGGTTGTTTATTTTCTCTCTCTTCCAACGGCTGTCTCAATTTTTCTCTCTCTCTCTCATGTTCTGCCGATGATTTCTCTCTCTAGGTTTTGGTTGTTGGATTTTTCCTCTCCTTTGCCGTCACTCTGATTTGGTCGTATATTTCTTTTCCGTCCACCCACACTTCGGCTGTTTTGTTGTCGACTCGTTTCTCTCTCTCTTACCATCAGATTTCTCTCTCTGCCGGTTGTATATTTTCACCGTTCTGCTCTCCGGTGATGTATTTGCCGTGTATTCAATTGTGTTGGCCTTACCCTAATTTTGTCTTCCAAGGTTTTTATATACTCTCTTCTATGAAACCCTAATAGGGCTTATGTGGCAGATTTGCGTTCTTGCCCTTACGCGGCAGCTTTACTTTCTTGCACACTTAAACCTAGTTGACAATAATTACAACCCATACAACACTGTGGGAACAACAATCTCCCTCTTTGTAATTGTTGGCAACACTCATAACATAAACCATTATGCAGCAATTTCACCTCCCCCTAAATATGCACTCCCCATTTCTTAACAGCTCCCCCTACAATGTTGCTTCTCTCCCCCTTTGCCAACCAATTACAATTCTAAAAAATTCGCAAAGTAGAGATGGAGGATTCACTTGAACTTCAGGCTTGAGGAGGCATTCGCAAAGATAGACTCATTTTGAGCTTTTCAAATAGCTCTGTGGGTAGAGATTTAGTTAGATTTTGTGTAGCCTCTTCAACAGATTTAGTTTCAACTTGTGAGAGTAAAGCAGTAGCTCCCATAATTCTTCTTCTTGTTGTAACTCTTGCTGATGGGTCACCTATGATTTGATTTTCTTGATGAGCACTGGTCCACATTTTCTTTGGCTTTCTTTCTTGCACAGTTTTAGTTGCAAAAGGATCTCTTTCTTTATCTTCAAACTCACTCTTCTCTGAGTCTAAACTTACTTCTTGTTCCTTTTCTTCAAGTTGTTCTGATTCTTCATCTACATTGAAGTCATCTTCTTTATTGTCCCTAGCTTCTTCATTTTGCATTGTTTTCCAGTTCTCATTTATTCTGACATCACTGGACGTGATCACTTTTCCCAACTTATGTAGGAAAACTCTGTAACCTTTTGTCTTTGCTTAATATCCCACAAAGATGCCTTCATCAGACCTAGCATTGAATTTTCCCAAGTTTTGCTCCATGTTCTTCACAAAACATGGGCTGCCAAAGACTCTGAGATACTTGGCTGTTGTCTTCTTCCCACCCCATAGCTCATATAGAGTCTTATCAGTATTGGGCCTTAGTAATACTCTGTTTAGTAGATGCACGGCTATAAATGTTGCTTCTGTCCAAAATCTTGTGTGAAGCGTGGATTCCAGCAATAGAGTTCTTGTCATTTCAACCACATCTCTATTTTTCCTCTCTACCACCCCATTCTATTGAGGTATTCTTGCTGCTGTCAATTGGTGATGAATTCCATGCTTCTCAAGATAATCTTCAAAAGCTTTATTTGTAAATTCAGTGCCTTGATCTAACCTCAATACTTTGATCTACCTTCCATTTTCATTTTCAGCCAATCTTTTGTATTTTTTGAAGCAATTCAAAACTTCTGACTTATGTTTGAGGTGTATGATGCAGGTCCTTCTCGAATAATCATCAATAAACAAGATGAAGTACCTCTCACCATTCAACCCTTTTGTTCTCATCAATTCACACAAATCAGTATGCACAATGTCAAGTACTGCTTCAGAATTGAACTCTTTGGTCTTATACTGCTTTCTGACATGTTTTCCTTTAGAGCATGCTGAGCAAACATACTCTCTCTCTCTCTCTCCTAAGGTTGGAAATATTTCTGATTGCATGAGTAGTGGGCAGCTTCCTCATGTTCTTCTGTGATAAATGTCTTAGCCTCCTATGCCAAAGTTGATTTTCTTCTTCTTTGGTGAGTAAACAGCTGCTTGTCTTGTCCTCATTAATTACATATAAATTTTCAGCAGTTCTCTTCCTGACTACAACAGTATTGCCTTCTTTACTCTTTACTTGGCAACCTGTTTTTGTGAATATCACTTTGTGGTCGTTGTTGCATAATTGGCTGATAGATGCTAGATTATATCAAAGTCCTTCAACGTGCATAACATCTTTCAGCTTTCCTTTTCCAATATTCATTGAACCCTGACCATTGATGTTGAGTGAATCATCATTGCCAAACTTGACTCTGCCTTCTCTTAACTTGTTTAGCTTTGACAATTTACTCTTGTCTTCTGTCATGTGTGAAGTGCATCCGTTGTCAAGGATCCACTGCTTATCCTTGTAGTCAGCCTTTAGTGCAATTTTAGCTATATTAGCCACCTCCCTTTTTGCTCTATATTCCTTCTTTTGAACTGGCTTGAAGATAGCTTTCTCCTTTTTCTCAGCTTTGATTACACCACTTGTTTTCACTATGCCATTGAGTGCCTTCTCTTGCTCAGGGAGAAGTGTCATGCATCTCTTGGCATTATGGCCATCTTGCCCGCACTTTTCACACTGTTCCAAGTCTACCAATATAGCAAACTTGTTCTTTGAAACCACTGGTTTGGGCTTCCACCAACAATCCTCGTCAGTGTGTCCTTGCCTTTTACTGTATGTGCAAGAACTCACGACAGGTGTTCTCTTTTGAGCTTTGTATTGTCTCCCTTGGTATGCAGCGTTGTATCTTCTCAAGTTGGAGACATATACTGGCCTTCTCCACCAGCAGTTACTTGCCTTATGACCCCAAACTCCACAATAAAGATAGTGACCTTAGAACTGCCTCTTATTAGGTCTAATCACAGCTTGTCTTTTTCTGTTCATCACTTGCTGTGTAGGCAAAGTTGCTGGCTCTTTTACTTGTGAGACTTTCATTTCAGTCACCTTTTTCTCCTTCTTCTATTCAGCCGTAGCCCTCTGCTGGTTGACTTTCTTTTCTTCCATTTTGTTTGCCACCCTAGGTTGCTTCTTCAGATCTTCTTTATTCTCAGCTATCTTCTTTTGAGTCACAACCTTCTCTTTCAACTTCTGTGGCACATTCTTATTTTCTTTACCCAATGTAGCCTCAGATTGCTGCACTTTCTCTACATTCTTCTCTCCTTTTGCAGAATTTATCTCCTATCATTTCAAGCTTCTGCAAGTTCTCTTTGCTACTTTTGAGTTGTTGTTGAAGTCTCAGCAACTCTTTCTCCATTTCTTCAAATTTTGAAGCCTTTGAGCCAAACTCTACTGTAAGGTCTTCACATATTTTGATCTATTCTTCAAATTTTCTCTTCAAGTCATTATGTTCAGCCCTTATTTCATCCTTTTGACTTTCAGCTTCCTTAGACTTTGTTTCAACTTGTTTTATGTGAGCCTCCAACCTTTTTATGGTTCTGCCCCTTCTGATTATCTCCTTTGAAGCTACTTCCAACTCAGCTTCAAGATTTGGTTCTTCTTCATCAACCTCCTCTTCCTCTTCAGATGTTGAACTACCACTTGAGCTGATGCCATAAAGGCCTGCTCATTTGATGATTCTTCATCTTCCTCCTCATCAGCTTCTTTTGTCTGACTCGCATAACTCTTGAACGAGCCTCTCTTCTTCTGCTGTGGGTTGGTAGTCTTCTTGCTGGACTTCTTTGATTTGAATGATGATCTTTTCCATCTTCAATTTTGCTCATCATCACCATCCTCATCTTCATCATCAAGTTTCACTTTGCATTGAGAAGCAAAGTGTCCAGTCTACCCACAACGATAACATCTCAAGGACAACTGTCCTTTTCCCTTCTTAGACCCCTTTTTGAATTTCCTTGTGAAGTAAGCCAATACTTCACCTTCATTTTCTTCCTCCTCCTCCTCATCATCATCATCACTGGATGATTCTTCCTCTTCTCTTATCTTCAAGTGCTTCATAGCTTTGAAAGTTGCTTTCTTTGATACCTTCGTTGTTTTAGAGCTTTCAGCTAACTTTATTCTCATCTCATATGCAATGAGATTGCACTGGAGATCATGCAGAGACATAGAATTGAGATCTCTACTCTCTACTATGGCTACTACCTTTGAGGTAAACCTCTCAGGCAGAATTCTCAGAATTTTCTTCACAATCGATGAGCCCTTCTTGATCTTCCCATGACTTCTTAGGTCGTTTACATCGTTAATAACCCTGGTGAAGAACTCTTGAACTGTCTCATTCTTCTGCATTCTAAGAGATTCATATCTCTCCTTGAACACTTGAAGCTTAGCCTCCTTCATTCTGCCATCACCTTCATAGACTTTCTACAATCTGTCCTATATCTCCTTGGCAGATTTGCAGTCCATAACTTTAGCATACTAAGCATCTATCAATGCTGAAATGATGACATTTAAGGCCTTCCCATCAATCTCAAATTGCCTTAACTCCTCTGGGGTTGGGTCTTTACCTTCTTTCGGAGCCACAAAACCCTCTTGTACGCATTTCACCACGTTCATGCCCATGGTTGCAAATACCACTTGCATTCTTGCTCTCCACATATGGTAGTTGGTTCCGTTGAAGATTGGAACCTTCTTGCTGTTAGTAGTGATGGTGCTGGTACTGGCTTCCATTTCTCAGTATGCTGAACAAGTTAAACTTCTAAATCCTTTCAAACTAGTACACCAAGCTATTAAGCTTCAAACTGGTAAACCTTGCTCTGATACCAATTGAAGTTCCCGACTTCTCCCTAGGATTTACTAGTTTGTGATACTGAGAGTGGGGGTGAATCAGTATCACCACAATTCGTAATTCGCAGGTAAGTGAACAACTTCAACCTCTTCTTAAAAGCAAAGTCTTTCTCAAACTCGATTAAGGTAGATCTATTGCTACCTACTAATCACAATAGTCCCTAAAGTCACCTTCCAGACACCTTGCCTAATAGACAATTCGGATGTTCTTGTTTAAGTCTTCGTTAGGTTATGGGTTGGTTGATACTTTAACTGCGTTCATAACTCAATTTAAAACACAGAACGTAAAGCAAATTAAGGACACACGAGATTTACGTGGTTCCATCAACGTGACGTACATCCACAATGGTAAGGACTCTCCCTTACTGAGACTATCCACTATACTTGAGAATTCCAGTTACAATGGATGTCTTAATCCTTTGCTCCTTTCATTATTGCAATTACTAAGCAAGTACAATACAAAGAGTGTCACTTACTGTGTCTACCCTTCTTCTAGCTTGTCTTGCCTCTGTTGAATTGAATGGCTGCTTCATTGCCGCTTAGAAGTTCACCGCAATGCTCTGTAACCTCTCTTGAAGAAATCTAGAAATACGTTGAGTTCTTTCCGATGCTTCACCGAAGTTCTTCTCTACGTTGTCTCACACAACTCCTGCTTTCACCGTCTCATGGTCTCACCTGTCTCCTTGTCTCATAGCTCGCCTCACGTTTCTGGTTTGTTGTTCCACGTTTCATGGCCTGCCTCACGTTTTTGGTTTGGCGTTACACGTCTCATGCACGTTTTTGGTTTGCACCCTTTGCTGGTCACATGCCTTACACACGCTTCTGGTTTGGCGTTTCACGTCCCACGTACGTTTCTGGTTTGCACACCTTGCTGGTCACACGCCTTACCACCGTTTCTGGTTTGCACTTGTTCGTTTCATACCTTCGGACAGCTTGGTTTGCTCTCCTGGTTGTCTCCTCTTTCACGGTTTCTTCTCTCTTACGTGAGTCACACGGTTTCGCTTGCTATCCAAGGTATCCCTTGGTGTTATCTCCTTTTGCTGTGTGTTGTCTCCTTGTCGTGTTGTCTCCTAGCCGTCCACCTTGCTTTGGCTGTCCACTCTTGGTTGGTCGTTCTCCTCCTTGTTGTCCACACCTATTTGGTCGTTCACCTCTTTGCTTGGCCGTGTAGGTTGGTTGGACGTCCTCTCTCTTTCAGCCGGTGGTGGTTTTGCCATCTAGCACTTGCTATCCAGCCGTTCCTCCCTTGTTTTTCTCTCTTTGGCCGGTCACACACTAGGTTTTCCTCTCTTTGGACGGTTGCTCTAGGTTTTGGCCAACTCCTTTTGCTTT
>CM038600.1:5513762-5562540 GCA_021533255.1 Ceriops tagal
TCCCCTGTTTTGCCGTGCTGGTTTTCTCTCTTCGAGTCGGTGGTGGCTCTTCTTTGGCCTGTCGTCCAGCCCCTCTTTAGCCGTTCACCACTTTCTCTCTCTCCCAAGGTTGGGTTTTCTCTCTCTTTTGCAGTTGGTGTTTTTTTTTTCGTTTCACTTCATTGGCCGCCTCTTCTTTTCTCTATTTTGCAGACCATTCTGTTTTTTTTTTCTCCACCCTTACTTGGCCGTATATGGTTTTTCTCTCCTTCCCCTATTTGGTCTTCAGGTTTTTCCTCTTTGTCGTGCTGTTCTTCTTTTTGCCATGTACCACTTTGGCCGATTCTCATTTCTTTTGCAAATGGTGTGTTTTCTTTTTCTCACCTTCCTATCGACTCCAATTTGGTCGTGTTTTCTTTTTCTTTCCTTCCCGTCGACTCCGATTTGGTCATTCTTGTGTTTCTGTCGGTTGTTTATTTTCTCTCTCTTCTAACGGTTGCCTCAATTTTTCTCTCTTTCTCTCATGTTCTGTTGACGGTTTCTCTCTCTAGGTTTTGGCTGTCGGATTTTTCCTCTCCTTCGTCGTTACTCTGATTTGGTCGTATATTTCTTTTCTGTCCACCCACACTTCAGTCATTTTGTCGTCGATTTGTTTCTCTCTCTCTTATTGTCGTATTTCTCTCTCTTATCACCAAATTTCTCTCTCTGTCGGTTGTATATTTTCACCATTCTGCTCTCCAGTGGTGTATTTGCCATGTATTCAATTGTGTTGGCCTTACCCTAGTTTTATCTTCCAAGGTCATTATATACTCTTTTCCATGAAACCCTAATAGGACTTACGTGGCGGATCTACGTTCTTGCCCTTACGCGGCAGCTTTACTTTCTTGCACATTTAAACCTAGTTGACAACAATTACAATCTATACAAGACTGTGGAAACAACAGGTATATCTGTTGCCCTTCTTATGTATCCATCTCCTCCTTTTGTTTTTTTTTTTTTTTGGTTCCCTCTTTCAATAACTTAAAAAAGGACTTTATTTATATCTTGGAGAATGAACATAATAGATAACAAATATAGCAGATACATGAAAAACCTAAAATAATCTTTAAAAAATCCTAAATTATCAATATTATAATAAATTTGTTTCCTTTATTGCAATATAATTCTTATAATTAGTTCTAAGCTAATTCCTAAATAGATATAGTTTGATTTAGGGTCTTCCATCATCATCAAAGTTATAATCCTCTTTTTTATCTTTTTAATGCATCAAGTTTTATCTAAAACAAAGATCTAGATCCTAATTTATAAGCTAACAACCATGATTGACTTAATCCAATCCATGATAGATTTTGCCATGACTTCTTAGCTAATTTTGGACTATTAAACAACTAATATGAAGTTGGTTTCCTTGTAAAAATTATAGGGATGAATGTACACTTCAATTTGGGCTTTTGAAGTACCTAATTTAGATGTTTGAAACTCAAGTTATGCATATTTAAATATTTAATGTTTAGATGGGAATTTTATTATAATTAGGATTTGAACTTTAGTTTTCTACGCTTTTTTGAGGCAATGTCTCAAAGGCCAAAAAACCTCAAATTTAGACTCATAAACCCAATTAGAAAAATTTAAAATGTTTACTACAGCTTTATTAAAAACTACTTTTCAAATCTACACTTTTAATTTATGCCTTTAAGTTGGTGAAAATTTTGAAAGAAATAACAAAGATTAGAATGATGAAATGCTAGAATTTTACGTACTAAAAGTACAAGTTGTCAAAACTTTCCCCTAATATGTCTAAGTTATAAAACATATTTTAATTAACTTAAATAAGTATAAAACTTATTAAAAATAATTAAATAAAGAAAAAGAAATAAGCCTAATAAATTCTTGCTTATCATTATTATTAACTCAAAATTAAAACATCATTTAAATCAATTAAGACAAAAATGAGAGATTTTACTTCTATAAATAGAAAATATTTGAATAAAACTTATCAACCTCGTAAATGATAAAGAATTTCTCTTTAATTCAATTAAAAAAATAGTAGAAATGGTCTAAGGTTAATTAACAATTTTGAAGCATAGCTAATTAATAATTAAAAACAAAAGGAAAGAAACATTATGTCTACTTTTGTTGCTACACTCTCTTTTAAGGAAATTACCCTTTTGGCCAAAATAAATAAGTTAGAATGTTAATGTGTAGTCATAGTACCAATAACCATACCTTAAGTTGAAGGTGATGGCCATAATACATAAAGACAAAAAAGATTTCTTATTATGATATGCTCACCTTTTAGCCCTTTCATGGTGAGTTTGATACTACTACTAATAAAAATGATGCAATGTTAGATGAAGAGTTTGACATAGGTTTTATAGAATGTCTTAACTTACCTCTTTCCTCATCTGGAATAAGAGAACTCCACAAACTTTAGAGGGAAACCTTAATAATAAAGTTGTTAGGGAAGACCTTAGACTATAGGTTCTTGTTTTGTTGTCTTAGTTAGTTATGGACCCTTAAAAGGCATAGTTAGTCTCATAGACCTAGGTGATAACTTCTACTTGCCAAGTTTGAAAGTAGGGAAGACTATTAGTTTATCTTGAGTTGGGGGACCATGGATGGTCACTAGGCATTACTTAATAGTAAGGCAATGGGTCCCTAACATTAGCCTAAGACAAAGTGAATAGAAAAGGTTGTTGTTTAGGCCTATAGTCTTTAATTGCTTATTAAATACTACAATGTAAAGATATTATAGAGGTTAGGAAATTGTTTAGTGAAGACACCAAAGGTGGATATTCCAGCAGAGCAAGCTTTTAGGCAAATTTTGCTAGTGTGTATGTGTTGAGCTAGATTAAAGAAACCCTTTTGTTTAAGTTATAGAGTGGGTGGCCATGTTTTTTGCACTTGATACAAAGGGCTTAACTTGATTTGCTTTAAGTGTGGGAAATATAGATATAATGAGCAATCATACTTGGTTGTTTTGGCCATCAATGAAGATATCTAACTAAAGAAGGAAGCCATTTGTCCTAATAACTATAAGACCCTAGACCAAATAGATGAAGACATTTATAATTCATGGGTTTTTGCTACTTGAACAAATGGATGGTAGCTAGTTGGCAAGAAAAGTCAACTTGTCATGAAATTAATTAGAGGCATTGATAGGGGGCTTGGTGAATTCCTAAGAGCAAATCTTAATTGCTCTCAATTTGTGGCATTAAGTAATTGAAGGCTTAATTTTTTAAAACTCAATGTCATTAATAATGATAAGCTGCAAAATAAGCTAGGTGTTCCTTGGGTGGCTCATTGAGACCAAGATTCTGCTTGGTTCCCAAAATAATAGGCACATACTAGAAGGGATTTTATTGCTCGTGTTATGGTTAAGAGTAAAACCACGTCTAGGGGCATGTAAGTAACCAAAATCAACCTATGGAATCTAAAGGGAGAGCTTTTTTTTATGTAGGGTTTGGATCATATTAAAGAAAATTTTTTGGTTCCCAATATAGAGGAGATTTTTAATGCTCTTTGAACTTAATCAAATACAACCTAAGTTATGACCATTACATAAGCCCAAGTGTCTTGCTTTAAACATTTAGAGCCTTGTCCATCTTACCATTTGTAGATTACCATGCAGGAGTGCTACCAAAATTAGAAATACTTTAAAGACACTAAAATTGAATATGTAGAAAATCTCAATACTTTAATTGAGCACTATGCGTCTCCATCAAAACATCCTGACTTAGAGGGTGATATGGTGGGAGAAATGGATAAAGAGGAATGAAGAAGTCTTATCAAGAGGTTTAGAAGACTCTTATATAGATTGATAAAGCCCAAACCACTAGGAGGAAAGTAATTGAAGTCACAATTTAAGACATTTTGTCTCTTTGGTATTCGGCCACATTTTTTGTTATTTTTATTATCATGAAGATTTGGCTGGGAATTACAGTAATGCCACTAGTGAAAGCTAAATGCAAGCTCTCAAGTTATCCATCCAATGTCATGACCAAAGTATCCTAATTATCACTAAATAGAAGATAAGTGGTTAATAGGTAAGTTATGTTTACAAGATGAATGGATTTTTAAGTGTAGTTAAAAGGGAAACATAAGGTTTTCATGGATAAATAAACTTGCCTTAGTTAATTTATGTTTTAATGGTTTTAAATGAACTTGCCTTTTGTATTGTTCACACTTGTGTCTCTTACAAGTTGGATTGGGCTTGGTTATTTCATAAAGAATTTGCAACAATTGTGCGTCAATACTAAGATCATGGTATTTCATTGGCTTATGCTTTAAAGAAGCTTATTGAAAGCCTTATTGAGTGGAATCATAACGTTTTTGGAAATATATCTCACCATATGAAGTGTTTACTAGCTTAAATTTGGGGGTGTTAATTGAAAGTGGTTATTAGCTTTAATTCAAGTCTTATTTAATTAGAACATGACCTTTTAGTAGAAATTGAAGAGGTTTTGAAACAAGGTAAGTATTTTTTGTTTTAAAAGTTTAGGAAGAAATAAATCATCAGTAGTGATCATAACACTAATATTGTTCCCACAGTCTTGTATGGGTTGTAATTGTTGTCAACTAGGTTTAAGTGTGCAAGAAAGTAAAGCCATATGGAAGGGTAAGAAAGTAAATTCACCGCGTAAGCCCTATTAGGGTTTCGTGGAGTAGAGTATATAATGGTTTTGGAAGACAAAGAATAGGGTGTCGGCAATATTGAACATTCAGAAAAACTTAGACAACCGACCAACCAAAGAGAATACCACACCCTACGCGGAAGAACACCACGCAGTGAACAATGCAGTCGACGGACCAAGAGAGTGAACAGTGCCGTCGTGAACAGTATCCATCGTGAACAGTAGCATCGTGAATAGTAGCGTCGAGAGAGAAAGAAGGAGGAGACGATCGACGACTGGACTGAATGAAGAACAGCTGTCATCGGAGATAGGAGAGAAAATCGGCAGACCACCGACACGCCCAAACACACCATGAACGACTGGACGGGAGGGAAAGAGAGAAAGTGGTGAACGGGTGAAACCAGGTCGAGCTGAAACGAGTGAACGAAGAGAGAGACAACTCAGCCGACGGACGAAGAGAGAGAAAACGTAGATCGAAAAAGGAAAGAGAAACCTGTACGTGACGACAGACCACCGGCACACCGCCGGTCAATGAGGAAACGACGCGACAAGAGAGAGAAACGAGACCAGATCAGGAACTGGGGAGACCAGATCCGAGCTGGAACGAGTGAGACGAGACTAGATCAGTAATGGGTGAGAGAGATCCAGCGGCTAGACGTTGGAAGAGAGAGAAACCCGATGGTGAACGAAAAAGTGAAATCCCGTGAAGAGAGAGAAATCCGGCGAAGAGAGAGAAATCCGGCTGGACAGCAGGAGAGAGAGAAACGGATAGGCAAGCCGCGAGACAGTGAGATCGTGAGACAAGGAGACGGGTGAAACCGTAAGACGGTGAAAGCAGGAATTGTGTGAAACAACGTAGAGATTCGGCGAAGCATTAAACTCAACGTATTTCTAGACTTCTTCAAGAGAGGTTAGAGAGCGTTGCGGTGAACTTCTAAGCAACAGTGGAGCAGCCTTTTAATTCAACAGAGGCAAGACAAGCTAGAAGAAGAGTAGACACAGTAATTAACACTCTTTGTATTGTATTTGCTTAGTAATTGCAATATTGAAAGGAGCAGAGAATTAAAGACATCCATTGTAACCTGTATTCACAAGTATAGTGGATAGTCTCGGTAGAGGGAGAGTCCCTACCACCGTGGATGTACGTCACGTTGACGGAACCACGTAAATCTCGTGTGTCCTTAATTTGCTTTACATTCTGTGCTTTGAATTGAGTTGTGAACGCAGCTAAAGTATCAACCAACCCATAACCTAACAAAGACCTAAACAAGAACATCCGTATTGTCTATTAGGCAAGGTGTCTGAAAGGTGACTTTGGGGACTATTGTGATTAATAGGTAGCAATAGATCTACCGTAGTCCAGTCTGAGAAAGAGTTTGCTTTTAAGAAGAGGTTGAAGTTGTTCACTTACCTGCGAATTGCGAATTGTGGTGATACTGATTCACCCCCCTCTCAGTATCACAAACTAGTAGATCCTAGAGAGAAGTCGAGAACTTCAACTAAATACTTTCACACGTTTACTTTGATTCAAACTAAAAAACTTGAATTATGGCTTTAAAATTTGATGAAGGAACTTACAAGATTGAAACTAGTGCACTACAACAAAAGACTTTCGAGTTCTTTCACCATTTGTATACTAAGGAGGTATAAAATTGTAAAGATTCTTTGCTTAGGAGTTGATTTTCATTGATTGTAGACCATGACCTATAAAGCTTAATAAGAGATGCGGCTAAAAAGGAAATCAAATATGCTATCTTCTAAATAGAAAATTAAGTGTTAGGCAATGGACTATCTTACAAAGGACCATCTTCCTTAAAGCTTGGTGGCATTTATGATGGAGTCTATGACTTCATCAAACATGAGCATCATTTGGAATGAGGTTTTATTAACTTGCTTAAGTTCTTTAGAGACCTTTGTTAAAGGAACTCATTATGCCTTTATCTTTTTGTTCCATGTATGGAATATCTTTCCCATCTTATAGATGATATGGTTGTTAAGAGATCATAGGAACCTTTTTCTTTCTAAATCAAGTTGACTTTTAAAATTGTGGGGGTTTCAAGTCCTTTTATCCCAATACAAAAAAAGGGGCTCGTTTAACTCTTTAATTTTTATTATATTCTCTCTTTTCATTAATGATTCACAATTCATTGAGGGATGTCTAAATATGGAACTTAAATAAAGAATTGGTAATGGGAAAAGAGTTGAGTTTTGGAATGATACGTGGCTTTGACCCAAACTTTATTATCTCATGTAATAGTCTTATTAACCTTAATAGAAGCATAATATAAGGTTTCTTATTGTTAAAGGCTATCATATGGGTAACATGCTCTTAAATGCAAACTTCTTGTTTAGTTTCTCCAACAAATGGCAACCTTTTACATTAGTGAGGGCGATGATGAAAAATCCAAGGCCAACATTTCATATTAGATAAGTGGTTCATAGTGAAGTGAATTGATAATGTTATTTATGAAGGATCTAGTAAGGATGAAGTTTTCGACTTCACCCTAAGATCTACTAGTCTATGATACTGAGAGGGGGGGTGAATCAGTATCATACCCTTTAAAAACATTGATAACTTAAGCCAAAGTATTCTACTTCTTTAATACTTTCACTCTCGTCAATACGTAGGTATGTGAACAACTTCAACCTCTTCTTAAAAGCGAACTCTTTCTCAGATTTGACTAAGGTAGATCTATTGTTACCCATTAATCACAATAGTCCCCAAAGTCACCTTTCAGACACCTTGCCTATTAGACAGATCAGATGTTCTTGATTAGGTCTTCTTTATGTTATGGGTTTGATGATACTTTAGTTGCGTTCACAACTCAATTCAAAACATAGAATGTAAATCAAAGTAAGGACACAAGAGATTTACATGGTTTCATCAATGTGACGTACGTCCACGGTGATAGGGACTCTTCCTTTACCGAGACAATCCACTATACTTGAGAATACTAGTGTGGTACTCTCGATGTTCACAATGTAGTTACAATGGATGTCTTAATCCTTTGTTCCTTTCACTATTGCAAATACAAAGCAAGTACAATACAAAGAGTATCACTTACTGTGTCTACCCTTCTTCTAGCTTGTCTTGCCTCTGTTGAATTGAATAGGCTACTTCACTATCGCGTAGAAGTCCACCACAACACTTTCTAACCTCTCTTGAAGAAATTTGGAAATACGTTGAGTTCTTTCCAATGCTTCATTGAATTCCTTCTCTAGGTTGTTTTACATAACTCCTGCTTTCACCATCTCACGGTTTCACAGCTTGCACTCACGCTTCTAATTTGTCGTTTCACGTCTCACAACTTGCCCCACGCTTCAGATTAGTCATGCCGTTGCACATTCTGGTCTCACACCGACGTACGTTCTGGTCTCACGCCGTCGCACGTTCCGCTGGTCTCCTGTTTCTAGTTTTTGCCCTCACCTCACATTTTTACTTTTCTTCTCTTCTAGATGATCTCACGTTTTTGGTTTCTTCTCTCTTCCGGTGATATCATGTTTTGGTTTCTTCTCTCTTCCATTGGTGTATGTCTGGTTTGCTCTACTCTTCAGGTGGTGTTTCTCTCTCTCCCGTTGGTGTATGTTTGGTTGGGTCTGCTCTTTCGGTGGTGGCTTTCTCTCTCTTACGGTAGTGGGTGCCTCTTTTTCTAGTTTGTATCCGTTTAGCTCTCTCGTTTCTCTCCAACAGGTCTATTTTCTCCTTTCCTCTCCCGGAGGTCTTCTTTTCCACGATTTCTCTTCTCTTCCCTTATGGATGGTGCGCCATCTTGTCTCACAAATGGTGTGCAGTCTCTTCTCTTACTGTGAGTCAAACGGTTTCCTTCCAGCCAGTGGTGTCCTCTCTCTTGCCGTTGGTCACATGGTTTTCCTTCAGCCGGCCAAGGTCTCCCTTTCTATCCAAGGTCTCTTTGCCGTGTTGTCTCCTTGTCGTGTCGTCCGTTTCTCTCCCAATGGTTGTACGTCTCTCACTGGTTTTCTCTCTCACCGTCTAGCCGTGTTTTGCCATGCTCACTCTATTATACCGTGTAGGTTGTTTGGTCGTGTACCCTCTTTGCCGTCCACACCTATTTGGCTGTTCACCTGTTTTCTCTCTTCCAAGGTTGGGTTTTGCCGTTTAGGGTCTTCTCTTTTTCAACTGGTGGTTTGTGTTGCTGTGTAGGGTTTTCTCTCTTGCAAAGTTGTGTTTTTGCTGTTTGTACTTGTTTTGCCGAGAGTTCTAGTGTTTTTCTGTCCCTCACACATATGTCTTCCAAGGTCTTGGTTTATATACTCTCTTCCATGAAAACCTTAGCAGGGCTTACTATATTATGATTTACTTTCTTGCCCCTCCATGTAGCTTCAAATTACTTGCACATTTAAATCTAGTTGACAACAATTACAACCCATACAAAGCTGTGGGAACAACAATCTCCCCCTTTGTAATTGTTGGCAACACTCACAACAAAAGCCATTATGCAACAGTCCTTCATAATCTTCTTAGAGTAATAATCCAGAAGCAGATGGATTACAACTCCCCCTAAATATGCGCTCCCCCTTCCTTAACAGCTCCCCCTGCACTGTTGCTTCTCTTCCCCTTTGCCAACCAATTACAAATCTGAAAAACTCGCAAAGTAGAGATGGACAATTCACCTAATTTTTAGGCTTGAGGAGGCATTTGCATAGATAGACTCAATCTATGCTTTTCAAACAGCTCTGTAGACAGAGGTTTAGTTAGAATATCTAAAATTTGATCTTTAGTGCCAACATACTCCAACTGAATTGTACCCTGTTCCACTTGATCTTTGATAAAGTGATACCGGATGTCAATTTGCTTGCTCCTTGAATATTGAACTTGATTCTTGCTGAGATCAATTGCACTTTGATTATCACAAAGTACACTCACTAGTAGCTTCACTTCAACACCCAAATCGGCCAATTGTCTTTGCATCCATATCACCTGTTTTCCTTTAGAGCATGTTGAGCAGACATACTCCCTCTCTCTCTTGAGGTCTGGAATGCCTCTGATTGCATGAGTAGTGGTCAGCTTCCTCATGTTCTTCTGTGTTAAGTGTCCCAGGCTCCTATGCCAAAGTTGATTTTCTTCTTCTTTTGTAAGTAAACAGCTGTTTGTCTTGTCCTCATCAATCACATATAAATTTCCAGCTATTCTATTCCTGACTATTACAGTATTGCCTTCTTTACTCTTTACTTGGCAACCTGTTTTTGTGAATATCACTTTGTGGTCTTCGTTGCATAGCTGGCTGATAGATGCTAGATTATATCTGAGTCTTTCAACATGTAGAACATCTTTCAGCTTTCCTTTTCCAATATTTACTGACCCTTGACCACTAATGTTGAGTGAATCATCATTGCCAAACTTGACTCTGCCTTCTCTTGACTTGATTAGCTTTGATAATTTACTCTTATCTCTTGTCATGTGTGAAGTGCATCCATTATCAAGGATTCACTACTTATCCTTGTAGTCAGCCTTTAGTACAATTTTAGCTATATTAGCCACCTCCCTTTTTACTTTATATTCCTTCTTTTAAACTGGCTTGAAGATAACTTTCTCCTTTTTCTCAACTTTGACTAGATCAATTGTTTTTACTATGCCATCGGGTACCTTCTCTTGCTCAGGGAGAAGTGTCATGCATCTCCTGGCATTATGGCCATCCTGCCCGCACCTTTCACATTGCTCCAAGTCTACCAATACAGCAAACTTGTTCTTTAAAACCACTGGTTTAGGCTTTCACCAACACTCCTTGTCAGTGTGTCCTTGCTTTTTACAGTATGTGCAAGAACTCACAACAGGTGTTGTCCTCTGAATTTTGTATCGTCTCCCCCTGTATGCAACATCGTATCTTCTCATGTTGGAGACATATACTAGCCTTCTCCACCAGCATTTACTTGCCTTATGACCCCAAACTCCACAATAAAGACAGTAACCTTGAAATTACCTCTTCTTGGGTTTAATCACAACTTGTTTTCTTTTGTTCATTATTTGCTGTGTAGGCAAGGTTGTTGGCTTCTTTGCTTGTATGGCTTTTAGTTCAGCCACCTTTTTCTCCTTCTTCTATTCAGCCATTGCCCTTGGCTGGTTGACTTTTTTTTCTTCATTTTTGTTTACCACCCTAGGTTGCTTCCTTTAGAGCATGCTAAGCAAACATACTCTCTCTCTCTCCTGAGGTCAGGAATGTCTCTAATTGCATAAGCAGTGGTCAGCTTCCTCATGTTCTTTTGTGATAAGTGTCCCAGCCTCCTATGCCATAGTTGATTTTCTTCTTCTTTTGTAAGTAAACAGTTGTTCATCTTGTCCTCATCAATCACATACAAATTTCTAGCTGTTCTCTTCTCGGCTGCAATAGTATTGCCTTCTTTACTCTTTACTTGGCAACCTATTTTTGTGAATATCACTTTGTAGTCATCGTTGCATAGTTGGTTGACAGATGCTAGATTATATCTGAGTCCTTTAACGTGCATAACATCTTTCAGCTTTCCTTTTCCAATATTCACTGACCTCTGACCACTGATGTTGAGTGAATCATCATTGCCAAACTTAACTTTGCCTTCTCTTGATTTGTTTAGCTTTGATAATTTACTCTTGTCTCTCGTCATGTGCGAAGTGCATCCACTATTAAGGATCCACTGCTTATCCTTGCAATCAGTCTTTAGTGCAATTTCAGCTATATTAGCCTCCTCTCTTTTTGCTTTATATTCCTTTTATTGAACTGGCTAGAAGATAGCTTTCTCCTGTTTCTCAGCTTTGACTGCACCGCTTGTTTTCACTGTGCCATTGAGTGCCTTTTCTTACTCAGGGAGAAGTGTCATGCATCTCTTGGCATTATGGCCATCCTGCCCACACCTTTCACACTGTTCCAAGTCTGCCAATACAGCAAACTTGTTCTTTGAAACCACTAGTTTGGGCTTCCACCAACACTCCTTGTCAATATGTTCTTGCCTTTTACAGTATGTACAAGAACTCGCGACAGGTGTTCTCTTCTGAATTTTGTATTGTCTCCCCCTATATGTAGCGTCGTATCTTCTCAAGTTGGAGACATATACTGGCCTTCTCTACCAGCAGTTACTCGCCTTATGACCCCAAACTCCACAATAAAGGCAATGACCTTGAAAATGCCTCTTCTTGGGTCTAGTCATAGCTTGTTTTCTTTTGTTCATTACTTACTTTGTAGGTAATGTAGCTGGCTTCTTTACTTGTGTGACTTTCATTTCAGTCACCTTTTTCACCTTCTTCAGTTCAGTCGTAGCCCTCTGCTGGTTGACTTTCTTTTCTTTTTGAAACGTAACAGCTATGGGCTGCTGCTCTTTAACCACATACATCATTTTTGGCCCTAGCTTTGGTTTGATAATTGTCTTCTCTTCTTCAGTTATCTTCACCTAAGTCACAGCCTTCTCTTTCAACTTCTATGGCAAAGTCTCATTCTTCTTTTCTCTTACAGTGCTTATTTCTCCTACCACTTCAAACTTCTGCAAGTTCTTCTCACTCTTTTTGAGTTGTTGTTAAAGTCTCAACAACTTTATCTCCATTTCTTTAATTGTTGAAGTCCTTGAGCCAAGCTCTATTGTAAGGTCTTCACATATTCTGATCTGTTCTTCAAATCTTCTCTTCAAGTCAATATGTTCAACCTTTATTTCATCTTTTCGACTTTCAGCTTCCTCAGACTTTGCTTCAACTTGTTTTATATAGGCCTCTAACCTTCTTATAGTTCTGCCCCTTTTGATTATCTCCTTTGAAGCTGCTTCCAGCTCAGCTTCAAGATCTGGCTCTTCTTCATCAACCTCTTCCTCCTCTTCAGAGGTTAAGCTACCACCTCGTGCTGATGCCATAAAAACATGCTCATCTGATGAGTCTTCATCTTCCTCCTCATCAGCTTCTTTTGTCTGACTCACATAATTCTTGAATGAGCCTCTCTTCTTCCTCTGTGGGTTGGCAATCTTCTTACTGGACTTCTTTGATTTGAATGATGATCTTCTCCATCTTGAATTCTACTCATCATCACTATCCTCATCTTCATCATCAAGTTTCACTTTGCACTGAGAAGCAAAGTGTCCAGTTTGCCCACAACAATTACATCTCAAGGACAACTATCCTTTTCCCTTCTTAGACTCCTTTTTGAACTTCATTGTGAAGTATGTTAACACTTCACCTTCACTTTCTTCCTCATGATTATCATTATCCTCATTGGATGATTCTTCCTCTTCTTTTATTTTCAAGTGTTTCATAGCTTTGAAAGCTGCCTCCTTTGATACCTTTGTTGTTGTAGAGCTTTCAGTTGACTTTATCCTCATCTCATATGCAATGAGATTGCACTAGAGATCATGCAGAGACATAGAATTGAGATCTCTACTCTCTTCTATGGCTGCTACCTTTGAGGCAAACCTCTCAGGTAGAATTTTTAGAATTTTTTTCACAATAGATGAGTCCTTCTTGTTCTTCCCATGACTTGTAAGATCATTTACAACATCAATAAACCTGATGAAGAACTCTTGGACTGTCTCATTTTTCTACATTCTGAGAGATTCATATCTTTCTTTGAACACTTGAAGCTTAGCCTCCTTCATTCTGCCATCACCTTCATAGACTTTCTGTAATCTATCCCATATCTCTGTGGCAGATTTGCAGTCCATAACTTTAGCATATTCAGCATTTGTCAATGCTGAAATGATGACGTTTGAGGCCTTCCCATTTATCTCAAACTGCCTTAACTCCTCTAGGGTAGGCTCTTTACCTTCTTTTGGAGTCACAAAATCCTCTTGTACGCATTTCACCATGTTCATGCCCATGGTTGCAAATACCACTTGCATTCTCACTCTCCACATATGGTAGTTGGTTCCGTTGAAGATTGGAACCTTCTTGCTGTAAGTGGTGCTAGTGCTGGTACCGACTTCCATTTCTCAGTATGCTGAACAAGTCAAACTTTTAGATCCCATCAAACTAGTACACCAAGCTGTTAAGCTTCAAACTGGTGAACCAGTGCTCTGATACCAATTGAAGTTCCTGACTTCTCCCTAGGATCTACTAGTTTGTGATATTGAGAGCGGGGGTGAATCAGTATTACCACAATTCGCAATTCGCAGGTAAGTGAACAACTTCAACCTCTTCTTAAAAGCGAACTCTTCCTCAGACTCGACTAAGGTAAATTTATTGCTACCTACTAATCACAATAGTCACCAAAGTCACCTTTCAGATACCTTGCCTAATAGATAATTTGAATGTTCTTATTTAGGTCTTCGTTAGGTTATAGGTTGGCTGATACTTTAGTTGCGTTCACAACTCAATTCAAAACACAGAATGTAAAGCAAATTAAGAACACACGAAATTTACGTGGTTCCGTCAACGTGACGAACATCAACGGTGGTAGGGACTCTCCCTTATTGAGACTATCCACTATACTTGAGAATTCTAGTTACAATAGATGTCTTAATCCTCTGCTCCTTTCACTAGTGCAATTACTAAGCAAATACAATACAAAGAGTGTCACTTACTGTGTCTACCCTTCTTCTAGCTTGTCTTGCCTTTGTTGAATTGAAAGGCTGCTCCATTGCCGCTTAGAAGTTCACCACAACGCTCTCTAACCTCTCTTGAAGAAATCTGGAAATATGTTGAGTTCTTTCCGATGCTTCGCCGAATTCCTTATTTACATTGTTTCACACAACTCCTGCTTTCACCGTTTCACGGTCTCACTCATCTCCTTGTCTCACGATCTCACTGTCTGTTTCTCTCTCTTGTTGTCTAGCCGAATTTCACTCTCATACCGCCGAATTTCTCTCTCTTACCATCTAGCCGTTTCAGCTCGGATCTGGTCTTACCCTTTCCCGATCTGGTCTCGTCTCACCTGTTCCAGCTCGGATCTGATCTCCCCGGTTCCTAATTTGGTCTCGTCTTACCCGTTTCTCTCTCTTGCCGTGTCGTTTCCTCGCCGACCGTTGGTGTGTTGGTGGTTTGTCGTCACGCACGGGTTTCTCTCTCTTTTCTGCCGACGGTTCTCTCTCTTTCGTGACGTTCTGCCGTTGCTCCCCTTTTTTGATTTTTGGTCGTTGTCTCCTCTTTTCTAATTTTGGTCGTCGTCTCTTTTTTCTTATTTTTGGTCGTTGTCTCTCTTTCTCTTTCTCTCGATGAGCTCCTGTTCTTCGTTCAGCCCGGCCGTCGACCATCTCTTCTCTCTCTCTCTCTCTCGACAGTTACACTGTTAACGATGGCTACTGTTTACTTGACGGCTACTCTTTTCTTTTGTAGTTGATGTTCTTCTGTGTAGGGTTTGGTGTTTTGCCATGTATTTAATTGTGTTGGCCCTGCCCTAATTTTGTCTTCCAAGGTCTTTATATACTTTTTTCCATGAAATCCTAATAGGGCTTACGTGGCGGATTTATGTTCTTGCCCCTCCATGGCTTATGCGGCAGATTTATGTTCTTGCCTTTCTATGTGGATTTACCTTCTTGCCCTTCCATATGGCTTTACTTTCTTGTCCTTCCATGTGGCTTTACTTTCTTGCACACTTAAACCTAGTTGACAACAATTACAACTCATACAAGGCTGTGGGAACAACAAACATCTAATTTTATAAGAAATTTTCAATAAACAAGAAGAAACTAACTTGATTTGCCATATTGTTAGATAGAAAAAGTAAGAACGATAAGAATCAATTATTAATTCACCACTAAACAAATAAATTATTTAAATAAGAATTAGGATAAAATACAAGTTGTACTTTTAATGACATTTTTTAAAATATTTTTCAATCCCTTAAATAGAGAAAAATGTTAAAAAATAGTTAAGATAGTTGTATAATAAGATAATTAGGACTATTGTTAATTAGCTATAAAAAAGACAAAAAAAATAATTTAAAATATAGAAAATAAACACATTTGGGTTTGGTTTTACACCCTTATTAATTAAGTGCTCAAACTAATAAACTAAGCTTTTGTAATCACTTTAATCCAATTTAGCCCATTTATGCCAAATCCTTCAGGTAAATGACAATGTTATTAATGTAGACTCTAATTCCTTTAATTTGACCTTTAAACTTTACATACATGCTAATTATACTTAAGAAGTAATTCTAGGAATGAATAAAGATTTTTAACCCTTAAATAAGTAATTGGCCCAATACTGTGAACCATATGATCTTAGGTAGCACCTACATCACTATGGATCACATCATCTTCTCCAAGTTGAATAGAATTTGCCTTTAAATTTAACTCTTTATTGTTCGTAAATTAAAGTGATAGATCCTTTACTTTGAATATGACTGATGCATTCTATACACTTGGCTAATAAAAGTATTCTTTCACCAACTCTAAGTCTTCTTTTTACCTAAATGTCCAATTAAACCTCTACGATACTCCTTTGTTATTAAAAGTTCCCTAATAGATCCCTTAGGAATATAAAGTCTTTTGGATCTGAACATGTACCCTTTATGCCTGTACCTATAAAAGCCATTAATTACCTTTCTCTTACAAGCCAAGTAAATAGGAGTAAAGTTTTAGTCATCCAAATATTGACTCTTAATCAATTTAAAGCCCATTAACTAAGCATTCAACAATGATATTAAAGCATATCTTTATGATAGTGTATTTGGCATTGCATTTACATTTGTCTTTTTTATACTTGATGACATAAGCAAAGGCCTTTTAGAACACCACCTATTTAAGGTATCTTTAACTTTAGGGATTTATAATCTGCATGAATAATAAACTCCTTAAGCAACATGTATTACTAACAAGTCTCTAAATCTTGAATTATTGCATAAAACTTCTTATCATATATTAAATAATTCAAGATTATCCCATTCAACTTTTCATTAAAATCACTTATGAGACTTTTTTTTTTTAGCATAAAAACAACCATAATTCCGATTCCTAAAACATCATACTCTACTTTGAAAATCTTTGACAAATTGGGAAGAGCTAAATAGGTGTTGAAAACAACTTATCCTTAATTATCTTAAAACTCTTTTAGGTAGTCTTATTCCATTTAAAGTCACTATCTATTTTGACAAATTCAATTTGAAGAGTAAGAATAGTGTTGAAAATTTTTAGACCTTTTATCAAGGATGTTAGCACTTGAAAGCTCCTCACTTTTGAAACACTAATAGGTATAGGCTACTCCCTAATAGCCTTTACTTTTTTCCCATCAACTTTTACCTTATGTTGTGAAACTACATAATTGAGAAAGATAACTTGTTCTTGGTAAAATTGACACTTTTTTAAGTTGCCAAACAATGTTGCATGTCATAGTACTTTAATGACATCTTTGAGGTGCTTTACTTGCTCCTTAAGTTTTTTGCTATAAATTAAAATTTATCAAAATAATTCATAACAAATTTATTAATAAACTTAGGAAGCACACGATTACTTAACTTATAAAGTGCTTGATGCATTAGACAAACCAAATGACATGACTAACCACTCATATAATCTATACTTTTTCTTAAATGCAATCTTCCACTCATCCCTCTCTTTCATCTAAATCTTAGGATAATTGCCCTTTAAATCTACCTTTGAAACACTATAGAACTATGCAATTTATCAAGCATACTATCCAGCTAAGACATACGATATTGATACTTCATCATTGTTTATTTATCACTTGATTATCCATAAATGTTCTTATAGTCTCATCCTTTTTTGGCATTAATAAGGTTGGTACCAAACAAGGGCTCATTAATTCTCATACATAATCTTTCTTAACAACTCGGTTACTTGGTGTTGTAACTCTTTAGCATCCTTTGGATTACTTTTATATGTTTGCCTATTAAGCAACGCAACCTCGAGCATAAGATTGATTTAATGTTTGATCCCTCTAATTGGTGGTAATCCTTTTGGTAACTCTTTAGAAGTGCATCAAGAAATTCTTCTAAAATCTTCTCAATTTACGGTGGGAAGGAAACTTTCTCATTTGGTGTCATTTCTTTCACTATTAGAGTTAGAATCGGGGGGTAAATGGATAAGGCTTGCTTTATGTCTCCTTTGGTCACAAACAAGCTTTTGTTCTTTTCTTTCTTACCTAATCTTTTTGCACCTTTTACAAACTAAGGGGTGTTAAGACTATGTTTTTCCTATCCTCAACAAAAGAATAGGTGCTTTTGAATCCATCATGTACAGCCCTCCTATCATATTATCATGATCTCCCCAAAAGCAAGTGGCTTACACTCACTATAATCATATCACACATCACCTCATCTTGTATGATTTTCCAATTATAAATGGCACCAAAACCTATTGTGTAACTCTTACTTTTTTATTATTATTTAACCATTGTAGCTTATGTAGGTAGGAGTGTGTTGTTCCCACAGCCTTGTATGGGTTGTAATTATTGTCAACTAGATTTAAGTGTGCAATTAATTTGACATGGAGGGGCAAGAAAGTAAAGCCACATGGAGGGGCAAGAGAGTAATTTGAAGTTACGTGGAGGGGCAAGAAAGTAAAACCACAACTTTGCAAGAGAAAAAGAAAACCTTACACGAAACATATACAATCGGGTGGATAAAGAAAAGAAGCATAGACCTGTCGACAAAAACAGAGGAAAAGAAGCCGTTGGAAGAAGGAGAAAAGAAGAGATGGCCAAAAGTGTGACGATAGACCACCGACACACCAACGATCGGCAAAAAATAGAGAAAAGAAGAGACAGCCGAAGGGGGGCTGGATGGTAGGACGAAAGATATACCACTGGAAAGAGAGACAGCCAAAGAAGAGTGAACGACTGGATGACAAAGAGGTGAACGGCCAAAGAAGAGTGGACAGCTGAAGGAAACCGTGAGACCACCCGGAAGAGAAGACAGCAGATCTGGAATGGGTGAGACTAGATCGGAGTAGGAACAGGTGAGACCAAATCAGGGCTGGAACAGGTGAGACCAGACCAGATCTGGAATGGTGAGAGAGAAAACCCGTGAGAGACATACAACCACCGGGAGAGAAACAGATGACACGACAAGGAGAAAACTGTGTGACGGCAAGAGAGAGAAACCCGTGAGAAACGCACAACCACCGACAAGACAAAGGACGAGTTGATGGCAAAACAGAGTGGACGAAAAATAGGGATGTCGGCAAAACAGAGTGGATGGAAAAACAGGGTGGATGGCAGAATAGAGGAAATCCGGCTGGACGGTGAGAGAGATCCGGCTGGATGGCGTGAGACCAGAATGTGCGTCGGCGTGAGACCTGAATGTGTGACAGCGTGAGACCAAAACGTGCGTCAGCGTGAGACCAGAAACGTGCATGAAGCATGGGACCAGTGAAGCAGGCAAACCAGAGACGTGCGTGAGACATGAAACGCCAAACTAGAAATGTGGGGCAGACCGTGAGATCAGGAGACGGGTGAAGCCATGAGACGGTGAAAGTAGGAGTTGTGTGAAACAACCTAGAGAAGGAATTCAGTGAAGCATTGGAAAGAACTCAAGGTATTTCTAGATTTCTTCAAGAGAGGTTAAAGAGTGTTGTGATGAACTTCTAAGCGGCAGTGAAGTAGCCTATTCAATTCAACAGAGGCAAGACAAGCTAGAAAAAGGGTAGACACAGTAAGTGACACTCTTCGTATTGTACTTGGTATGTATTTGCAATAGTGAAAGGAATAGAGGATTAAGACATCCATTGTAACTACATTGTGAACATCGGGAGTACCACACTGGTATTCTCAAATATAGTGGATTGTCTTGGTAGAGGAAGAGTCCCTACCACCGTGGACGTACGTCACATTGATGGAACCACATAAATCTCTTGTGTTTTTACTTTGAATTTACGTTTTGTGTTTTGAATTGAGTTGTGAACGCAGTTAAAGTATCATCGAACCCATAACCTAAAGAAGACCTAATCAAGAACATCTGATCTATCTAGTAGGTAAGGTGTCTGAAAGGTGACTTTAGGGACTATTGTAATTAGTAGGTAACAATAGATCTACCGTAGTCGAATATGAGAAAGAGTTCGCTTTTAAGAAGAGGTTGAAGTTGTTGACATACCTATATATTGACGAGAGCTAAAGTATTAAATAAGTAGAATATTTTGGCTTAAATTATCAGAGTGTTTTTTTAAGGGGTGTGATACTGATTCACCCCCCCTCTTAGGAGAAGATCACTAAAGAAGAGAAGACAGTTATCAAACCAAAGCCAGGGCCAAAAATGATGTATGTGGTTAAAGAGCAGTAGCCCATAGCTGCTACGTCTCAGAAAGAAAAGAAAGTCAGCCAGCCAAGGGCAATGGCTAAACAAATGAAGGAGAATAAGGTGGCTGAAATGAAAGCCACACAAGCAAAGAAACTAGCAACCTTGCCTACACAGCAAGTAATGAACAAAAGAAAACAAGCTGTGATTAGATCTAAGAAGAGGCAGTTTCAAGGTTACTGTCTTTATTGTGGAGTTTGGGGTCATAAGGCAAGTAAATACTGGTGGAGAAGGCCAGTATATACCTCCAACTCAAGAAGATACGATGCTGCATATAGGGGGAGACAATACAAATTCAAAGGAGAACACCTATTGTGAGTTCTTGCACATACTGTAAAAAGCAAGGACACACTGACAAGGAGTGTTGGTGGAAGCGTAAACCAGTGGTTTTAAAGAACAAGTTTGCTGTATTGGCAGACTTGGAGCTGTGTGAAAGGTGCGGAAAGGATGGCCATAATGCCAAAACATGCATGACACTTCTCCCTGAGCAAGAGAAGGCACTCGATGGCACAGTGAAAACAATTGGTGCAATCAAAGCTAAGAAAAAGGTGAAAGCTATCTTTAAGCCAGTTCAAAAAAAGGAATGTAAAGTTAAAAAGGAGGTGGCTAATATAGCTGAAATTGCACTAAAGGCTGACTACAAGGATAAGCAGTGGATCCTTGATGGTGGATGCATTTCACACATGACAGGAGACAAGAGTAAATTATCAAAGCTGAACAAGACAAGAGAAGGCAAAGTCAAGTTTGGTAATGATGATTCACTCAATATCAGTGGTCAAGGGTCAGTAAATATTGGAAAAGGAAAGCTGAAAGATGTTCTGCACGTTGAAGGACTTAGATATAATCTAGCATTTGTCAGCCAACTATGCAATGAAGACCATAAAGTGATATTCACAAAAATAGGTTGCCAAGTAAAGAGTAAAGAAGGCAATACTATTACAGTCGGGAAGAGAATAGCTAGAAATTTATGTGTGATTGATGAGGACAAGACAAACAGCTGTTTACTTACAAAAGAAGAAGAGAATCAACTCTGGCATAGGAGGCTGAAGCACTTAACACAGATGAACATGAGGAAGCTGTCCACTACTCATGCAATCAGAGACATTCCAGACCTCAGGAGAGAGATAGAGAGAGTATGTTTGCTCAGCATGCTCTAAAGGAAAACATGCCAAAAAGCAGTATAAGACCAAAGAGTTCAGTTCTGAAGCAGTGCTTCACATTGTGCATACTGATTTGTGTGGACCGATGAGGACAAAAGGGTTGAATGGTGAGAGGTCTTCATCTTGTTTGTTGATGATTATTCCAGAAGGACCTATATCATGCACCTTAAACACAAGTCAGAAGTTCCGAATTGCTTCAAGAGATACAGAAGATTGGCTGAAAATGAGAGTGGAAGGAAGATCAAAGTATTAAGGTCAAATCAAGGCACTGAATTTACAAATGAAACTTTTGAAGATTACCTTGAGAAGCATGGTATTCACCATCAGATGGCAGTAGCAAGAACACCTCAACAGAACGGGGTGGTAGATAGGAAAAATAGAGATGTGGTTGAAATGGCAAGAACTCTACTGCTAGAATCCAAGTTTCACACAAGATTTTGGACAGAAGCAACATTTACAACTGTATATCTACTGAATAGAGTCTTACTAAGGCCCAACACTGATAAGACTCCATATGAACTATGGAGTGAGAAGAAGACAACAGCCAAGTATCTCAAAATCTTTGGTAGCCTATGTTTTGTGAAGAACAAGGAGCAAAACTTGGGAAAATTCAATGCTAGGTCTGATGAAGGCATCTTTGTGGGATACTCAGCAAAGACAAAAGGTTACAGAGTTTTCTTGCATAAGTTGGGAAAAGTGATCATGTCCAATGATGTGAGAATAGATGAGAACTGGAAAACAATGTAGAATGGAGAAGTTGAGGACAATGAAGAAGATGACTTCAATGTAGATGAAGAATCAGACCAACCTAAAGAAAAGGAACAAGAAGTAAGTTCAGACTCAAAGCAGAGTGAGTCTGAAGATGAAGAAAGAGATCCTTTTGCAACTAAGACTGTACAAGAAAGAAGGACAAAGAAAACGTGGACTAGTGCTTATCAAAGAAATCAAATCATAGGTGATCCATCAGCAGGAGTTACAACAACAAGAAGAATTATGGGAGCTACTGCTTTACTCTCACAAGTTGAACCTAAATCTGTTGAAGAGGCTACACAAGATAAAGCCTAGGTCACAGCTATCAATGAGGAGCTGGATTAAATCGAGAAGAATGATACATGGGAGCTGGTTCCAAGACCCACTAACAAGAATGTAATAGGAACAAAATGGGTGTTTAGGAATAAACACAATGAAGATGGCAAGGTGGTGAGGAACAAGGCCAGGCTGGATTGCAAAGGCTACACTCAAATAGAAAGAGTAGATGTTGATGAAACTTTTGCACCAGTGGCAAGGTTAGAAATTATTAGAATGTTCCTAACTTTGGTAGCACATAAGAGGTATAAAGTTTATCAGATGGATGTGAAATCAGCCTTTCTGAATGGGCTCCTGAAAGAAGAAGTGTATTTTGAACAACCCGATGGAGTACAAATCAGTGAGGATGAGACACACGTGTGTAAGTTGAAGAAAGCCTTGTATGGCCTTAAACAAGCCCCAATAGCATGGTACAGAAGGCTGGATGTGTACTTGAGAAGGTTGAACTTCAGAAGAGGAACAGTTGATAATAACCTATATGTATTCAACTCAGAGAAAGGCCAGCTGATAACCATAGTATATATAGATGACATCATTTTTGGAGGGGATCACTTTAAGCTATGCCAGGATTTTGCACAGAAGATGAGTGAGGAATTTGAGATGTCATTGATTGGAGAAATGAATTACTTTCTTGGATTACAGAGAAAATAGTGTGAAGAACGTATTTTAATTTCTCAGACGAAATATGCCAAAGAGATGCTGAAAAAGTTTGGCATGGAGGATAGCAGACCTATCAGTACCCCTATGATAGTGGGTTGCAAGTTAACAAAAGATCAGGAGGGAAGGAGTACAAGCCCTACAGAATACAGGAAGATGATAGGGAGCCTTCTATACCATAGAGCATTAAGGCCTAATCTTATGTAAGCTGTGTACGTTGCCAGTAGATTCCAAGCTGATCCTAAGGAATCCCATGTGTTAACGGTGAAAAGAATCCTAAGATACCTCAAAGGGACACTGGAAATGGGTTTGTGGTATTCGGCCATGGATTTTGTAAAACTACGAGCATACACTGATGCAGACTGGGCAGGAAGTATAGATGACAGGAAATCAACCAGCGGCTGCAACTTCTACTTGGGTTCAAAGTGTGTTGCATGGTTTAGTAGAAAGCAAAACAGTGTTGCTTTGAGCATAGTTGAGGCTAAGTATATGGCTGCTTGTGCAGCATGTACTCAGGTGATATGGATGCAAAGACAATTGGCAAACTTGGATGTTGAAGTGAAGTTACCAGTGAGTGTACTTTGTGATAATCAAAGTGCTATTGATCTCAGCAAGAATCCGGTTCATCATTCAAGGAGCAAGCATATTGACATCTGGTATCACTTCATCAAAGATCAAGTGGAACAAGGTACAATTCAGTTGGAGTATGTTGGTGCTGAAGATCAAATGTCAGATATTCTAACTAAACCACTATCCACAAAGCTATTTGAAAAGCACAGATTGAGTCTATCTGTGTAAATGCCTCCTCAAGCCTGAAAATCAGGTGAATCGTCAATCTCTACTTTGCGAGTTTTTCAGATTTGTAATTGGTTGGCAAAGGGGAGAGAAGCAACAGTGCAGGGGGAGCTATTAAGGAAGGGGGAGTGCATATTTAGGGGGAGTTGTAATCCATCTGCTTCTAGATTGTTACTCTAAGAAGATTATGAAGGACTGCTGCATAATGGTTTTTGTTATGAGTGTTGCCAACAACTACAAAGAGGGAGATTGTTATTCCCACAGCCTTGTATGGGTTGTAATTGTTGTCAACTAGATTTAAGTGTGCAATTAATTTGACATGGAGGGGCAAGAAAGTAAAGCCACGTAGAGGGGCAAGAGAGTAATTTGAAGCTACGTGGAGGGGCAAGAAAGTAAAACCATAACTTTGCAAGAGAAAAAGAAAACCCTACACGGAACATATACAATCGGGTGGATGAAGAAAAGAAGCATAGACCCGTCAGCAAAAATAGAGGAAAAGAAGTTGTTGGAAGAAGGAGAAAAGAAGAGATGACCAAAAGTGTGACGACAGACCACCGGCACACCAACGGTCGGCAAAAAATAGAGAAAAGAAGAGACGGTCGAAGGGGGGCTGGACTGTAGGATGAAAGATATACCACTAGAAAGAGAGACGGCCAAAGAAGAGTGAACGGCTGGATGACAAAGAGGTGAATGGCCAAAGAAGAGTGGACGGCTAAAGGAAACCGTGAGACCACCCGGAAGAGAAGACAGCAGATCTGGAACGAGTGAGACCAGATCGGAGTTGCAACGGTTGAGACCAGACCAGATCTGGAACAGGTGAGACTAGATCGGAGCTGGAACAGGTGAGACCAGACCAGATCTGGAATGGTGAGAGGGAAAACCTGTAAGAGACATACAACCACAGGGAGAGAAACGGACGACACGGCAAGGAGAAAACCGTGTGACAGCAAGAAAGAGAAACCCATGAGAAACGCACAACCATGGGCAAGAGAAAGGACGAGTCAATGGCAAAACAGAGTGGACGGAAAAACATGGTGGACGGTAGAACAGAGGAAATCTGGCTAGATGGTCAGTGAGATCCGGTTGACGATGAGAGAAATCCGGCTGGACAGTGAGAGAGATCCGAATGGACGGCGTGAGACCAGAACGTGCGACGCCATGAGACCAGAATGTACGTTGGTGTGAGACAAGAACATGTGACGACGTGAGACCAGAAACGTGCGTGAAGTGTGATACCAGCAAAGCAGGCAAACCAGAGACGTACATGAGATGTGAAATGCCAAACCAGAAACGTGAGGCAGACTGTGAGATCAAGAGACGGGTGAAGCCGTGAGACGGTGAAAGCAGGAGTTGTGTGAAACAACCTAGAGAAGGAATTCGGTGAAGCATTGGAAAGAACTCAACGTATTTCCAGATTTCTTCAAGAGAGGTTAGAGAGTGTTGTAATGAACTTCTAAGCGGTAGTGAAGTAGCCTATTCAATTCAACAGAGGCAAGACAAGTTAGAAAAAGGGTAGACATAGTAAGTGACACTCTTCGTATTGTACTTGGTATGTATTTGCAATAGTGAAAGGAATAGAGGATTATGACATCCATTGTAACTACATTGTGAACATTGGGAGTACCACACTGGTATTCTCAAATATAGTGGATTGTCTTGGTAGAGGAAGAGTCCCTACCACCGTAGACGTACGTCACATTGACAGAACCACATAAATCTCTTGTGTCCCTACTTTGAATTTACGTTCTATGTTTTGAATTGAGTTGTGAACGCAGCTAAAGTATCATTAAACCCATAACCTAAAGAAGACCTAATCAAGCACATCCGATCTGTCTAGTAGGCAAGGTGTCTGAAAGGTGATTGAAGTTCTCGACTTCACCCTAGGATCTACTAGTTTGTGATACTAAGAGGAGGGTGAATCAGTATCACCACAATTTGCAGATATGTGAACAACTTCAACCTCTTCTTAAAAAGGAACTCTTTCTCAGATTCGACTATAGTAAATCTATTACTATTTACTAATCACAATAGTCCCCAAAGTCACCTTTCAGACACCTTGCCTAATAGGCAATTCAAATGTTCTTGTTTAGGTCTTCTTTTAGGTTATGGGTTGTTGATACTTTAGCTGCGTTCACAACTCAATTCAAAACACAGAACGTAAAGCGAATTAAGGACACATGAGATTTACGTGGTTTCGTCAATGTGACGTACATCCACGGTGGTAGGGACTCTCCCTTACTGAGACTATCCACTATACTTGAGAATTCCAGTTACAATGGATGTCTTAATTCTCTGCTCCTTTCACTATTGCAATTACTAAGCAAGTACAATACAAAGAGTATTACTTACTGTGTCTACCATTCTTCTAGCTTGTCTTGCCTCTGTTGAATTGAATAGGCTACTTCATTGCCGCTTAGAAGTTCATCACAACACTCTTTAACCTCTATTGAAGAAATCTAGAAATATGTTGAGTTCTTTCCAATGCTTCCCCGAATTCCTTCTCTAGGTTGTTTCACACAACTAGTGCTTTCACCGTCTCATGGTCTCACCCGTCTCCTATTTCACGATCTCACTGTCTTACGGCTCGCTCTCCCAGTTGTCTTTCACATTTTGCTCTCTTAGTTGTCTTTGTCGTCCACACCTCTATTCTGCCCGTCTTTGATTCTTCTCTTTTGCATCCCCTGTTCTACCGTCCAGCCCTAATCTGATTTTTGCTCTCACCTCACGTTTTTGGTTTTCTTCCTCTTCGCTAGTCTCTCATGCCTCACTTGTCCATTTCTAGATTTTTTCCAGCTGGTGGTCTCACGCCTTGTGTTGTTTTGCCATGCTGGTCTTTGTTTTGCCGAGTAGGTTCGTTTCTCTTCTTCCCGTCCAGCTGGATCTCTCTTACCATCCAGCCAGATTTCCTCTGTTCTACCCATGGTCTCTCTCTCTTTGTCCACCCCTCTTTAGCCATTCCAGATTTTCTCTCCTTTTCCCCTATTTGGCCGTGTTTTCTCTCTTGGTGGAATATGCTGTTTCTTCTCTCCTTTGGTCGTCTTCACTATTTTTCCGTTCCAGATTTTCTTTCCTTTGCCCCCTTTTGGCCATCACGTATTTTCTCTCTTTTTCCCCTATTATGCCGACGGTGGTCTTGGTTGGCCGAATTGGATTTTGCCATTTTGCTCTTTTGGTCTGTCGTCCAGTTGTCCAGCCCCTTTTAGCCATCTCCTTTTTTCTCTATTTTTGCCAACCGTTTGTTTTGGTCATCGGGTTTCTCTCTCCTTCCGCCGGTCTGCTCCGATTTGGCCGTATTGTCTTTTTCTCTCCTTCTTCCAACGGCTTTCCATTTAGCTCTCTTATGTTGGCCTTTATATACTCCTCCAAGAAACCCTAACAGGGCTTACTTGTAGCAAATTTACTGTCTTGCCCTTCCATGTGGCTTTTACGTTCTTGCCCCTCCATGTGACTTTTACCTTCTTACCCTTCTATGTGGCTTTACTTTCTTGCACACTTAAACCTAATTGACAACAATTACAACCCATATAAGGCTATGGGAACAACAATCTCCCCCTTTGTAATTGTTGGCAACACTTATAACAAAAGCCACTATGCAGCAGTTTCAACTCCTCCTAAATATGCACTCCCCTTTCTTAACAGCTCTCCCTACACTGTTGCTTCTCTCTCACTTTGCCAACCAATTACAAATCTGAAAAACTTGCAAAGTAGAGATGGAGGATTCACCTGATCTTTAGGCATGAGGAGGCATTTGCACAGATAGACTCAATTTGTGCTTTTCAAACAGCTTTGTGGACAGAGGTTTAGTTAGAATATCTGAAATTTGATCTTTAGTGCTAACATACTCCAACTGAATTATACCCTGTTCCACTTGATCTTTGATGAAGTGATACTGGATGTCAATATACTTGCTCCTTGAATGTTGAACCAGATTTTTGCTGAGATCAATAACACATTTGATTATCACAAAGTACACTCATTGGTAACCTCACTTCAACACCCAAGTCTGCCAATTGTCTTAGCATCCATATCACCTGTGTATATGTTGCACAAGCAACCATATACTCAGCCTTAGTTGTGCTCAAAGCAATACTGTTTTGCTTTCTACTTAACCATGCAACACACTTTGAATCCAAGTAGAAGCTGCAGCTGCTGGTTGATTTTCTATCATCTATACTTCCTACCCAGTCTGCATCAGTGTATGCTTGTAGTTTAACAGAATCCATGGCTGGATACCACAAACCCATTTCTAGTGTTCCTTGCTGGATACCACAAACCCATTTCTAGTGTTCCTTTGAGGTACCTTAGGATTCTTTTCACTACCAACACATGAGACTCCTTAGGATCAGCTTGGAATCTGCTGGCAGTGCACACAGCTTGAATAAGATTAGGCCTTGATGCTGTAAGGTACAGAACGCTCCCTATCATTTTCCTGTACTCTTTAGGGCTTGTACTCCTTCCCTCCTAATCTTTTGTTAACTTGCAATCCACTGTCATAGGCGTACTGACAGGTCTACTATCCTTCATGCCAAACCTTTTTAGCATCTCTTTGGCATATTTCGTCTAAGAAATAAAGACACCTTCTTCACACTGCTTTATCTGTAATCCAAGAAAGTACGTCATTTCTCCAATCAATGACATCTCAAATTCCTCACTTATCTTCTGTGCAAAATCTTGGCATAGCTCAGAGTGATCCCCTCCAAAGATGATGTCATCTACATATACTATGGTTATCAACTGGCCTTTCTCTGAGTTGAATACATACAGCTTATTATCAACCGTTCCTCTTCTGAAGTTTAACCTTTTCAAGTACGTATCCAGCCTACTGTACCATGCTCTTGGAGCTTGCTTAAGACCATACAAGGCTTTCTTCAGCTTGTACATGTGTGTCTCATCCTCATTGATTTGTACTCCATCGGGTTGTTCAATATACACTTCTTCTTTCAGGAGCCCATTCAGAAAGGTGGATTTCACATCCATCTGATAGACTTTATACCTCTTGTGTGCTGCCAAAGCTAAGAACATTCTGATAGTTTCTAACCTTGCTACTGGTGCAAAAGTTTCATCAACATCTACTCCTTCTATCTGAGTGTAGCCTTTGCAAACCAGCCTAGCCTTGTTCCTCACCACCTTGCCATCTTCATTGTGTTTATTCCTAAACACCCATTTTGTTCCTATGACACTTTTATTAATGGGTCTTGGAACTAGCTCTCATGTATCATTCTTCTTAATTTGATCCAGCTCCTCATTGATAGCTTTGACCCAGGCTTTGTCTTAAATAGCCTCTTCAACAGATTTAGGTTCAACATGTGAGAGTAAAGCAGTAGCTCCCATAATTCTTCTTCTTGTTGTAACTCCTGCTGATGGGTCACCTATGATCTGATCTCCTTGATGAGCACTGGTCTATGTTTTCTTTGTCCTTCTTCCTTGCACCGTCTTAGTTGCAAGAGGATCTCTTTCTTCATCTTTAGACTCACTCTTCAGGTTGGTTTGATTCTTCATCTACATTGAAGTCATCTTCTTCATGGTCCTCAACTTCTCCATTCTACATTGTTTTCCAGTTCTCATCTATTCTCACATCACTGGAAGTGATCACCTTTCCCAGCTTATGTAGGAAAACTCTATAACCTTTTGTCTTTGCTGAGTATCCCACAAAGATGCCTTCATCAGACCTAACGTTGAATTTTCCCAAGTTTTGCTCATTGTTCTTCACAAAACATGGGTTGCCAAAGACTCTGAGATACTTAGCTGTTGTCTTCTTCCCACTCCATAGCTTATATGGAGTCTTATCAGTATTGAACCTTAATAATACTCTGTTTAGTAGATGCACGGTTGTAAATGTTGCTTCTGTCCAAAATCTTGTGTGAAGCTTAGATTCTAGCAGTAGAGTTCTCGCCATTTCGACCACAATTATATTTTTCCTCTCTACCACCCCGTTCTGTTGAGGTGTTCTTACTGCTGCCAATTGATGATGAATTCCATGCTTCTTAAGGTAATCTTCAAAAGCTTTATTTGTAAATTCAATGCCTTGATCTAACCTCAATACTTTGATCTTCCTTCCACTCTCATGTTCAGCCAATCTTCTGTATCTCTTAAAGCAATTCAAAACTTCTGACTTGTGTTTGAGGTGCATGAGGCAGGTCCTTCTCGAATAATCATCAACATACAAAGAAAACATAATTCTTCTTCTTGTTGTAACTCCTGCTGATGGGTCACCTATGATCTGATCTCCTTGATGAGCACTGGTCTATGTTTTCTGTGTCCTTCTTCCTCGCACCGTCTTAGTTGCAAAAGGATCTCTTTCTTCATCTTCAGACTCACTCTTCTCCGAGTTTAAACTTACTTCTTGTTCCTTTTCTTCAGGTTGGTTTGATTCTTCATTTACATTGAAGTCATCTTCTTCATGGTCCTCAGCTTCTCCATTCTACATTGTTTTCCAATTCTCATCTATTCTCACATCACTGGAAGTGATCACTTTTCCCAGCTTATGTAGGAAAACTCTTAACCTTTTGTCTTTGTTGAGTATCCCACAAAGATGCCTTCATCAGATCTGATGTTGAATTTTCCCAAGTTTTGCTCCTTGTTCTTTACAAAACATGGGTTGCCAAAGACTCTGAGATACTTAGTTGTTGTCTTCTTCCCACTCCATATCTCATATGGAGTCTTATCAGTATTGGGCCTTAATAATACTCTGTTTAGTAGATGCACGGCTGTAATTGTTGCTTCTGTCCAAAATCTTGTGTGAAACTTGGATTCCAGCAGTAGAGTTCTCACCATGTCGACCACAGCTATATTTTTCCTCTCTACCACCCTGTTCTGTTGAGGTGTTCTTGCTACTGCCAATTGATGATGAATTCCATGCTTCTTAAGGTAATCTTCAAAAGCTTTATTTGTAAATTTAGTGCCTTGATCTAACCTCAATACTTTGATCTTCCTTCCACTCTCATTTTCAGCCAATCTTCTGTATCTCTTGAAGCAATTCAAACCTTCTGACTTGTGTTTGAGGTGCATGAGGCAGGTCCTTCTCGAATAATCATCAACAAACAAGATGAAGTACCTCTCATCATTCAACCCTTTTGTTCTCATCGATCCACACAATTCAGTATGCACAATGTCAAGCACTGCTTCAGAACTGAACTCTTTGGTCTTATACTGCTTTCTGACATGTTTTCCTTTAGAGCATGCTGAGCAAGCATACTCTCTCTCTCTCCTGAGGTCAGGAATGTCTCTGATTACATGAATAGTGGTCAGCTTCCTCATGTTCTTCTGTGATAAGTGTCCCAGCCACCTATGCCAAAGTTGATTTTCTTCTTCTTTTGTAAGTAAACAGCTGTTTGTCTTGTCCTCATCAATCACATATGAATTTCCAACTGTTCTCTTCCCGGCTACAACAGTATTGCCTTCTTTACTCTTTACTTGGCAACCTGTTTTTGTGAATATTACTTTGTGTTCTTCATTGCATAGTTGGCTGATATATGCTAGATTATATCTAAGTCCTTCAATGTACAGAACATCATTCAACTTTCCTCTTCCAATGTTTATTGACCCCTGACCATTGATGTTGAGTGAATCATCATTGCCAAACTCGACTTTGCCTTCTCTTGACTTGTTTAGCTTTGACAATTTACTCTTATCTTCTGTCATGTGTGAAGTGCATCCACTATCAAGGATCTACTGCTTATCCTTGTAATTAGCTTTTAGTGCAATTTCAGCTATATTAGCCACCTCCCTTTTTGCTCTATATTCCTTCTTTTGAATTGGTTGGAAGATAGCTTTCTCCTTTTTCTTAACTTTGACTGCACCACTTGTTTTTACTGTGTCATTGAGTGCCTTCTCTTACTCAAGGAGAAGTGTCATGCATCTCTTGGCATTATGGTCATCCTGCTCGCACCTTTCACACTGTTCCAAGTCTGCCAATATAGCAAACTTGTTCTTTGAAGCTACTGGTTTAGGCTTCCACCAACAATCCTCGTCAGTGTGTCCTTGCCTTTTTCAATATGTGTAAGAACTCACGACAGATGTTCTCCTCTGAGTTTTGTATTGTCTCCCCCTGTATGCAGCATCATATCTTCTCAAGTTGGAAACATATACTGACCTTCTCCATCAATATTTACTTGCCTTATGACCCCAAACTCCACAATAAAGACAGTGACCTTGAAATTGCCTCTTCTTGGGTCTAATCACAGATTGTTTTCTTTTGTTCATTACTTGCTGTGTAGGCAAGGTTGTTGGCTTCTTTGCTTGTGTGGCTTTCATTTCAGCCACCTTCTTCTGTTCAACCATTGCCCTTGGTTGGCTGACTTTCTTTTCTTCTTGAGATGTAGCAGCTATGGGCTGTTGCTCTTTAACCACATACATCCTTTTTGGCCCTGGCTTTGGTTTGATAACTGTCTTCTCTTCTTCGGTTATCTTCACCTGAGTCACAACCTTCTCTTTCAACTTCTATGGCAAAGTCTCATTCTCTTTAGGCAGTGCAGCATTAGATTGCTGCACTTTCTCTTCATTCTTCTTTTCTCTTGCAGACCTTGTTTCTCCTATCACTTCAACCTTCTGCAAGTTCTCTTCACTCTTTTTGAGTTGTTGCTGAAGTCTCAGCAACTCTATCTCCATTTCTTCAATTGTTGAAGTCCTTGAGCCAAGCTCTATTGTAATGTCTTCACATATTTTGATCTGTTCTTCAAATCTTCTCTTTAAGTCAATATGTTCAGTCCTTATTTCATCCTTTTGACTTTCAGCTTCCTCAGACTTTGCTTCAACTTGTTTTATGTAAGCCTCCAACCTTTTTATGGTTCTGCCCCTTCTAATTATCTCCTTTGAAGCTGCTTCCATCTCAACTTCAAGATCTGGTTCTTCTTCATCAACCTCCTCTTCCTCTTCAGAGGTTGAACTACCACCTTGAGCTGATTTCATAAAGGCCTGCTCATCTGATGATTCTTCATCTTCCACCTTATTAGATTCTTTTGTCTAACTCACATAACTCTTGAATGAGCCTCTCTTCTTCTTCAGTGGGTTAGCAGTCTTCTTGCTGGACTTCTTTGGTTTGAATGATGATCTTTTCCATTTTGAACTCTGCTCATCTTCATCATTAAGTTTCACTTTGCACTGAGAAGCAAAGTGTCCAGTCTACCCACAATGATAACATCTCAAGGACAATCGTCCTTTTCCCTTCTTAGACCCCTTTTTGAACTTCCTTGTGAAGTATGCCAACACTTCACCTTCACTTTCTTCCTCATCATCATCATCATCATCCTCACTGGATGATTCTTCCTCTTCTCTTATCTTCAAGTGTTTCATAGCTTTGAAAGCTGCCTCCTTTGATACCTATGACGTTGAGGAGCTCTCAGTTGACTTTATTCTCATCTCATATGCAATGAGATTGCATTGGAGATCATGCAGAGATATAGAATTAAGATCTCTACTCTCCTCTATGGCTGCCACCTTTAAGGTAAACCTCTCAGGCAGAATTCTTAGAATTTTCTTCACAATCGATAAGTCCTTCTTGTTGTTCTCATGACTTCTTAGGTCATTTACAGCGTCAATAACCCTGGTAAAGAACTCTTGAACTGTCTCATTCTTCTGCATTTTGAGAGATTCATATCCCTCCTTGAACACTTGAAGCTTAGCCTCCTTCATTCTGCCATCACCTTCATAGACTTTCTGCAATCTGTCGTGCTTTCTCTCTCACCGTTTAGCCATGTCGACCTGTTTCTCTCTCTTGTTGTGTTGTGCTTTCTCTCTCACCGTCCAACCGTGACATCCGTTTCTCTCTCTTGTCGTGTCGTCCATTTCTCTCTCTCTTGTTGTCCAGTTGGATTTCTCTCTCTTCCCCTGTTCTACCATGCTGGTTTTCTCCTTCAGCTGGTGATGGCTCTTCTTTGGCTTGCCGTCCAGCCCCTCTTTAGCCGTTCACCACTTTCTCTCTCTCCCAAGGTTGGGTTTTCTCTCTTTTTTACAGGTGGTGTTTTTTTTTTTCTGTTTCACTCCTCCATGAAACCCTAATAGGGCAAATTTACTGTCTTGCCCTTCCATGTGGCTTTACTTTCTTGCACACGTAAACCTAGTTGACAACAATTACAACCTATACAAGGCTGTGGGAACAACAAGATTATTCTTCCATGCTATCATCTACTATAGGCTTATCTCCATTTTCCACATCTTTATGGATAGGCCCTTTTGGTGCTTAAGGTTTATGCCACCATGTGGGTTGTTGCACAACCATTCTTTCAATATCTTAAGTCAATTGGTTAAGTTATTCGATCATCTTTATTTGTCTTCATTAAAGCGCCATGATTTAAGTTTGTTTTATAGAAAGTCCTTTTGGTACATTTTCCCTTATCATGACTCAAATCTAGTTAGTTTAAGGTAAAAATCACTTAACTTATATGTTTTTATCCAATACTCTCTCATGCGTTTCACTTAATATCACAAGTACATATAACCTTATGCTTTGATACTAATATCATATGCCTAAGAATTAAAGACATACTTGCATTTGTATTTAGGAAAATTTAAAGTAATAATTATTTTGTTTAAGGTAATGATCTAGTAAAATTCTTTTCAATCCTTTAAATAGGAAAAAATGCTAAAAAGTAACTAAAATAACTGTAAAATAAGATAATTAGGGCTACTACTAATTAGTTACAAAATAGGTAATAAAATAAAACTTAAAATATGTAAAATAAACATATTTAAGTTGAGTTTTACATCCTTATTAAGTAAGAGCCCAAAGTAATATAAACTGATTAAAATAAGAACAAATACGTTGGAAATAAGCTTATAGAATCACTTTAATCCAATTTCACCCATTAATGCCAAATTCTTTAGGCAAGTGAATAATGTGAATTGTACAAATCTAACATTTGTCAACAACACAATATCTATGCTAAAAGCAATACTAATCTACTCCAAGATTACAAGAAATATGGAAGCTTCTTGTTACTTTAAGTAAATGATCTGACCTTGTTGGTGGTTCCATAGTTGACTAGCTATATGATAACTTCACTAAAAGCTTTGGTTATGGTGAGCACAAAAAGTGGGGTTCAATATTTCATATGGCTTGCTAATAGATTTAAAAGTGGAGAAACAAAATGGTTATGGGTGGTGCAACAATGCCAAGTCATTCAGTCCTTGTTATTTTATGCCATACATATGAATATTAGGCTACATGGGATGAAAAGGATGATGATACTACAAGGTAAGTAGCTAGTTGCATTTTAGTAGGGTGGAAAATACCACCTAGGATCTAGATTAAGATTAATATTGATGTCACTATCAAAGGTAATCTAGGTTTAGCACGAATAGGTGTAGTAGCATGTGATTAATTTAGCTCTTAAGTGGGTGGTCACTATTCATAACATAGGCATTACTATTATGTTTGTTGTTAAGCTTTGGGGAATCTTTTAAGGCTTGAGTTTTTCTTGGCATAAAAGATTCTAGAGAGTGATTGTTAAAAGTGATTCTAAGTCTACTTTCTAAGTTATTTCACAAGGTGTGCCATCAGTGTATCCACAAGCTACCATAATTCATTGTTGCAAGGAATTAATGAAGAAGGGTTAGTCACTTAAGCTTGATCATGTATATATAGTAAGAAATCATGTGATAGATTGGTTTACTTTCTTTACTTTTACTCATAATATAAGCTTGACTATTCTTTGATAACCTCTTATACTTTTGAGCAAAAGATATGGCTGAAGTTTATGTTCTTAGGAATGTAGTTATTTAGTTATGGTTAGTGTCCTTCTTATTTATTCGAAAAAAAAAGAACAAATAATAATTCTCTTTCATCAATTTGAATAATTTAAAAAAAAGCATTTTAAAATAAAGTTTTAGACTATTATTTCTAATTTAGATTGCTAGTGGTGTTTTGGCTATAAAGAAAGCACTAGTTATTGTAACTAGTTGTTTGTAAGATTGTCCTCTATATGGCATGGATGAAATTTCTATGACAAGCATGTGTCATTGCTACCTCTGGGATTGCATTTAGCATTGGCATTGCAAATCAATGTTGACCATTGACCTTAAATTCAAGGAATCAATGCTAACCGTTAATTATAGGGCAATCCTAAACTCAAGGCTTATAAATACCCATGTAGCTACCAAAAGAGATTTGGGGCATGACAAAGAGAAACAAAAAAAGTGCAAAGAACATGAGAGCTAAAGAGAATAACGGTTGGAGAAAAATGGCCAAGAAAGAGCAGCTGCAGAAAAACAGCCAAGAGAGCTATGCCTGAAAACCAGAAAAAAAAAAAAAGAGCATCCAATGAGAGAAAGAAAAAAGAGAGCAACAAGTGAACAAAAAGTAGTAGTGGCAGGTGAACAAAAAAAGTGTAGTAGTAGAGAATGATACAAAGAATTACAACAATAGAGAATAATACAGAGAACTATAGTAGAGAAAACCAACAAAGAAAATTATAGAGAAATCTAGTAGTAGAAAAGAAAGAGCTTCTAGCAGTAGAAAAGAAAAAGTAGTAGTGGCAGAAAGAAGGAGAGACAACAGCAACGACAGAAAGAAGGAGAGACAATAGCAGCGACATAAAGAAGGAAAGAACCTATAAAGGAGAGAACTTACAGAGGAGAGAACATGCAAAGGAGAAGAAAACCTGTAGAGGAGAGAACCTATAGAGTAGAGAACTTGCAGAGGAGAAAATTGGCAAAAGAGAGAACCTGTAGAGGAGAGAACCTGCAGAGGAAAGAACCTACAGAGGAGAAGACTTATAGATGAGAGAACCTATAGAGAAGAGAAACTACAGAGAAGAGAACCTGCAGAGAAAAGAACCTGTAAAGAAGAGAACCTACACAAGAGAGAATTTGTAGAGAAGAGACAGCAGTAGCGGTAGAAAGAAGAAGAGATAGCAGCAATGGTAAAAAGAAAAAAAGAGAACCTACAAAGGAGAGAATCGATAGAGTAGAGTAGAACCTGCAAAGGAGAGAAGCAGTAGAGTAAAGTAGAACCTATAAAGGAGAGAACCGACAAAGTAAGCTGTAAAAACAAGTAGAGAGAGTTGTAGAAATAAGTAGAGAAAACCAAGTAAAGGCAGGAGAGAAACCCTGTAAAGGTAGGAGAGAAACTTGACAGTGGCAAAGAGAAACTTGGCAGAGGTAGAAAGAAACTTAGCAGAGACTAGCAAAAAGTATGAGTTGTTAAGAGTTCAAAACCAGCAGAAAGTGTGAGTAACTAAGAGTTTAGAACCGACAAAGAATTGAGACTGGCAAAAGCAAAGAGAAAGCTATGAAACACGGTAAAGAGAAGGTAGGGAGCATGACAAAGAGAAAGCTGTGAAACCTACTGTAAAGAAGGAGAGACCAGTAGAGTTTGAGCAAAGATTGGCAATGAAGAAGGAGAGAACGACAGAAAGCTTGAGCAGAGACCGGTAGTGAGAAAGGAGAAAATCAGTTTTATACAATAGTAGCCTATGCATATGGAGAGATCCTTCTTAAGGAAGATTTTGTTATACTCTTTTTATGAAACTTCTTGAAAAAGGGTATGAAACCTTTGGAGTAATTGAGAGATCGTTATAAGTGGTTAAGGAGTGATCCTTCCACAATGGTTAAAGGGAGATCCTTCCACAATATTAGTTGTATCCTTTGATAACAAGAGTGGATCATGTGATCTAGGAGTGATCCTATCACACTGTGGATGTAGCTCACACATTGTGGGTGAACCATGTAAAAATTTTGTGTGTTCATGGGTGTTTGTGCTTGCTTGATATCCATACGACCATTCTCATATAAAGAATCAAGATAAAATTGGATCATTGATTTAACAAGTCACAAAGGTTTAATCTAGATAGATTTGTAAAATGTAAATATCTCACACTAATTCACCCCCTCTTCCCTTATAGTGTGAGACCCAATAAGGTCTTTATCACTTTGAATGTGAAACCACAAGACCATTTTTCTTGGTAATTGAAAAGAATTTATACAAATGTCTAAAATGCTTTTCAATTAAATTTGAAAAAATCAACATATCATCAATGTAAATGATATAGAATTTTGACTAAGGATGAAAAATGTCATTCATGATTTTTTGAAATGTAGAAGGAGCATTTTTCAAATTAAAAGGCATTATATTCCATTTATATGGCCCAAATGGAATTGTAAATGCAGTTTTGTAACAATCTTTTGGATGAATTTGAATTTGCTGAAATCTTAATTTTATGTCAAATTTTGAAAAAATGCATGTAGAATGCAATTTTTGTAATAAGTCCTTTTTCTTAGGTATAGGATACCTAATCCATTTTAGGGCTTTGTTCAAGGGTTCATAATTGATGACTAATCTGAGCTTTTCTCGTTCAATTTCAAAATTCTTATTGATGTAGAACACAACACAAAACCATGGAGAATGAGATTTTGAGATTAGTCTTTTTGACTCTAAATCCTTAATTTCTTTTCTACAGTATTGTTTTAACCCTATAGACATTTGAATAGGGTGTGTTTTTGTAAGGATTTGTTTTTCACTAAGTTTGGTTCATAAGGTAGGTCAATCATATGTTGTTTCCTATCCTAAAATGCATTTGGTAAATTAGAACAAAGTTCAATTTGTAAACGTTTTTTGAAATCCTCAATTCTTTTTTGGAGAAAAGGGTTTTGTAATTCTTGCTCAATTTTCTTTAAAGAAAATTGGTTTTGTAGTTCAAAAAGTTGAAAACATTTAGAAAATATTAGATTGTGAATCTTATTCTCATAAACTGAATGGGCTTTTATGAAATTAAGATTTCTTGTCTTTGGTTTTACTAAAAATAGGAAAACAAGTTTTTGTAATTTTGTTTTAAAAGAAATTCTATTATAATTGACAGAATAGAGAGTTATTAAATTTATAAAATGAGTCCCTAAAATGACAATATAATCATATTTTCAACAATAACAAAACTACTTTGGATTTTAAAATTTTGATTTTTAATAAAAGCAGTAATTTTGTTAGTAATTACCATTTTGAAATTGTTTGTAACAGACAAATTTTGGCACTATTCTCTACTTAATGCAATTTAAATCTACATTAGTATGAAAAAGAGCAATAATGTCAATATTAAATTCATCAGAAAAAATAAGAGTAACTTTAATCAAATATTTTCAAGAAGTTACCTGTTCAAGAGCATATAAAACAATCTTTTGGGATTTTTTTTCTATGTTTTCAAGGGTTTGATTTAGTTCTTCAATTTAATTTGGTTCAGAATGTTATCTTGAGAGAAGAAATTATATGGTTTCTTCTCCCTTTTTTTAGTTTTCTTTGAGTTCCTTGAGTTCAATTTTTATGATTTTGATTTCTTTTTGGAGGTCTTGTAAGGTTGGATTTAGGATTTTTGATTTTTGTTTTGAAAGGATTTCAGTAAGATTATAAGGAACCTTACTAGAGTTTGGGAGTTTTGGTAATTTAGGTTATTTTCCAAGGGTTTTTAGAAGTTTTTTTAGTTATTCCTTTTGCAAGGAAGGGTCAGTAATATGCTTAACAATATCAAGGAGTAACTCTTGATCTTTAGTAAGCACGTTTACTTATTTTGGATCTATCTCAACTTTAGATGAAGATGTCTGAAGTTCATCTATTTGTTCTAATTTCTCATTTATGTTACCTATAAGCTTGGATTCAGAGCCAGTAATAAATAAAGGTTTTGAATGTTTCCAAGAATCTTTTCTTTGAAGTTTAATTCTTCGAGTTTTTTAGAGATTCTATAGTATTTGGTAGTGTGTCCCCTTTTTCTGCACCTATAACAGGTAATATCTTTTAAATTTCTAGAAGGAGAGGGGTTTTATTGTGGGGTTTTTTGGTTTGTTTTCTTTGGTTTCGAATAAAAGGAAGCTCTGTTTGGTTTTGGAAATTTTTTGAAGGGTTTGGAAAAAGATTTGTTGTTGGATTTTGAAGGTCCAAACAACTTAGGAAACTTTAAGTCAAATTATTGACAAAAAGTTCTAGCTTTAAAACGGGACTACTTAAGTTCCCATTTTAAATGTCTTTAAAGTTTCAAATCTTAATAGATGTTAAATCCTTCCTTTTAAGTATAACTAACTAACTATCCATTAGTTAACCTGTTATAAGGGATAGGATTTCTATATATACCTCTTAGTGTATTTCTTACTCTTTCTCCCAAAAGGGTAGGAAGACCTGCTAAGAATTTCTCTTTCCAGAAAGGTTGGTTAGAATTGTCTTTAAGCATAATTTTGGTTAAAAACGTGATTTTGTAATTTTAAATTCAAATAATTATTTGTATTTGAGATTACTGAGTAGTTTAGCATTTTTATCTTTAAGGTATGAAGGGTCTCCTATAAAATGAAGAGAGTTGTAAGAATAAGACAAGTTACCGCATCTTTGATTATGTTGCTTAGTGAATCAAGAATGGAAACATTGTCATCTGTGGTTTTGATAGCCATGAGAATTTCTGTTTTTTATTGATTAGTGAGATAAAAATCCGACTATCCTTTTAGTTGTCCTAAAAATCCTGCAATAATATACTTAGTGATAGTTTTATCAAAACTCTATTTTGAATTTTGTAAGTGTTGGCAACCATAGTCATTTGTTGTAAAAGAATAAGGATGTTGTATTTAGACATTCCATCAATATTCCCTTCATAAATGGAAGAGGCATTAAATTTATACTGAGTGAAGGTGTTTGGTTTGTTCTCTATATCTATATTAAAAGCTATTAAACTAAATATAGGTTTAGGCCAAACTAATTTGTTTACCTTTGGACTCTCTAAGTTTTGAGAAACTTCATCTAAGGCTTGATTTAAGTTGCTTACCTCTTTAAAGTCCTTGCCAGACAAAGATGATTTTAGGTTTTTTAGAGAAAGTTTGATGGCTTTAACAAATTCATCACTTTCAAGTTTAAGAGATGGATTTGTAACTTGATATGGTTTAAAGACAGGTTGTTTCAAAGGTTTTAGATTAGAGGTTTTGATGGTGATTTGGACATCAATTTTTTGAATTTGTTTTTTTTTTTTTATTTTGGTGAGCTGATCTCCAAAGGTGTGGCAGTGGGTGTATGAGAAATTGCTTTATTGGATAATCATCTCAGAAAGTTTTCTGGGATCATTATCCTTTTGAGGAATTTTGTAAGGGGCTAGGCCAATTGAGTTTTGTTAATGACTAACCTTGAGTTGTCTGAGAGGAGGACATTCAGCTTTTATGACTTTGTCATTTAAAGTAATCCATTCCCAAGGTTTGATCCTTTGTAAAAAAGATATGCAATTTTGTTTTTAGATACATACAATTCAATCTAATCAAAAAAAAAAGAATATGAATTTTATGTTGATGCACAAAATCATAAAATTGATTTTGTATGCCTTTATAATTTTGGGAAAAATTTTTGAAAAACCATAATTTCTTTGTAGAGTTGTATTCCGTATAAAAATCATCATGCAAAGCTTTTTTGTTAACTTGAAATTTTTTTTTCTAATACATGCCATTCATGCAGGAGATTTTGAGTGATTTTAAATGTTACTAGTGAGTTTGGTGTTGATAAGTTTTCTGGGTTTTGGTTTTTTGGGTGAGGTATGTTTATTTGATAGTTAGCATTTTGGAGAGAGGTGCTTGGGATATTCGAGGTTGAGAACCTTGGTAATTGGGTTTTGTATGGTAGATTTATGACTAGAAGGAGGTTTAAGTATGTAGAGGATGTATTAGAAAATCTTAAACATTGAGATCTTCTGTTAAAGGTTAAGGTAACTTTTCCTTCTGGGCTTTACTAAACTCTAGTGTGTTCAATGTTTGGTTCTATTTTTGGTGGTGGTTTAGGGTTTATGGCATTTTCAAGGATCTAGTCTTTTGGTAGAGTGATATCTTTCCACTAAATTGATCTCAGAATCATTGTATTAAAATGAGATAAATTAGTTTGAAGAAGTGTTTCCCTTTTTAGAGAGAACATGTTGTTTTTTGATGTAAATGCTAATGACATTGCTTTATAATAAAATTTGTAAATCAAAGCTACTGGAGTTAATCCTTCTAGCATTTTGTAATTATGGGTTTTAATTTGTAACATAACATTTTGCAAAATATTTTTATCTTTTAAAGAAATTGTAAGGTTTGGAAAATAGTTGAAGGACACCAAACCACTGTAGAGACTTGACTTTATAGTGCTCAATAGTGAATCTTTATATTTTAGAAATCTGGCATCCTGGAGGATGGCAAGTATAGAAGTGTTTAATCCCTCTTTTGCAAGAGATTTTATTCCAACTTGGATTAGACTAATATGGATGTACTTATACCATTTTGCTTGATGCTTTTGAAGAATTTTTGAAGAAAGGAGATGGATTGTTTCAAAAGATTTTGAAAGTTAAACATCCCTTTCTTCAATTTTGATTATAAAATCAGTTTTCATAAAATCAAATTTTGATTTTTCATAAATCTAATTTTTATGTATCTTAGGAATTTCCTAATCATCAATCTCTTTTTGAAAATTTTCAATAGCGATTTCTTCACTATTGATTTTTAAAGAGGAATAGGGGTTTCAGATGTTGAAAAAGATGAATAGGAAGTTGTTTTGCAAAGAACTGGGTTCATTTTTCAAAGATTAAAAATGTTGAGGGAGCATAAATGTCTTTAACTTGGCTAAAATCCCTGAATGATCCAAGGCGAACACACTCGAAAACAATATAACATGTTTAAAATGATTTGAAAAGGTTGAATGAACAGAAGAATATGGAATGATGAGAACCGTAGAGATGATAGGTAGAAGGCTTCAATGGATGCAAGAGGTTCATTGCACATTCCAGAAGGCCCAATAACACAAGCTAGAGCTCTAATGGATGCAAGAGGTCCATTGCACATTCTAGAAGGCCTAATAACACGAGTTAAAGCCAAAAAGATTGAAGAAGTACTAAATGGGCTGATTGAGAACATTTAGGCCAACGAAACTTCAAATTATGCGAGTTTAAGTTTGACAAAGAGTTTAGGCCTAATTAATATAATTGGAATACTTAATGGTCAGACTAAGTAATAGCATTCACTCCTAAATACGAGTTTATTGTTTATATTGGAATTTGTCCATAGTTAGGAATTCCTCTAAAATAAGGATTTGTCTTAAGTAGGAATTTGTACCTCTTTAGGATTGCTATCTTAGCTTATAAATAGGCACCCCTTCTTTGGAAATCAGACAACTTTAAGTGAAATAGAAAGCAAGGGTTTTTCACCCTTAGTTTTTTTAAGGACTAAAGAGCTTATCAAGAGGCACTTCTTCTTGTGAAGTTTTAATCGACTTATCACTCCCAATTCCCTTCTTTTCTGGAGTATGACATCCATATCCTTCTTAAATACCCTAGGTTTGTGTTCCTTCAAAGGGTAGGTTTAGGGTTTGTGATATTTATTGTTCCCACAGCCTTGTAGGGGTTGTAATTGTTGTCAACTAGGTTTAAGTGTGCAAGAAAGTAAAAGCCATATGGAAAGGCAAGAAGGTAAAAGCCACATGGAGGGGCAAGAAAGTAAAAGCCACATGGAAGGGCAAGAAGGTAAAAGCCATATGGAAGGGCAAGAACATAAAACCGCCGCGTAAGCCCTATTAGGGTTTCATGGAGAAGAGTATATAATGGTCTTGGAAGAGAAAGCTAGAGGGTGTCAGCAAGATTGAGCATTCAGCAAACCTTAACAACCGACCAACCAAAGAGAACACCAAACCCTACACGGAAGAACACCACCGGCAAGGGAGAAGAGAGAAAACCGTCCAAAGGGAGTTGGCAATATTAAGCATTCAGCAAACCTTAACAATTGACCAACCAAAGAGAACACCAAACCCTACACGGAAGAACACCACCGGCAAGGGAAAAGAGAGAAAACCGTCCAAAGGGAGTCGGCAATTGAGCAAAATGGACAAAAACCTAAAGCACAAACGTAGCTGTCGTCAGAAATTGAACAGTATTGTCGGAAATTGAACAGAACGAAGAACGGCCAAATTGAGCAAATCGGAGCAAACCGTGTGACGGTAAGAGAGAGAAACCCGTGAGGAATGGCATACCACCGACACACTAGCGGTCAGCGAGGAAACAACATGGCATAGAGGTAGAGAGAGAAACAGACGATCGAAAAAAAAAAGGACAAAATGGCGATAAAGGGGACGGCAGAATGAAGAGCGGGTGAAAATTTGACACGGCTAAAGAGGAGAGTGGACGGTGAGATAGATCTGGCTGGACGGTGAGAGAGATCTGGTTGGATGAAGAGAGAGAAAATGTAGCCGACCGACGAAGAGAGAGAAAACGCAGCCGATGGACAAAGAGAGAGACGCCACCAGAAGAGTAAACAGCAGATCTGTGACGACATGAGACAAACGAACGTCACGACAAGGAGAGAACCGTGAAACGGACGAAGAGAGAGACACCACCAAAGATGGTCATTGGAAGAGAGAGAAAAGAGGTATACGGCCAGAACAGAGGAGTCGATGGGAACAAGAGTGACGACTAGACGGGGCTGAACGGCAGGACGAAGAAAAGTAGACCACCAGCAGAAAAGGGAGGAAATTTGTGATGGCCAAGTGGGTGAATAGAAAAGAGAAATCTGGCAGTAAGAGAGAGAAATCTAGCTGGCCAGTGGAGCAGCCTTTCAATTCAACAGAGGCAAGATAAGCTAGAAGAAGGGTAGACACAGTAAGTGACACTCTTTGTATTGTACTTGCTTAGTAAGTGCAATAATGAAAGGAGCAGAGAATTAAAGACATCCATTGTAACCTGTATTCACAAGTATAGTGGATAGTCTCGGTAAAGGAAGAGTCCCTACCACCGTGGATGTACGTCATATTGACGGAACCACGTAAATCTCGGGTGTCCTTAATTTGCTTTACGTTCTGTGTTTTAAATTGAATTGTGAACGCAGCTAAAGTATCAGCCATCCCATAATCTAATGAAGACCTAAACAAGAACATCCGTATTGTCTATTAGGCAAGGTGTCTGAAAGGTGACTTTGGGGACTATTGTGATTAGTAGGTAGCAATAGATCTACCATAGTCAAGTCTGAGAAAGAGTTCGCTTTTAAGAAGAGGTTGAAGTTGTTCACTTACCTGCGATTGTGAATTGTGGTGATACTGATTCACCCCCCCTCTCAGTATCACAAATTAGTAGATCCTAGAGAGAAGTCAGGAACTTCAATTGGTATCAGAGCACAGGTTCACTAGTTTGAAGCTTAACAGCTTGGTGTACTAGTTTGAAGGGATCTAGAAATTTGACTTGTTCATCATACTGAGAAATGGAAGGTGGTACCAGCACTAGCACCACTTACAACAAGAAGGTCCCAATCTTCAACGGAACCAATTACTATATGTGGAAGGCAAGAATGCAAGTGATATTTGCAACCATGGGCATGAACGTGGTGAAATGCGTATATGAGGGTTTTGTGGCTCCAGAAGAAGGTAAAGACCTAACCCCAGAGCAGTTAAGGCAGTTTGAGATAAATGGGAAGGCCTCAAATTTCATCATTTCAGCATTGACAGATGTTGAGTATGCTAAAGTTATGGACTGCAAATCTACCAAGGAGATATGGGATAGATTGCAGAAAGTCTATGAAGGTGATGGCAGAATGAAGGAGGCTAAACTTCAAGTGTTCAAGGAGAGATATGAATATCTCAAAATGCAGAAGAATGAGACAGTCTAAGAGTTCTTCACCAGGGTTATTGACGTTGTAAACGACCTAAGAAGTCATAGGAAGAACAAGAAGGACTCATTTGTTGTGAAGAAGATTATGAGAATTCTACTTGAGAGGTTTGCCTCAAAGGTAGCAGCGATAGAGGACAGTAGAGATCTCAATTCTATGTCTCTGCATGATCTCTAGTGCAATCTCATTGCATATGAGATGAGGATAAAGTCAGCTAAAAGCTCTACAACAACGAAGGTATCAAAGAAGGCAACTTTCAAAGCTATGAAGCACTTAAAGATAAAAAAAGAGAAAGAATCATCCAGTGAGGAGGATGATGATAAGGATGAGAAAGAAAGTGAAGGTGAAGTATTGACTTATTTCACAAGGAAATTCAAAAAGGGGTTTAAGAAGGGAAAAGGACAACTGGCCTTGAGATGTTATCGCTATGGGCAGATTGGACACTTTGCTTCTTAGTGCAAAGTGAAACTTGATGATGAAGATGAGGATGGTGATGATAAGCAGAATTCAAGATGGAAAAGAGCATCATTCAAATCAAAGAAGTCTAGTAAGAAGATTGCCAACCCACAGAGGAAGAAGAGAGCCTCATTCAAGAGCTATACGAGTCAAATAAAAAAAGCTGATGAGGAGGAAGATGAAGACTCATCAGATGAGCATGTGTTTATGGCATCAGCACAAGGTGGTAGCTCAACCTCTGAACAGGAAGAGAAGGTTGATGAAGAAGAGCCAGATCTTGAAGTTGAGCTGGAAGCAACTTCAAAGGAGATAATCAGAAGGGGCAGAACCATAAGAAAGTTAGAGGCCCATATAAAACAAGTTGAAGCAAAGTTTAAGGAAGCTGAAAGTCAAAAGGATGAAATAAGGACTAAACATATTGACTTGAAGAGAAGATTTGAAGAACAGATCAAAATATGTGAAGACCTTACAATAGAGCTTGGCTCAAGGACTTCAACAATTGAAGAAATGGAGATAGAGTTGCTGAAACTTCAACAACAACTCAAAAAAAGTGAGAAGAACTTGTAGAAGTTTGAAGTGGTAGGAAAAACAAGCTCTGCAAGAGAAAAAAAGAATGAGACTTTGCCACAGAAGTTGAAAGAGAAGGTTGTAACTCAGGTGAAGATAACTGAAGAAGAGAAAACAGTTATCAAACCAAAGCCAAGGCCAAAAATGATGGATGTGGTTAAAGAGCAGCAACCCATAGCTACTACATCTCAGAAAGAAAAGAAAGTCACCCAGTAGAGGGCTACGGCTGAACAGAAGAAGGTGAAGAAGGTGACTAAAATGAACGTCACACAAGCAAAGGAGCTAGCTACTTTACCTACACAGCAAGTGATGAATAGAAGAAGGCAAGCTGTGATCAGACCAAGAAGAGGCAGTTTCAAGGTCATTGCCTTTATTGTGGAGTTTGGGGTCATAAGGCGAGTAACTACTAGTGGGGAAGGTCAGTATATGTCTCTAACTTGAGAAGATACGATGCTGCATATAGGGGGAGACAATACAAAATTCAAAGGAGAACACCTGTTGTGAGTTCTTGCACATACTGTAAAAGGCAAGGACACATTAACAAGGAGTGTTGGTGGAAGCCTAAACCAATGGTCTCAAAGAACAAGTTTGCTATATTGGTAGACTTGGAACAGTGTAAAAGGTGCAAGCAGGATGGCCATAATGCCAAGAGATGTATGACACTTCTCCCTGATCAAGAGAAGGCAGTCAATGGCACAGTAAAAACAAGCGATGCAGTCAAAACTGAGAAAAAGGAGAAAGCTATCTTTCATCTAGTTCAAAATAAGGAATATAGAGCAAAAAGGGAGGTGGCTAATATAGCTGAAATTGCATTAAAGGTTGATTGCAAGGATAAGCAGTGGATCCTTGATAGTGGATGCACTTCGCACATGACGAGAGAAAAGAGTAAATTATCAAAGCTAAACAAATCAAGAGAAGGCAGAATCAAGTTTGGCAATGATGATTCACTCAACATCAGTGGTCAGGGGTTAGTGAATATTGGAAAAGGAAAGCTGAAAGATGTTCTGCACATTAAAGGACTCAGATATAATCTAGTATCTGTCAGCCAACTATGCAACGACGACCACAAAGTGATATTCACAAAAACAGGTTGCCAAGTAAAGAGTAAAGAAGGCAATACTATTGCAACCGAGAAGAGAACAACCGAAAAATTGTACATGATTGATAAGGACAGGACAAATAGCTGTCTACTTACAAAGGAAGAAGAAAATCAGCTTTGGCATAGGAGGCTAGGACACTTATCACAGAAGAACATGAGGAAGCTAACCACTACTCATGCAATCAGAGACATTCCCGACCTCAAGAGAGAGAGAGAGAGTATGTTTGCTCAGCATGCTTTAAAGGAAAACATGCCAAAAAGCAGTACAAGACCAAAGAGTTTAGTTTTAAAGTAGTGCTTGACATTGTGCATACTGATTTATGTGGACTAATGAGGACAAAAAGGTTGAAAGGTGAGAGGTACTTCATTTTGTTTGTTGATGATTATTTGAGAAGGACTTGCCTCATGCACCTCAAATACAAGTCAGAAGTTTTGAATTGCTTCAAGAGATACAGAAGATTGGCTAAAAATGAGAGTGGAAGGAAGATCAAAGTATTGAGGTTAGATCAAGGCACTGAATTTACAAATGAAGCTTTTGAAGATTACCTTGAGAAGCATGGTATTCATCATTAGATGGCAGCAGCAAGAACACCTCAACAGAACGGGGTGGTAGAGAGGAAGAATAGAGTTGTGGTTGAAATGGCAAGAACTTTACTGCTGGAATCCAAGCTTCACACAAGATTTTGGACAGAAGCAACATTTACATCTGTACATCTACTAAATAGAGTATTACTAAGGCCCAATACTAATAAGACTCCATATGAGTTATGGAGTGGAAAGAAGACAACAGCCAAGTATCTCAGAGTCTTTGGCAGCCCATGTTTTGTGAAAAACAAGGAGCAAAACTTGGGAAAATTCAACGCTAGGTCTAATGAAGGCATTTTTGTGGGATACTCAGAAAAGACAAAAGGTTACAGAGTTTTCCTGCATAAGCTGGGAAAAGTGATCACTTCTAGTGATGTGAGAATAGATGAGAGTTGGAAAACAATGCAGAATGGAGAAGCTAAGGACAATAAAGAAGATGACTGCAATGTAGATGAAGAATCAGACCAACCTAAAGAAAAGGAACAAGAAGTAAGTTCAGACTCGGAGAAGAGTGAGTTTGAAGATGAAGAAAGAGATCCTCTTGCAACTAAGACGGTGCAAGGAAGAAGGACAAAGAAAACATGGACCAGTGCTCATCAAGGAGATCAGATCATAGGTGACCCATCAGCAGGAGTTACAGCAAGAAGAAGAATTGTGGGAGCTATTGCTTTACTCTCACAAATTGAACCTAAATCTATTGAAGAGGTAATTCAAGACAAGGCCTGGGTCAAAGCTATCAATGAGGAGCTGGATCAAATTGAGAAGCATGATACATGGGAGCTGGTTCCAAGACCCACTAATAAGAATGTCATAGGAACAAAATGGGTGTTTAGGAATAAACACAATGAAGATGGCAAGGTGGTGAGGAACAAGGCTAGGCTGGTTTGCAAAGGCTACACTCAGATAGAAGGAGTAGATGTTGATGAAACTTTTGCACCAGTAGCAAGGTTAGAAACTATCAGAATGTTCTTAGCTTTGGTAGCACACAAGAGGTATAAAGTCTATTAGATAGATGTGAAATCCACCTTTTTGAATGGGCTCCTAAAA
>CM038600.1:5562640-5575595 GCA_021533255.1 Ceriops tagal
GGGAAGAAAAGTGACGGGTAGACGGGGTTGGACAGCAGGACGAAGAAAAGTAGACCACCGGCAGAAAAGCGAGGAAATCTGTGATAGCCAAGTGGGTGAACGGAAAAGAGAAATCCGGTGGTAAGAGAGAGAAATCCAGCGGTAAGAGAGAGAAATCTGGCTGGACAATGAGAGAGAAACGGATAGGTAAGTCGTGCGGTGTGAGACGTGGAACGGCAAACCAGAAACGTGAGGCGAGCCGTGAAACAGTGAGACCGTGAAATAGGAGATGAGTGAGACCATAAGACGGTCAAAGCAGGAGTTGTGTGAGACAACCTACAGAAGGAATTCGGCGAAGCATCGAAAAGAACTCAACGTATTTCCAGATTTCTTCAAGAGAGGTTAAAGAGCGTTGCGGTGAACTTCTAAGCAGCAGTGGAGCAACCTTTCAATTCAACAGAGGCAAGACAAGCTAGAAGAAGGGTAGACACAGTAAGTGACACTCTTTGTATTGTACTTGCTTAGTAATTGCAATAGTGAAAGGAGCAGAGAATTAAAGACATCCATTGTAACCTGTATTCACAAGTATGGTGGATAGTCTCGGTAAAGGGAAAGTCCCTACTACCGTGGATGTATGTCATGTTGACGGAACCACGTCAATCTCGTGTGTCCTTAATTTGCTTTACGTTTTATGTTTTGAATTAAGTTGTGAACGTAGCTAAAGTTTCAGCCAACCCATAACCTAACAAAGACCTAAACAAGAACCTCCGTATTGTCTATTAGGCAAGGTGTCTAAAAGGTGATTTTGGGGACTATTGTGATTAGTAGGTAGCAATAGATCTACCTTAGTCGAGTCTGAGAAAGAGTTCACTTTTAAGAAGAGGTTGAAGTTGTTCACTTACCTGCAAATTGCAAATTGTGGTGATACTGATTCACCCCCCCTTTCAGTATCTCAAACTAGTAGATCTTAGGGAAAATTCGGGAACTTCAATATTAAACTTTGGTTTAGCTTCCCTGGTTGTTCTTTGATTCCTTGTGTGCGTTGGGTCCCTAAGCCACATCTTTTTGGGGTTTTCCGCATCAATGTACTTCTTCTTGTGGTGTTTCAATCGACTTATCATTCCTAATTCCTTTCTTTTCTAGAATGTGGCGTCCATATGCTTCTTAAATACCCTAGGTTCGTGTTCCTTCAAAGGGTAGGTCTAGGGTTTGTGATATTAAACTCTGGTTTCGCTTTCCTGGTTATTCTTTGATTCCTTGTGTGTGTTGGGTCCCTAAGCCATGTCTTTTTGGGGTTTTCCGCATTAATTGGTATCAAAGCCTAGTTCTTACCAGGTTGACTCCATTCACTCTTCAATTTTCTATCTTGTGATTTATTTTTTTCTGTTTAGTTTGTCTATTATGTGCATTACCATTCAAATGCACAAATCTATTTGTTTGCAATCCTTATCTCTTTGCTTGTTTGTTTAAACTCATAAACATGCTATTTTCAATTCCAATTATTGTATCTAAGTATTCTATTGTTGTTTTGTGTTAAGAAAAAAAAAGAAGAAAAAGAAAAAAAAAAGAAAAAACAAAGGAAGAAGAACAAAAGAAAGAGAACATCAAATTCAAGTTATTGTTAATAGTTTGGTCATATTGGTCATATTGGCCACAATAATAATAAAGTTTTCTTACTTAACTCCAATTCTACCATCCATTTTCCTATTTTGTTACCCAAGTTTGTCGTCTAGGTTGTATTACCCCTGTCTTGATTTTTGTGAGTTTAGTTTATTAAATTCATTTGCCTTGATATCCTTTTTCGTTTTTGATTCCTTGTTCTCCAATTTGTTCAATTCTACACCATTTATCTTATTCTGTTCAAAATCAATACCCTTGATTTACATTGTTTAGTTCTATATAGAACTGAAAGGAGAAATCTGAGTGGTAAAAGGTAAGCGTGAAAGTTTATATAAAGAAAAAGCCATAAAGAGTGTAAACACGAGGGAGTGTGACACCATCTTTTGAGTGACACATGTGAGGGAGTGTTTTGTGAGGTATCCTAATTATTTTGTGTATAAGTAATACTATGACGTTTAAAGACAAAGGTATAGCTCAAGAGGGAGCTGGTGATGTGTCCTTCATGATCAAAGCTATGCAACAACAATTTAAGCGCAGGAATACCAAATTTGATGATATGAGGGAGAGGATGGAGGAACAAGCTAATACAACAGCAAAGTTACAAAGGAGGCATGGGGAATATGAGGCATGAGGAGGTCCTTTATCACTATTACAGGGAGTTGTACCAAAGGCTGTAAGGGCTCACTTAGGGCACCAAAAGTGTGGAGGACTACCACAAGGAGATGGAGATTACCATGATTAGGGTGAATGTAGAAGAAGATAGAGAGGCAACCATGGCTCGATTTCTGCAAGGGCTAAATAGGGACATAGCAAATGTGGTTGAATTGCAACACTATGTGGAATTAGAAGACATGGTGCACATGGCAATGAAAGTTGAAAGGCAACTTAAATGAAAAGGCTCTATATAGTTTGGGCAGAATTTAGGTTCTACCTCATCTTGGAAGCCAAATTGGAGTAAAAGGGATGAGATGGCCAATTAGAAGTCCAAAGCTGAGCTACCCAAGCATAAGAATGTGGGTTTTAGCAAAGAGACAGGTAATTTTCAACCCTAACCAAGTAGAAATAGAGATGTTAAATGTTTTAAGTGTTTGGGCAGGGGTCACATTGCATCTTAGTGTCTAAATAAGCGTGCAATGATCTTGAGAAGAGGGCACATTTAATCTCATTTTCCTAACATACATAAAATGATTTTAAGGGCCATATTGAAATTGAAACTAGGGGTGAATTTGATGATTAGTCTATGCCACCATTAAAGGATGATGATGATGGCATGGAATATGCTATTGATAAAGATCTATTTGTGGCAAGATGTGATTTGAACATGCAAGTGAAAAATGATGATGATGATGATGATGATAAAGCACCACACACAACATATTTCCCATGAAGTGCTGCATTAAAGATGTATGTAGTGTGATTATTAATCTTAGTAGCGAACATTGTTTTGGTTGAAAAGTTAAATTAAAACTTTTTAATAGTGGTAGTAATTGGCCTAAAACTTAAGACCTTTACATGATTACTTCATGTTAGAACTCCTTTTATATGTAGTTTAAATCCCTTGAAGTTCATAAAATGGAGGAACTACTATTGTTGGTTTCATTACCAAGAGAGACTCATTTGCTTGAAACTTAAGACTATCTAATAAAGAACTTGCTAGGTGACTTGTCTTAGCAACCCTTGAATCAAATTGTTATACATACCCTAGAAAGCTAGGAAACAAGTGGTATTGATCATATCAGAACCCTAAGGAAACTAAGTCCTCGAAGCCTTAATCTTTAGACACTACAAAGATTGATCACTCCTTTAATGAGTCAAGACAATATATTCTTCCAAGAACACAAGAAGGCAAAGCAAAGCTTGTAGAAAATACCTCAATCTTATGATTCTCATTTTACATAGTTGTAAACTTTATATAGGTATGTAAATATCACAATCTTATAAGGAAAAGGTGTTTCTTAACATACCCATATAGCAAAAACCTTAATTACAGGAGATCTCTTTAATTATGGAATACAAATCTACCTTGATGTAGGAATCATTAAAAAGACTACAACTAATAACAATTAAGCATAAAAGTCAAAGGAAAAATCTAACTAATATATCAAGACTCAATTGAACCTACAAGTCCAAATAACCCAAGACGTTAAGCATTTTTACATGTATATTTGGCCCTAACTTTGATAAGAACCTTTTTAGGTCTTGCACTGAGAGGGAGAGGGGATAAATTAGTGTGAGATGTTTACTTTTTACAAATCTATTTAGATTAAACCTCTGTGACCTATTAAAGTCTATGATCTATTTTTATTTTGTTCTTTATGTGATAATGGTCGTATAAATATCTTACTTCTTTTTGTCATAACCTTTTTATGACTAAAACACCCCTAAGAAAGATCTCTTTATGTGCACAGGTTATTGTGGCCAAAAACTAATCTTCTCCTTTCTTTCTACTGTTCTCTGCACTCTTTTTGGCTATTCTCTTATGCTCTTTTTGGCTATTCTCTCTATGCTCTTTTTTGCTATTCTCTCTACACACTCTTTTCTGCTATCCTCTTTACGCTCTTTTCTATTATTCTCTGTATGCTCTTTTCTACTTGTTGTTCCCACAACCTTGTACGGGTTGTAATTGTTGTCAACTAGATTTAAGCATGTAAGAAAGTAAAAGTCACATGAAGGGGCAAGAACGTAAATCCGCCATGTAAGCCCTATTAGGGTTTCATGGAAGAGAGTATATAAAGACCTTGGAATACAAAACTAGGGTAACGCCAACATAAGAGAGCATTTGGTAAACACAAAGAGAGGAAGGTCGGCCAAAACACAAGAGAGAAAACATTGGAAGAGCAACCGACCGAACAACACAACCCTAAACGACAAAACCACTAAACACAAAGAGAGGGTACATGGCAAGAAGAGAAGGTAATCGTCCAAGCAAGAGAAATCGGCCAAAGCAGACAACTGGCTAAGCAAGGAGGTGAACGTCCAAACCAACCTACACGGCCAAACAAGGTGAACGTTCATATAACCGTACATGGCAAAGCATAACCAACGCCAAAGAGGTGGACGGCCAAGCAAAGAGGTGAACAGCCAAAGAGGTGTGGATGGCAAGGAGGGAATGGCCAAATAGAACCACCAAGTAAAACACAAAATCCTACAAGGAGAGAGGACAGTAAAGGGGAACCGGCTAAAAGAGAGAAAACCAGGAACAGACGGTAAGAGAACACTACACGGCAAAACAAAGGCTTGATGGCAAGAGAGAGTGGATGACAAAACAGAACCTACACGGCAAAACAAAGAGCAGCATGGCAAAACAACACATGATGTGAGACCACCGGCCGGAAGAAAACCAGAAATGGACAAGTGAGGCGTGAGGCGTGAGACCAGCGAAGAGGAAGAAAACTAGAAACGTGAGGTGAGAGCAAAAACCAGAAACGCACTACCCCTGGAAGAAACGGGTGACTAGGCCATGAGACCAGTAACAGGTGACCAGAAAAGGGAGACCAGAAACTGGTGACCTGAAATGCAAGACCAGCAATGCTGAAATGGGAGACCAGCAAAGTTGAAATGCGAGACTAGCAAAGCTGTGACGGGAGCGCAGTAGAAGTGTGGGTGTACGTCAGGAGACGACGTGAGACCAAAACGTGCGACAGCATGACAGACCAGAAGTGTAAGGGCAGGCCATGAAACAGTAAGACCATGGAACCAGGAGATAGGTGAGACCGTGAGATGGTGAAAGCAGGAGTTGTGTGAGACAACATAGAGAAGAAATTCGATGAAGCATCGGAAAGAACTCAACGTATTTCCAGATTTCTTCAAGAGAGGTTAGATAGCGTTGTGTTGAACTTCTAAGCGGCAGTGAAACAGCCATTCAATTCAACAAAGGCAAGACAAGCTAGAAGAAGGGTGGGCAAAGTAAGTGACACTATTTGTATTATACTTGCTTAGTTTTTGCAATAGTAAAAGGAGCAAAGGATTAATACATCCATTGTAACTGGTATTCTCAAGTATAGTGGATTGTCTTGGTAGAGGGAGAGTCCCTACTACCGTGGATGTACGTCACGTTGACGGAACCACATAAATCTCATGTGTCCTTACTTTGATTTACATTCTGTGTTTTGAATTAAGTTGTGAACGCAGTTAAAGTATCATCGAACCCATAACCTAAAGAAGGCCTAATCAAGAACATCCGATCTGTCTAATAGGTAAGGTGTCTGAAAGGTGACTTTGGGGACTATTGTGATTAGTAGGTAACAATAAATCTACCTTAGACCAAATCTAAGAAAGAGTTCGCTTTTAAGAAAAGGTTGAAGTTGTTCACATGCCTACGTATTGACGAGAGCGAAAGTATCAAAGAAGTAGAATGCTTTGGCTTAAGTTATCAGAGTGTGTTTTTAAGGGGTGTGATACTGATTCACCCCCCCTCTCAGTATCACAAACTAGTAGATTGTAAGGTGAAGTTGGGAACTTCAATTGGTATCAAAGCACAGGTTCACCAGTTTGAAGCTTAACAGCTTGGTGTACTAGTTTGAAGAGCTCTAGAAATTTTAACTTGGTTAGCATACTGAGAAATGGACGCCGGTACCAGCACCAGCACTACTTATAGCAAGAAGGTTCCAATCTTCAACGGAACCAACTACCATATGTGGAGAGCAAGAATGCAGGTGGTATTTGCAACCATGGGCATGAACATGGTGAAAGCCGTACAGGAGGGTTTTGTGGCGCCCAGAAGAAGGTAAAAATCTAATCCCAGAGGAATTAAGGCAGTTTGAGATAAATGGGAAGGCCTCAAATGCCATCATTTCAGCATTAACAGATGTTGAGTATGCTAAAGTTATGGACTATAAATTTGCCAAGGAGATATGGGACAGACTGCATAAAGTCTATGAAGGTGATGGCAAAATGAAAGAGGCCAAGCTTTAAGTTTTCAAGGAGAGATATGAATCACTCAGAATACAGAAAAATGAGACAGTCCAAGAGTTCTTCCCCAAGGTTATTGATGCTATAAATGACCTTAGAAGTCATGGGAAGAACAAGAAGGACTCATCTATTATGAAGAAAATTCTGAGAATTCTACCTAAGAGGTTTGCCTCAAAGGTGGCAGCCATAGAGGAGAGTAGAGATCTCAATTTTATGTCACTGCATGATCTCCAGTGCAATCTCATTGCATATAAGATGAGAATAAAGTCAACTGAAAGCTCTTCAACGTCAAAGGTATCAAAGGAGGCAGCTTTCAAAACTATGAAACACTTGAAGATAAAAAAAGAGGAAGAATCATCCAGTGAGGATAATGATGATGATGAGGAAGAAAGGTGAAGTGTTGGCATACTTCACAAGGAAGTTCAAAAAGGGGTTTAAGAAGGGAAAAGGACAGTTGTCCTTGAGATGTTATCGTTGTGGGCAGACTGGACACTTTGCTTCTCAATGCAAAGTAGAACTTGATGATGAAGATAAGGATGGTGATGATGAGCCAAATTCAAAATGGAGAAGACCATCATTCAAATCAAAGAAATCCAGCAAGAAGACTGCCAACCCACAGAAGAAGAAGAGAGGCTTATTCAAGAGTTATGTGAGTCAGATAAAAGAAGCTAATGAGGAGGAAGATGAAGAATCATCAAATGAGCAAGCCTTTATGGCATCAGCACAAGGTGGTAGTTCAACCTCTAAAGAGGAAGAGAGGTTGATGAAGAAGAACCAAATCTTGAAGCTGAGTTGGAAGCAGTTTCAAGGGAGATAATCAAAAGGGGCAGAACCATAAAAAGGTTGGAGGCTCACATAAAACAAGTTGAAGCAAAGTCTGAGGAAGCTGAAAGTCAAAAGGATGAAATGAGGGCTGAACATATTGACTTGAAAAGAAGATTTGAAGAACAGATCAAAATATGTGAAGACCTTACAATAAAGCTTGGCTCAAGGACTTCAAAAATTAAAGGAATGGAGAAAGAGTTGCTGAGACTTCAGCAACAACTCAAAAGAAATGGAAAGAACTTGCAGAAGCTTGAAATGATAAGAGAAACAAGTTCTGCAAGAGAAAAGAAGAATGAAGTGAAAGTGTAGCAATCTGAGGCTGCATTGCCTAAAGATAATAAGAATGTGCCACAGAAGTTGAAAGAGAAGGTTGTGACTCAGGAGAAGATAGTTGAGAATAAAGAGGATTTGAAGAGGCAACCTAGGGTGGCAAACAAAAATGAAGAAAAAAAGGTCTACCAGCAAAGGGCTATGGTTGAACAAAAGAAGGTGACTGAAATGAAAGTCACACAAGCAAAGAAGCCAACTACGTTGCCTACACAGCAAGTAATGAACAAAAGAAAACAAGCTGTGATTAGACCCAAGAAGAGGTAGTTTCAAGGTCACTTTCTTTATCGTGGAGTTTAAGGTCATAAGGCGAGTAACTGCTGGTGGAAAAGGCCAGTATATGTCTCCAACTTGAGAAGATACGATGCTGCATACAGGGGGAGACAATACAAAATTCAGAGGAGAACACCTGTCATGAGTTCTTGCCATACTGTAAAAGGCAAGGACACACTGACAAGGAGTGTTGGTGGAAGCCTAAACCAGTGGTTTCAAAGAACAAGTTTGCTGTATTGGCAGACTTGGAACAGTGTCAAAGGTGCGGGCAGGATGGCTATAATGCCAAGAGATGCATGACACTTCTTCCTGAGCAAGAGAAGGCACTTGATGGCACAGTAAAAATAATTGGTGCAGTTAAAGCTAAGAAAAAGGAGAAAGCTATCTTTAAGCTAGTTCAAAGGAAAGAATATAAAGCAAAAAGGGAGATAGCCAATATAGCTGAAATTGCACTAAAAGCTGACTACAAGGATAAGCAGTGGATCCTTGATAATGGATGCACTTCACACATGACAGGAGACAAGAGTAAATTATCAAAGCTAAACAAGTCAAGTTTGGTAATGATGATTCACTCAACATCAGTGGTCAAGGGTCAGTAAATATTGGAAAAGGAAAGCTGAAAGATGTTTTGCACATTAAAGGACTCAAATATAATCTAGCATCTGTCAACCAACTATACAATGAAGACCATAAGGTAATATTCACAAAAACAGGTTGCCAGGTAAAGAGTAAAGTAGGCAATACTGTTGCAGCCGGGAAGAGAACAACTAGAAATTTGTATGTGATTGATGAGGACAAGACAAACAGCTATTTACTTACAAGAGAAAGAAGGACAAAGAAAACATGGACCAGTGCTCATCAAGGAAATCAGATCATAGATGACCCATCAGCAGGAGTTACAACAAGAAGAAGAATTGTGGGAGTTATTACTTTACTCTCACAAGTTAAACCTAAATCTATTGAAGAGGCTACATAAGACAAAGGCTGGGTTAAAGCTATCAATGAGGAGTTGGATCAAATCGAGAAGAATGATACATGGGAGCTGGTTCCAAGACCCACTGACAAGAATGTCATAGGAACAAAATGGGTGTTTAGGAATAAACACAATGAAGATGGCAAGGTGGTGAGGAACAAGGCTAGGCTGGTTTGCAAAGGCTACACTCAGATAGAAGGAGTAGATGTGGATGAAACTTTTGCACCAGTAGCAAGGTTAGAAACTATTAGAATGTTCCTAGCTTTGGCAGCACATAAGAGGTATAAAGTTTATCAGATAGATTTGAAATCAGCCTTTCTGAATGGGCTCTTGAAAGAAGAAGTGTATATTGAACAACCTGATGGAGTACAAATCAATGAGGATGAGACACACGTGTGCAAGCTAAAGAAAGCCTTGTATGGCCTTAAACAAGCCCCAAGAGCATGGTACAGTAGGTTGGATGTGTACTTGAGAAGGTTGAACTTCAAAAGAGGAATAATTGATAATAACCTATATGTGTTCATCTCAGAGAAAGGCCAGCTGATAACCATAGTATATGTACTCAGGTGATATGGATGCAAAGACAATTGGAGACTTGGGTGTTGAAGTGAAGTTACTAGTGAGTGTACTTTGTGATAATCAAAGTGCTATTGATCTCAACAAAAATCCGATTCAACATTCAAGGAGCAAGCATATTGACATCTCGTATCACTTTATCAAAGATCAAGTGGAACAGGGTACAATTCTGTTAGAGTATGTCGGCACTAAAGATCAAATCTCAGATATTCTAACTATACCTCTGTCCACAGAGCTGTTTGAAAAGCACAGATTGAGTCTACTTGTGCAAATGCCTCCTCAAGCCTGAAGTTCAGGTGAATCCTCCATCTTTACTTTGCGAGTTTTTCAGATTTGTAATTGGTTCGCAAAAAGGGAGAGAAACAACAGTGTAGGGGGAGCTGTTAAGAAAGGGGGAGTGCATATTTAAGGGGAGTTGAAATTGCTGCATAATGGCTTTTGTTATGAGTGTTACCAACAATTACATAGGGGGAGATTGTTGTTCCCACAGCCTTGTATAGGTTGTAATTGTTGTCAACTAGATTTAAGTGTGCAAGAAAGTAAAAGCCACATGGAGGGGCAAGAACGTAAATTTGCCGCGTAAGCCCTATTAGGGTTTCATGGAAGAGAGTATATAAAGACCTTGGAAGACAAAACTAAGGTAAGGCCAACATAAGAGAGCATTCGGTAAACACAAAGAGAGGAAGGTCGGCGAAAACACAAGAGCAAAAACGTTGGAAGAGCAACTGGCTGAACAACACAACCCTAAACGGCAAAACCACTAAACACAAAGAGAGGGTACACGGTAAGAGAAATCAGCCAAAGGAGACGTACAAGGTCTTACGGCGCCTATATCTTTTCTTTTTTTTTCTCTCCTCTTTCTTTGGAAAGAAGGGACGATACGTGGCGTGGTATACCTAATCGTTTGGTCAACGAGACGTACGTAAGTCGGCATAACTCCATGTATATGTTCTTTGGAGCTAGAACCCATAAAAAAAAAAATGAAATGAAATAATGGTGAGCCTAGGGCGACGAACATAACATGGCTCAAGGGTGTCTATACAAAGTCCTTCTCTTCTTCATTATCATTAATTAAAGAGGCAATGCACTCTTTGAATATGTGATGTGCTTGAAGCGATTCCAGCTTTGACTTTGACACAGTCGCTCTTGATCAGGGCTCCCTCTGGGATATTCTCCATAAGCAGAAGGAAAAGCTAAGTGCAAGTGCAACGGGGCTAGAAGCAAGGAAGCGCGCCAAAGGAGACAACCGGCTAAGCAAGGAGGTGAACATCCAAACCAACCTACACAACCAAACAAGGTGAACTTTCATACAACACTACACAGGATATGTTTAGAACTTGCTCCATGGTAAGCACTACTCTAACTTTACTTTATTTTCTCCATTTTTTCTTTAATGAAGTGCTATTTGATTTCAATATGTTTAGATCTAGAGTGTTGGATAGCATTCTTTGATAAATTGATGGCACTTTGGTTGTCACAACCAATTAGCAATGGTAGCTGCACATCCACCTTCAAATCTTCAAGCTGATGTTTTATCCATAACATTGGTGATGAAGACCTTCTTAGGTCTTACACTGAGAGGGGGAGGGGGTGAATTAGTGTGAGATGCTCACTTTTTTACAAATTTGTCTAGATTAACCTCTGTGACTTGTTAGAGTTGATGATCTAATTTTTTATCACGCATCTTTATATATGAGTGGCTATATAGATATCAATCAAATATGAGCACCCGAGAACACACATCAATTTTTACGTAGTTCACCCACAATGTGTGAGCTACATCCACAGTGTGATAGCATCACTCCTAAATCACACAATCCACTTTTGTTATCAAGGGTTATAGTTATGTTGTAGAAGGATCACTCCTTAACCACTTACAATGATCTCCTGATCACTTAAAGTTTTGATATCCCGATCACTAGAAGATTTGATCTCTCGATCACTCAAAGGATTGATCTCCCTATCACTCCAAGGGTCTCCTACTCTTTTTCAAGAAATACATAAAAGGTTCAAGAAACTTTCCAAAGGTCTCCTCTGCAAGTTCTCTCGGTTACAGGTTATCTCCATTGTAGGTTCTCTCCACCTGTTATCGGCGCTGCCTCCCCTATTGCCTTGGCAGGTTCTTTTCCCTACTACCAATGCTGTCTCACTTGATGCCTTGGCAGGTTCTCTTCCCTATTACTAATGCTACTTGACTTGATGTCGAGGCACGTTTTTTCCTCTACTGTTTGCCCTGTTGCCAAGGCAAGTTTTCTCCTTTTATCGTTGGTGCTTGCACTTGCTACCTGCTACTACAAGCTGTTGGTTGTGCCTGCACTTGCTTGTTGTGCCTGCTGTTGGTTATGCTTGCACTTGCTGGTTATGCCTACACTTACTGCCTATTGCTACAAGTTACTAGTTATGTTGCTACAATCTGCTGGTTGTGTTACCTCACTTGCCTTAATAGGTTCTCTTCTATTACTAGTGCTGCCTGCCCTTATTGCTACAATTGCTGCCTCCCTTGCTTCTGCAATTGCTACTGATTGTGCTAGCTACTGCAATTGGTGTTGGTTTCCTTGTTGTAATAGGTTCCTTCTCTTTGTTACAATTTGCTAATTTCCTTGTTGCAAGTGCAAGTTTCCTTATTGCAGTAATTACTGCTGGTTTCTCCTTGGTTTTTCACTACACACCTTCTCCCTTGGTGTAGTTGATTGGTTGCTATTACACACCTCCTCTCTTTGGTATGGTTGCTACACGTCCTTCTCTCTTTGGTGTGGCTGCTGTATGTTTTTCTCTCCTTGGTGTGGCTACTACACATTCTTCTCTGGTTTGGTGTGGTTGCTACACGTTCTCCTCTGGTTTGTTGTGGCTGCTGCACATCCTCCTCTGGTTTGGTGTGGCTACTACACATCTTCTCTGGTTTAGTGTGGCTGTTGCACGTTCTCTTTTGGTTTGGTGTGGTTACTACATGTTCTTCTCATCTCTTTGGTATGGTTACCAACTACTACACCTTGTTCTCCCTTTCGTAAGGTTGCCAGCTGCTGCACTTTGTTTGGCTGGCTACACCTCTCTTTGGCCAATCACCTTCTTTTTAATGGCTACCTCTCTTTGTTGTTCACCTCTACTTGCCTTTAGGTTTGTCGTTCTCTCTCAATTTTCTGTAGCATACACACCATTCTTTCTTTGTAGCTCTTGTTGTCATTCTTTCTTTGCGAACCTTGTTGTCATTCTTTCTTTGTAGCTCTTGCCATCATTCTTTCTTTACAACCCTTGCCATTCTCTCAATTTTTCTGCAGCCCACACATCAGTATTTCAAGTGCATGGAGGTATTTATAAAGCCTTGAGATTAGGGTTGCACACTCATCAGCAGTCAGCATTGATTTCAAAGGGTTGCCTTACAATTAACTGCTACACACCTTCTCCCTTGGTGTGGTTGATTGGTTGCTATTGCATACCTTCTCTCTTTGGTGTGGTTGCTGCATGTCCTTCTCT
>CM038600.1:5575695-5589653 GCA_021533255.1 Ceriops tagal
CTGCATGTCCTTCTCTGGTTTGGTGTGGCTATTACACATCTCCTTTGGTTTGGTGTGGCTGCTGCACGTTCTCCATTGGTTTGGTATGGTTGCTACATGTTCTTCTCATCTCTTTGGTGTGGTTACCAGCTACTACACCTTATTCTCCCTTTCGTAGGGTTGCCAGCTGCTACACCTTATTCTTGGCTGGTTGCACCTCTCCTTGGCCAATCACCCTCTTTTTAATGGCTGCCTCTCTCTTTGTTATTCACCTTTTCTTGCCTTTAGGAGAAAAAGCAACTGGTACAGTCAAAGCTGAGAAAAAAGAGAAAGCTATCTTCAAGACAGTTCAAAAGAAGGAATATAAAGCTGAAAGGGAGAAGGCTAATATAGCTGAAATTGCACTAAAGGCTGACTACAAGGATAAGCAGTGGATCCTTGATAGTGGATGCACTTCACACATGATAGGAGACAAGAGTAAATTATCAAAGCTGAACAAGTCAAGAGAAAGCAGAGTCAAGTTTGGCAATGATGATTCACTCAACATCAGGGGTCAAGGGTTAATAAATATTGGAAAAGGAAAGCTGAAAGATGTTCTACACGTTGAAGGACTCAGATATAATCTAGCATCTGTCAGCCAACTATGCAATAAAGACCATAAAGTGATATTCACAAAAACAGGTTGCCAAGTAAAGAGTAAAGAAGGCAATACTGTTGCAACTAGGAAGAGAACAGCTAGAAATTTATATGTGATTGATGAGGACAAGACAAACAACTATTTACTTACAAAAGAAGAAGAAATCAACTTTGGCATAAGAGGCTGGGACACTTAACACAAAAGAACATGAGGAAGCTAACCACTACTCATGCAATTAGAGACATTCCAGACCTCAAGTGAAAGAGGGAGTATGTCTACTCAGCATGCTCTAAAGGAAAACAGGTTAGGAAGTAGTATAAGACCAAAGAGTTCAGTTCTGAAGCAGTACTTGACATTGTACATACTGATTTGTATGGGCCGATGGGAACAAAAGGGTTGAATGGTGAGAGGTACTTCATCTTGTTTGTTGATGATTATTCCAGAAGGACTTGCATCATGCACCTTAAACACAAGTTAGAAGTTTTGAAATGCTTCAAGGGATACAAAAGATTGGCTGAAAATAAGAGTGGAAAGAAGATCAAAGTATTGAGGTCAAATCAAGGCACTGAATTCACAAATGGAGCTTTTGAAGATTACCTTGAGAAGCATGGAATTCACCATCAGATGGTAGCAACAAGAACACCTCAATAGAACGGGGTGGTAGAGAGGAAAAATAGAGTTATTGTGGAAATGGCAAGAACTCTACTGTTGGAATCCAAGCTTCACACAAGATTTTGGACAGAAGCAACATTTACAGCTGTGCACCTACTGAACAGAGTTTTACTAAGACCCAATACTAATAAGACTCCATATGAGCTATGGAGTGGGAAGAAGACAACAGCCAAGTATCTTAGAATCTTTGGCAGCCCCTATTTTGTGAAGAACAAGGAGCAAAACTTGGGAAAATTCCATGCTAGGTCAGATGAAGGCATCTTTGTGGGATACTCAGCAAAGACAAAAGGTTACAAAATTTTTCTGCATAAACTGGCAAAAATGGTCACTTCCAGTGATGTGAGAATAGATGAAAACTGGAAAACAATGCATAATGGAGAAGCTGAGGACAGTGAAGAAGATGACTTCAGGATGGATGAAGAATCTGACCTATATGAAGAAGTGGGAAAAGAAGTAAGTTCAGACTCAGAGAAGAGTGAGTCTGAAGATGAAGAAAGAGATTCTCTTGCAATTAAGACTGTGCAAGAGAGAAAGACAAAGAAGACATGGACCAGTGCTCATCAAGGAAATCAGATAATAGGTGACCCATCAGCAGGAGTTACAACAAGAAGAAGAATTGTGGGAGCTACTGCTTTACTCTCACAAGTTGAACCTAAATCTATTGAAGAGGTTGCACAAGACAAACCCTGGGTCAAAGCGATCAATGAGGAGCTGGATTAAATCAAGAAGAATGATACATGGGAGTTAGTTCCAAGAACCACTAACAAGAATGTCATAGGAACAAAATGTGTGTTTAGGAATAAACACAATAAAGATGGCAAGGTGGTGAGGAATAGGGCCAGGCTGGTTTGTAAAGGCTACACTCAGATAGAAGGAGTAGATGTTGATGAAACCTTTGCACCAGTGGCAAGGTTAGAAACTATCAGAATGTTCATAGCTTTGGTAGCACATAAAAGGTATAAAGTTTATCAGATGGATGTGAAATCAATCTTTCTGAATGGGCTCCTGATCAAAAAAGTGTATATTGAACAACCTGATGGAGTAAAAATCAGTGAGGATGAGACACACGTGTACAAGCTGAAGAAAGCCTTGTATGGCCTTAAACAAGCCCCAAGAGCATGGTACAGTAGGCTGGATGCATACTTGAGAAGGTTGAACTTCAGAAGAGGAACAGTTGATAATAACCTATATGTGTTCAACTCAGAGAAAGGCTCGCTGATAACCATAGTATATGTAGATGACATCATCTTTGGAGGGGATCACTCTAAGCTATGCCAAGAATTTGCATAGAAGATGAGTGAGGAATTTGAGATGTCATTGATTGGAGAAATGATCTACTTTCTTGGATTATAGATAAAACAATGTGAAGAAGGTATTTTTATTTCTTAGATAAAATATGTCAAAGAGATGCTGAAAAGGTTTGGCATGGAGGATAGCAGACCTGTCAGTACCCCTATGACAGTGGGCTGCAAGTTAACAAAAGATCAAAAGGGAAGGAGTACAAACCCTATAAAATACAGGAAGATGATAGGGAGCCTTCTGTACCTTACAGCATCAAGGCCTGATCTTATGCAAGCTGTGTGCGTTGTCAGCAGATTCCAAGCTGATCCTAAGGAATCTCATATGTTAGCAGTGAAAAGAATCCTAAGATACCTCAAAGGGACACTGGAAATGGGTTTGTGGTATCCTGTCATGGATTCTGTAAAACTACGAGCATACACTGATGCAGACTGGGCAGGAAGTACAGATGACAAAAAATCAACCAGTGGCTGTAGCTTCTACTTGGGTTTAAAGTGTGTTGCATGGTTAAGTAGAAAGCAAAACAGTGTTGCTTTGAGCACAGTTAAAGCTAAATATATAGCTGCTTGTGCAACGTGTACTCAGGTGATATGGATGCAAAGACAATTGGCAAATTTGGGTGTTGAAGTGAAGCTACCAGTGAGTGTACTTTGTGATAATCAAAGTGAAATTGATCTTAGCAAGAATCCAGTTCAACATTCAAGGAGCAAGCATATTGACATCCGATATCACTTTATCAAGGATCAAGTGGAAAAGAGCACGATTCAGTTGGAGTATGTCAGCACTAAAGATCAAATCTCAAATATTTTAACTAAACCTCTGTCCACAGAGCTATTTGAAAAGCATAAAATGAGTCTATATGTGCAAATGCCTCCTTAAGCCTGAAGTTCGAGTGAGTCCTCCATCTCTACTTTTCGGGTTCATCAAATTTGTAATTGGTTGGCAAAAGGGGAGAGAAGCAACAGTGCAGGAGGAGCTGTCAAGGAAGGGGGAGTTGTAATCCATCTGCTTTTGGATTATTACTCTAAGAAGATTATGAAGGACTGCTGCATAATGGCTTTTGTTGTGAGTGTTGCCAACAATTACAAAGGGGGAGATTGTTGTTCCCACAGCCTTGTATGGGTTGTAATTGTTGTCAACTAGATTTAAGTGTGCAAGTAATTTGAAGTTACATAGAGGGGCAAGAAAGTAAAGCCACATGGAGAAGCAAGAAAGTAAATCACAATATAGGGTTTTCATGGAAGAGAGTATAAACCAAGACCTTGGAAGACATAAGTGGGGGGACAACAAAACACTAGAACTCTCGGCAAAACAAGTGCAAACAGCAAAAACACAACTTTTGCAAAAGAGAAAACCCTACATGGCAACACACACCACCGGTTGAAAGAGAGAAGACCCTAAACGGCAAAACCCAACCTTGGAAGAGAGAAAACAAGTGAACACGGCCAAATAGGTGTAGCCGGCAAAGAGGGTACATAGCCTGTTGACTTATTCTGATTTTTAGGATCTGATTATTAAGAATATTCAATACTGATTTTTTGGGTCCTAATTATTAGGAAATAATTGTAAATAATTAGTTAGGAAATGATTTATTAGTATCCCTTGATTTATGGGATTATAGTAGTATTTTACAGATCTGTCTTTCCTAGTTAGTATTTGTAGAAGTCCTATAAATAGCTTTGTAATCCTGGCACAAGGACAAGGAAAAAAAGGATCACAATTCTTTTCTCTAAATTCTACATGGTATCAAAGCTATAGGCTCATTTTTCTGGGCTAGTGTTGTAGTGCATCCTTCATTGATGCGATAATCTTCCAATCACAGCCTTCATTGCTGGGTTTGTCTTTGTCCTTAATTATCTGATTGCAACTATCATTATTGTGATCTCTTTAGTTATATTTTTCTCTCTTTGCTTCTAAACTTGTCCCAATTTTTTGCCATTCCTTTCCAAGTATGTTCTTTGTACCTAGAATTATCCATGTCTATGACAAAACTGATTGGAGATACTTCGAGTCAAAATGAGAACCCAACACCAACCATATGACCAGAGATCTACAAAATGTGAGAGCAATTTATAGGTTGAATGAAAAGAATTATCTCAAATGGTCTCAATTTGTCAAGACCTATTTGAAGGGTAAAGGAAGACTCAGTCATCTTTTCATAACAGATCCAACACCAGAAGATCCCACGTTCAATGCATGGGATGAGGCAGATTCAATGATCATGTCATGGCTTTGGGATTCAATGGATCTAGCCATAAGTGATACATGTATGTTTCTCAAAACTGCAAAGGAGATTTGGGATTCTATTCGCAGAACTTATTCAAAGGCTCGAGATGCAGCACAGGTATATGAAATCAAGATAAAGACAAGTGCAACAAAACAAGGGAGCAAAACGGTGACAGAATATGCCAATTCCCTTCAAAATCTATGGCAAGAACTCGATCATTATCGAGTATTTGAGATAAAGTGTGCGGATGATGCTGTAACTTTGAAAACCTTCATTGAAAAGGATCAAGTATATGATTTCTTGGCAGGTCTTAATTATGAATTTGACCAAGTCAGGATTCAAATACTTGGAAAGGAAGAAATTCCCTCTCTATAAGAGACAATCTCTTTAATTCGGGTAGAAGAAAGTCGAAGGGGAATAATGCTAGAGCCTCAAGCTATGGAAGGCTCAGCATTAGTAACTTGCAATGTGTCAACACAAGAAAGAGGAAAGGTGGATGCTTTGAGGCCTACATGGAGGGATAATCGAGAAAATTTATGGTGTACCTACTGTAAGAAGCCAAGGCATACAAAGGAAAGTTGTTGGAAGCTGAATGGGAAACCAACAACCTCAAGCCGAGAGTGGGGAAACAAAGGAGGACAGCCAAGGCCCCAAGCTAATTTAATTGAACACCCCAGCCAACAAATCAGTCACAATCAAGGACAGGTGAAAGAATCCTTCAGCGGTGAGGAAATAAAAAGAATTAAAGGGCTTTTAGGGTCTCTGGATAAAACCTCCGGTTTCCTTAGCACTTTCAAGTAAGTCTCCATTCTCTTTTAATCTAAATGCGTCAGAAAAACTTTCAAGTGAAGCTTAGATAATAGACTCAGGTGCCACTGATCACATGACTCATACTACACATTTTTTTATTACCCATACCCTATGTCCAAGCAATAGGAAAATAGTGGTGGCAGATGGTTCTATGGCTACTATTGCAGGAGTTGGTGATATCTATATTACACCTATTCTCACTCTAAAAGATGTTCTCCATGTGCCGAAACTATCAGCTAACCTAGTTTCCATAAAAAGGCTCACCAATGACCTCAAATGTTATGCAATGTTTTACCCTACCTACTGTGTTTTTTAGGAACAGGATTCGGAGAGGAAGATTGGACTTGCTAAGGAAAGGAATGGGCTGTATTACCTTGAGACGTCAAGGATTTCAAAGAAAGTCATAAACAAATCACCCTTATCATTTCTTAGTACTTCAAATAAGGATGACATTTGGCTTTAAACAAAGCCAAGGTGATCATACCCTTTTCATTAAGCATTCGGCAAAAGGGAGGGTGACAACACTTCTAGTGTACGTTGATGATATTATTGTCACAAGTGACGATGATGAGGAGAAACAACAGCTAAAGCAGTGTTTGATTAATGAGTTTGAAATAAAAGAGCTAGGAAGACTCAAATACTTTCTTGGCATTGAAGTTTCTTACTCTAGACAAGGAATTTTTGTCTCACAACAGAAGTATGTGACTGATCTCTTGAAGGAAACTAGAAAACTTGGTTGTAAACCAGTAGCCACACCTATTAAGCCTAATAAAAAGCTTGGGGATGCAAAGGAAAAACCTACTGTAGATCGAGAAATGTATCAAAAATTGGTCGGGAAACTCATCTATTTGGCTCATACTAGGCCTGATATTGGCTATTCAGTAAGTGTGATTGGTCAATTTATGCATGACCCAAGAGAATCACACTTACAAGCTATCAATCGAGTGCTACATTATTTAAAAGGAAGTCTCGGAAAAGGATTCCTATTCAGGAGAAATCAAAAACTGGTGCTGCAAGCTTATACCGATGCTAACTATGCAGGATTCATGGTGGATAGAAGGTCAACATCTGGTTATTGCACTTTACTTGGTGGAAATTTAGTGACTTGGCGGAGTAAAAAATAGAATGTAGTTGCAAGATCAAGTGCTGAATTAGAATTTCGAGCAATGGCCTAAGGAATATGTGAGCAATGTAGTTTCGGATTCGCATAGTTTCAGATTCGCACAGTTCCGAATTCGCATTGTTTAGGATTCGTAAAGTTCTAGATTCATGTGGATTTGCGTAGTTCTGGATTCGCATTGTTCCGAATTCATAGAGTTCCAAATTCACGTGGATTCACGTAGTTCCGGTTTTGTAGAGTTCCTGATTCGCGTAGTTTCGGATTCGCCGAGTTCCGAATTCGTACAGTTTCGGATTCGTAGAGTTCTGGATTCACGTGGATTTGTGTAGTTCCGATTTCGCAGAGTTCCATATTCGCGTAGTTCCGGATTCTCGTAGCTTCGGATTTGCAGAGTTCTGGATTCACAGAGTTCCATATTTACGTTGTTCCGGATTCACAAAGTTCCGAATTCACGTGGATTCGCGTAGTTGTAGTTACGTAGAGTTCCGGATTCACATAATTCTAGATTTGCTCAGTTCTGGATTTGCATTGTTCTGGATTCGCAGAGTTTCGCATTGGCATGGATTCACGTAGTTCCAGATTCGCAAAGTTCAAGATTCGCGTGGTTTCGATTTCGCAGAGTTCCAGATTTGCAAAGTTCCGGATTCGCATAGTTCCAGTTTCGCAAAGTTCTGGATTCGCGTTGTTTCGGATTCGTAGAGTTTCAGATTCATGTGGATTCGTGTAGTTCCGGTTTCACTAAGTTCCAAATTTGCATAGTTCCAGTTTTGCAGAGTTTTGGATTCGCGTAGTTCCGTATTCGCAGAATTCTAAATTCCCATAGTTTTGGTTTCGCAATGTTCCAGATTCACGTAGTTCCATTTTCGCAAAGTTCCAGATTTGCGTAGTTCTGGATTTGCGTTGTTCCAGATTCGCGTTGTTTCGGATTCGTAGAGTTCTGAATTTGCATTGTTCCGGATTCACGTGGATTCTGTAGTTCCGGTTTCGCATCCAAATTCGTATAGTTCTACTTTTGCGGAGTTTTGGATTCGAGTAGTTCTAGATTCGTGTGGATTCGCGTAGTTCTGGATTCGCAGAGTTCTAAATTCCTATAGTCTTGGTTTTGCAGTGTTCCGAATTCACATAGTTCCATTCGCATAGTTCTGGATTCGCGTTGTTCTAGATTCGCAAAGTTCCAGATTCGCGTTGCTCTGGATTCATAAAGTTTCGGATTTGCGTTGTTCCGGATTCACATGGATTCATGTAGTTGAGGTTTCGTAGAGCTCTGGATTCGCGTAGTTCCGAATTCATAGAATTCCAGTTTCGCAGAGTTTCAGATTTGTGTTGTTGTGGATTCGTAGCGTTCCAGTTTCACGTGGATTCGTGTAGTTCTGGTTTCGCAGTGTTCCAAATTCACGTAGTTCCAGTTTCACAGAGTTTCGGATTCGCGTAGTTCCGGAGTCGCAGAGTTCCGGATTCGCATAGTTCTGTTTTTGCAACGTTCCAAATTCGAGTAGTTCTGGTTTCACATTGTTCCGGATTCGTAGAGTTCTAGATTTGTGTTGTTCTGGATTCACGTGGATTCGTATAGTTGTAGTTTCGCAAAGTTTCGGATTCACATAGTTTCGATTTCGCAGAGTTCCAGATTCGCATAGTTCTAGATTCCCATAATTCTGGATTCGCGTAGTTCCGGATTTGCAGAGTTCTAGATTCGTGCGGAGTCGCATAGTTCCAGATTCGCGTTGTTTCGGATTCACGTGGATTCGCGTAGTTTTGGTTTCACAAAGTTCCGGATTTGCGTAGTTCTAGATTTGCAGTGTTCCGGATTCACATGGATTCACGTAGTTCTGGATTTGCAATGTTCTGGATTCTCGTAGTTCCGATTTTGTAGAGTTTCAGATTCTCGTAGTTCCTGTTTCGTTGAGTTCCTGATTCGCGTTGTTCCAAATTTGTAGAATTTTGAATTCACGTGGATTCATGTAGTTCCAGATTCGCGTAGTTCTGGTTTCACAGATTTTCGGATTCGCAGAGTTCTGGATCGCATAGTTCTATTTTCGCAAAGTTCTAAATTTGCGTAGTTTTGGATTCACGGTGTTCCGAATTCTTAGAGTTCCGGATTCGTGTTGTTCCAGATTCACGTGGATTCGGGTAGTTCCAGTTTCACAGAGTTCCAAATTCGCATAGTTTCGGTTTCGCAGAGTTTCGGATTCGCAGTGTTCCGGATTCCCGTGGATACATGTAGTTCCATATTCGAAGAGTTCTGGATTCGCGTAGATTCACGTAGTTCCATATTCGCAGAGTTTCGGATTCGCGTAGTTCCATATTCGCAGAGTTCCAGATTTGCGTACTTTCAGTTTCGCTGAGTTCCTAATTCGCATTGTTCCGAATTCATAGAGTTTCGAATTCAAGTGGATTCACGTAGTTGCAGTTATGCAAAGTTCCAGATTCGCATAGTTCTGGATTCGCATAATTCTAGATTCACGTAGTTCTGGATTTGCAGAGTTTCGGATTCGCATGGATTTGCGTAGTTCTGGATTCAATGTTCCGGATTTGCGTAGTTCTGGTTTCACAGAGTTCGAGATTCACATAGTTTTGGATTTACAAAGTTTCAGATTCGTATAGTTCCAATTTCACAGAGTTCTAGATTCGTGTTGTGCTAGATTGGTTAAGTTCTGGATTCACGTGGCTTCCTGTAGTTCCGGTTTCGCAAAGTTCCAGATTCGTATAGTTCTAGTTTTGTAGAGTTCTGGATTCACATAGTTTCGTATTCGCAGAGTTCTAAATTCCCGTAGTTTTGGTTTCACATTATTCCGAATTCATGTAGTTTTAGATTCACAGAGTTCTATATTCGGGTGGATTCACGTAGTTCCGAATTTGCAATGTTCCGGATTGGCGTTGTTCCGGATTCACAGAGTTCCTAATTCACATGGATTCATGTAGTTCTGGTTTTACAAAGTTCCAGATTCACGTAGTTCCAAATTCACAGAGTTCCGGATTCGCGTAGTTCTGGATTCGCAGAGTTCCGTTTTCGCGTAGTTCCGGATTTGTAGAGTTCCGAATTCACAAAGTTCCAGATTCCCGTAGTTTCGAATTCGCATAGTTCCGGATTTGCAGAGTTCCAAATTCGTATTGTTCCAAATTCGTAGAGTTCTGGATTCGCGTGGATTTGCATAGTTCCAGATTCACAGAGTTTTGGATTCATAGAGTTCCAGATTCACATGGATTCACATAGTTTCGGTTTCGCAGAGCTCCAAATTCACGTAGTTCCGGATTCGTAGAATTCCAGTTTTGCAGAGTTTCAGATTTGCGTTGTTATGGATTTATAGCGTTCCAGTTTCACATGGATTCGTGTTGTTCCGGTTTCGCAATGTTCCAGATTTGCGTAGTTCCAGTTTCATAGAGTTCCGGATTCGCGTAGTTCTAGAGTCGCAGAGTTCCGGATTCGCATAGTTCCGTTTTCGCAACGTTCCAAATTCAAGTAGTTCTGGCTTCACGTTGTTCTGGATTCACGTGGATTCGTATAGTTGTAGTTTCGTAGAGTTTCAGATTCGCGTTGATTGGGTTTCGCAGAATTTCAGATTCGCGTAGTTTCGGTTTCACAGAGTTCCAGATTCGCATAGTTCTAGATTCCTATAATTTTGGATTCGCGTAGTTCCAGATTTGCATAGTTCCAGATTCGCAGTGTTTCGGATTCGTGTGGATTCGCGTAGTTCTGGATTTGCAAAATTCCGGATTCTTGTAGTTCCAGATTGGTAGAGTTTCGGATTCGCGTATTTCCGATTTTGTAGAGTTTCAGATTCTCATAGTTCCCATTTCGCTGAGTTCCTGATTCGCGTTGTTCCAGATTCGTAGAATTTCGAATTCACGTGGATTCGTGTAGTTTCGGTTTCGCAGAGTTCCAGATTCGCATAGTTTTGGTTTCACAGAGTTTCGGATTTGCATAGTTACAGATTCACAGAGTTCTGGATTTGCATAGTTCCATTTTGGCAAAGTTCCAGATTCGCGTAGTTCTGGATTCACGGTGTTCCGAATTCTTAGAGTTCCGGATTCGCGTTGTTCCGGATTCACGTAGATTCGCATAGTTCCAGTTTCGCAGAGTTTCAAATTCGTGTAGTTTCGGTTTCACGAAGTTTCGGATTCGTAGTGTTCCGCATTCCTGTGGATACGCGTAGTTCCATATTCAAAGAGTTTCGGATTCGCGTAGTTCCAGATTGGCAGAGTTTCAGATTCGCGTAGTTCCGATTTCACAGAGTTCCAGATTTGCATACTTCCAGTTTCGCTAAGTTCCTGATTCGCATTGTTCCGAATTCGTAGAGTTCCGGATTCACGTGGATTCGCATAGTTCCAGTTTCGTAGAGTTCCAGATTCGCGTAGTTTCGGATTCGGAGAGTTCTAGATTTGCACAGTTCTGGATTTGCATAGTTCCATATTCAAAGAGTTCCGGATTCGTGTGGATTCGCAATGTTCCACATTTGAATAGTTTTGGTGATGTTCCCTACTTCACCCTAGGATCTATTAGTCTGTAATACTGAGAGGGGGGGTAAATCAGTATTACACCCCTTCTTTTTAATTGATAGGTGAACAACTTCAAACTCTTCTCAGAAATAAACTCTTTCTCAGATTCAACTAAGGTAGATCTATTGTTACCTACTAGTCACAATAGTCCCCAAAGTTACCTTTCAGACACCTTGCCTATTAAACGGATTGGTTGTTCTTGATTAGGTCTTCTTTTAGGTTATGGGTTTGATGATTCTTTAGCTGCGTTCACAACTCAATTCAAAACATAGAATGTAAATCCAAAGCAAGGACACAAGAGATTTACATGGTTCCGTCAATGTGACGTACTCCACAGTGGTAGGGATTCTTCCTTTACCGAGACAATCCACTATACTTGAGAACACCAGTGTGGTATTCCCTATGATTACAATGGATGTCTTAATCTTCTACTCCTTTCACTATTGCAAATACACAGCAATCACAATACAAAGAGTGTCACTTACTATGTCTACCCTTCTTTTAGCTTGTGTTGCCTCTTTTTGATTTGAATAGGCTACTTCACTACCGCTTGGAAGATCACCAAAACTCTCTCTAACCTCTCTTGAAGAAATCTGGAAATACATTGAGTTCTCTCAAATGCTACACCGAAATTCTTCTTTAGGTTGTCTCACCCAACTCCTGGTCTCACCGTCTCACCGTCTCACGGCCAGCACTCACACTTCAAGTCTGCCGTTTCATGTCTCACGGCCTGCCTTACATTACTGGTCTGCCGTTTCATATCTCACGGATTGTCTCATGCTTTTGGTTTGCCATTTCACATCTCTCGGCCTGCACCACACTCTTGGTCTGTCGTTTCACGTCTCTTGGCCTGCACCACACTTCTGGTTTGCCATTTCACGTTTCTTAGTTGCCTCACGCTTTTGGTTCTTCTGCTTCACGTTTCTCAGCTTCCTCACGCTTTTGGTTTTTCTGGTTCATGTTTCTCAGCCACCTCACGCTTCTGGTTTTTCTGGTTCATGTTTCTCAGCCACCTCACGCTTTTGGTTTTTCTGGTTCACGTTTCTCAGCTTGCCTCTTGCTTCTAGTTTTGCTGGTTGACGTCTCACGTTCTAGTCTATTGTCTTCTCTTCCGGGTGGTCTCACAGATACCAGGTCTGTCTCACCTGGTCTGGTTTCCAAGTCTGGTCTAATGTCTCACCTTCTCCAGGTCTGCTGTCTTCTCTTCGGGTGGTACGTTTCTAATTTGCTCTCTCAGTGGTGTGTTCTGGTTTGCTCTCTCGGTGGTGTGTTCTGGTTTGCTCTCTCGATGGTGTGTGTTTCTCTCTTATGGTGGTGGCTTTCTCTCTTACGGTGGTGTGTATCTCTCTCACGGCGGTGGCTGTCTCTCTTACGGTGGTGCCTGTCTCTATCTTTAGGTGGTGTACTCTCCCGTTTCTCTCCAATGTTGTCACTTTCACGTTTTGCTCTCCTAGTTGTCTTTCACGTTTTGCTCTCCCGGTGGTGTCTTTCCCCACTTTTTCTCTTGCTCTACCGGTTTATATACTATATTGTTCCCACAACCTTGTATGGGTTGTAATTGTTGTCAACTAAGTTTAAGTGTACAAGAAAGTAAAGCCACATAGAAGGGCAAGAAGGTAAAAGCCACATGGAGGGGCAGGAACGTAAAAGCCATATGGAGGGACAAGACAGTAAATTCGCTGCAAGTAAGCCCTATTAGGGTTTCATGGAAGAGAGTATATAAAGACCTTGGAAGACAAAATTAGGGCAAGGCCAACACAATTGAATATATGACAAAACACCAAACCCTACACAGAAGAACACTACCTACAAAAGAAAAGAGTAGTCGTCATGAACAGTAGTCGTCGAGTGAACAATGCAGCTGTCGTGAACAGTAGCATCGAGTGAAAAAATTGGGCACTGAACAAAGATATACCGACGACAGCAAAGAAGAAACCCGACAGAGGGAGAGAGAAAGAGGAAATGGCAGGGCTGAACAAAGAACAATCGTCGAGAGAGAGAAACACGGTTAACGACTGGGCTGAATGAAGAGAGAGATTGTTGGCCAAAACACAAGAGAGAGAAAACACAGCCATTGGAAGAGAAAGAGAAACCCGACGACCAAACCAAAGGAGTCGACGGGAAGGAGAGAGAGAGAAATCTGGTGGTAATAGAGAGAAATTCGATGAGACAGAGAGAGACAGACGAAGAGAGAGACACCACTAGAAGAGCAGACAACAGATCTACAACGACATGAGACAAACGAACGACATGATAAGGAGAGAACCGTGAAACGGACAAAGAGAAACTCACCACTGGCGAAAGGAGAGAGAAACCCGATGGCTGATGAACAGTGATTGACAGTAAAGGGAGAAAATCTAATACGGCCAAAGGAGGTGTGAAATGGACAGGTGAGAGCAGGCCATAAAACAGTAAAGCCGTGAGACAAGGAGACGGGGGAGACAGTGAAACGGTGAAAGCAGGAATTGTGTGAGAGAATGTAGAGAGGGAATTCGGCGAAGCATTGAACTTAATGTATTTCCAGACTTCTTCAAGAGAGGTTAGAGAGCATTGCAGTGAACTTCTAAGCAGCAGTGGAGCAGCCTTTCAATTCAACAGAGGCAAGACAAGCTAGAAGAAGAGTAGACACAGTAAGTGGCACTCTTTGTATTGTACTTGCTTAGTAATTGCAATAGTGAAAGGAGCAGAGAATTAAAGACATCCATTGTAACCTGGAATTC
>CM038600.1:5589753-5622820 GCA_021533255.1 Ceriops tagal
GCAGTGAACTTCTAAGCAGCAGTGGAGCAGCCTTTCAATTCAACAGAGGCAAGACAAGCTAGAAGAAGAGTAGACACAGTAAGTGGCACTCTTTGTATTGTACTTGCTTAGTAATTGCAATAGTGAAAGGAGCAGAGAATTAAAGACATCCATTGTAACCTGTATTCACAAGTATAGTGGATAGTCTCGGTAGAGGGAGAGTCCCTACCACCGTGGATGTACGTCACGTTGACGAAACTACGTAAATCTCGTGTGTCCTTAATTTGCTATACGTTCTGTGCTTTGAATTGAGTTGTGAATGTAGCTAAAGTATCAGCCAACCCATAACCTAATGAAGACCTAAACAAGAACATCCGTATTGTCTATTAGGCAAGGTGTCTGAAAGGTGACTTTAGGGACTATTGTGATTAGTAGGTAGCAATAAATCTACCTTAGTTGAGTCTGAGAAAGAGTTTGCTTTAAGAAGAGATTGAAGTTGTTCACTTACCTGCGAATTGTGAATTGTGGTGATACTGATTCACCCCCCTCTCAGTATCACAAACTAGTAGATCTTAGGGAGAAGTTGGGAACTTCATTTGGTATCAGAGCACTGGTTCACCAGTTTGAAGCTTAATAGCTTGGTGTACTAGTTTGAAGGGATCTAGAAGTTTGACTTGTTCAGTATATTGAGAAATAGAAGCCGGTACCAGCACTAGCACCACTTACAGCAAGAAGGTTCCAATCTTCAATGGAACCAACTACTATATGTGGAAAGCAAGAATGTAAGTGGTATTTGCAACCATGGGCATGAATGTGGTGAAATGCGTACAATAGGGTTTTGGGGCTCCGGAAGAAGGTAAAGACCCAACCCCAAAGGATTTAAGGTAGTTTGAGATAAATGGGAAGGCCTCAAATGTCATCATTTCAACATTGACAGATGCTGAGTATGCTAAAGTTATGGACTGCAAATCTACCAAAGAGATATAGGACAAATTGCAAAAAATATATGAAGGTGATGGCAAAATGAAGGAGGCTAAGCTTCAAGTGTTCAAGGAGAGATATGAATCTCTCAGAATGCAGAAAAATGAGACAGTCCAAGAGTTCTTCACCAGGGTTATTGATGCTGTAAATGACCTTAGAAGTCATGGGAAGAACAAGAAGGACTCATCGATTGTGAAGAAAATTCTGAGAATTCTACCTGAGAGGTTTGCCTCAAAGGTAGCAGCCATAGAGGAGAGTAGAGATCTCAATTCTATGTCTCTGCATGATCTCCAGTGCAATCTCATTGCATATGAGATGAGGATAAAGTCAGCTGAAAGCTCTGCAACAACAAAGGTATCAAAGGAGGTAGCTTTCAAAGTTATGAAGCACTTGAAGATAAAAGAAGAGAAAGAATCATCCAGTGAGGAGGATGATGATGAGGATGAGGAAGAAAGTGAAGGTGAAGTATTGGCTTATTTCACAAGGAAATTCAAAAAGGAGTCTAAGAAGGGAAAAGGACAACTGGCCTTGAGACGTTATCATTGTGGGCAGACTGGACACTTTGCTTCTCAATGCAAAGTGAAACTTAATGATGAAGATAAGGATGGTGATGATAAGCAGAATTCAAGATGGAGAAGATCATCATTCAAATCAAAAAAGTCCAGCAAGAAGACTGCTAACCCACAGAAGAAGAAGAGAGCCTCATTCAAGAGCTATGTGACTCAAATAAAAGAAGTTGATGAGGAGGAAGATGAAGACTCATCAAATGAGCATGTCTTTATGGCATCAGCACAAGGTGGTAGCTCAACCTCTGAAGAGGAAGAGAAGGTTGATGAAGAAGAGCCAGATCTTGAAGTTGAGCTGGAAGCAGCTTCAAAAGAGATAATTAAAAGGGGTAGAACCATAAGAAGGTTGGAGGCCCATATAAAACAAGTTGAAGCAAAGTCTAAGGAAACTGAAAGTCAAAAGGATAAAATAAGGGCTGAGCATATTGACTTGAAGGGAAGATTTGAGGAACAGATCAAAATATGTGAAGACCATACAATAGAGCTTGGCTCAAGGACTTCAACATTTGAAGAAATAGAGATAGAGTTGCTGAGACTTCAACAACAACTTAAAAAAAAGTGAGAAGAACTTGCAGAAGTTTGAAGTGATAGGAGAAACAAGCTCTGCAAGAGAAAAGAAGAATGAGACTTTGCTACAAAAATTCAAAGAGAAGGTTGTGACTCAGGTGAAGATAACTGAAGAAGAGAAGACAGTTATCAAACCAAAGCCAGGGCCAAAAATGATATATGTGGTTAAAGAGCAGCAGCCCATAGCTGCTACGTCTCAAAAAGAAAAGAAAGTCAGCCAACAGAGGGCTATGACTGAACAGAAGAAGGAGAAGAAGGTGACTGAAATGAAAGTCATACAAGCAAAGAAGCCAGCTACTTTGCCTACACAGCAAGTGATGAACAGAAAAAGACAAGCTGTGATCAGACCCAAGAAAAGGCAGTTTCAAGGTCATTGCCTTTATTGTGGAGTTTGGGGTCATAAAGCGAGTAACTGCTGGTGGAGAAGGCCAGTATATGTCTCTAACTTGAAAAGATACGATGCTGCATACAGGGGGAGACAATACAAAACTCAGAGGAGAACACCTGTTGTGAGTTCTTGCATATACTGTAAAAGGCAAGGATACACTGACGAGACTATCTGTGCGAATGCCTCCTCAAGCATGAAAATTAGGTGAATCCTCCATCTTTACTTTGCAAGTTTTTTCAGATTTGTAATTGGTTGGCAAAGGGGGAGAGAAGAAACAGTGCAGGGGGAGCTGTTAGGAAAGGGGGAGTGCATATATAGGGGGAGTTGAAACTGCTGCATAGTGGCTTTTGTTATGAGTGTTGCCAATAATTACAAAGGGGGAGATTGTTGTTCCCACAGCCTTGTATGGGTTGTAATTGTTGTCAACTAGGTTTAAGTGTGCAAGAAAGTAAAGCCACATAGAAGGGCAAGAAGGTAAAAGCCACATGGAGGGGAAAGAACGTAAAAGCCATATAGAGGGGCAAGACAGTAAATTCGCTGCAAGTAAGCCCTATTAGGGTTTCATGGAAGAGAGTATATAAAGACTTTGGAAGACAAAATTAGGGCAAGGCCAACACAATTGAATACACGGCATAACACAAGAGGGAAGGCCAACACAATTGAATACACAGCAAAACACCAAACCTTACATAGAAGAACACCACCTGTAAAAGAAAAGAGTAGCCATCGTGAACAGTAGCCGTTGAGTGAACAGTGCAGCCGTCGAGTGAAAAAATTGGGGGCTGAACGAAGATATACTGATGGCAACAAAGAAGAAGAGAGAGAAACTCGACGGCTAGACCAGAGGAGTCGACGGGAAGGAGAGAAAGAGAAACCCGACAGCCAAACCAGAGGAGTCCGGTGAGACAGAGAGAGACGAACGAAGAGAGAGACACCACCGGAAGAGCAGACAACAGATCTGCAACAGCGTGAGACAAATGAATGACAAGGCAAGGAGAGAACCGTGAAACAGACGAAGAGAAACTCACCACCGACGGAAGGAGAGAGAAACTTGATGGCCGATGAACAGTGACCGGCAGTAAAGGGAGAAAATCTGATATGGCCAAAGGAGGTGTAAAACAGTAAAGCCGTGAGACAAGGAGACAGGGGAGATAGTGAAATGGTGAAAGCAGGAATTGTGTGAGACAACGTAGAGAAGGAATTCAGTGAAGCATTGAACTCAACGTATTTCCAGACTTCTTCAAGAGTGGTTAGAGAGCGTTGCGGTGAACTTCTAAGTAGCAGTGGAGCAGCCTTTCAATTCAACAGAGGCAAGACAAGCTAGAAGAAGGGTAGACATAGTAAGTGACACTCTTTGTATTGTACTTGCTTAGTAATTGCAATAGTGAAAGGAGCAGAGAATTAAAGACATCCATTGTAACCTATATTCACAAGTATAGTGGATAGTCTCGGTAGAGGGAGAGTCCCTACCACCGTGGATGTACGTCACGTTGACGAAACTACGTAAATCTCGTGTGTCCTTAATTTGCTTTACGTTCTGTACTTTGAATTGAGTTGTGAACGTCCACGGTAGAGGAAGAAACTCTACCACCGTGGAGTATGTCACATTGATGGAACCACGTAAATCTCTTGTTTTCTTACTTTGAATTTACATTCTGTGTTTTGAATTGAGTTGTGAACGCAGTTAAAGAATCATCAAACCGATAACCTAAAAGAAGACCTAATCAAGAACAACCAATCCGTTTAATAGCCAAGGTGTCTGAAAGGTAACTTTGGGGACTATTGTGACTAGTAGGTAACAATAGATCTACCTTAGTTGAATCTGAGAAAGAGTTCATTTCTGAGAAGAGTTTGAAGTTGTTCACCTATCAATTAAAAAGAAGGGGTGTAATACTGATTCACCCTCCTCTCAGTATTACAAACTAGTAGATCCTAGGGTGAAGTAGGGAACGTCACGTTGTTTTGGATTCGTAGAGTTTCGGATTCACGTGGATTCGTTTACTTCCGGTTTCGTAGAATTCCAAATTCGCATAGTTCCAATTTTGCAGAGTTTTGGATTCACGTGGATTCGTGTAGTTCTGCATTTGCAGAGTTCTAAATTCCCATAGTTTTGGTTTTGCAATGTTCTAGATTCACGTAGTTCCGTTTTCGCAAAGTTCCAAATTCGCATAGTTCTGGATTCGCGTTGTTCCACATTCGTAGAGTTCTGGATTCACCTGCATTCGTGTAGTTTCAGTTTCGCAGACTTCCAGATTCGCGTAATTCCAGTTTTACAGACTTCTGGATTTGTGTAGTTTCGGATTCGCAGAGTTTTAAATTCCTATAGTTTTGGTTTCACATAATTCCAGATTCACATAGTTCTGGATTCGCAGAGTTTTGTATTCGGGTGGATTTGTGTAGTTGTGAATTTGCAGTGTTCCGAATTCACGTTGTTCTGGATTTTCAAAGTTCCAGATTCCCATGAATTTGTGTAGTTCCGGTTTCGCAAAGTTCTAGATTCACATGGTTCCGAATTCACAAAGTTTCGGATTCGCATAGTTCCGAATTTGCAGAGTTCCGGATTCACTTAGTTCCAGATTCGCAGAGTTCTAGATTGGCATAGTTCTGGATTCGCACAGTTTTGAATTCGCGTAGTTTTGGATTTGCACAGTTCTGGATTTGTATTGTTCTGAATTCGTAGAGTTCTAGATTTGCGTGGATTTGCATAGTTCCAAATTCGCAGAGTTTTGGATTTATGTTGTTCCAGATTCATAGAGTTCCAGATTCACGTAGTTCCGATTTCATAGAGTTCCGGATTCGCGTAGTTTCAGATTCGTACAGTTCTGGATTAGCGTAATTTCGAATTCGTAGAGTTCTAGTTTCATAAAGTTCCAGATTCACACGGATTTGAGTAGTTCCCATTTCGCAGAGTTCCAGATTCACTTAGTTCCGAATTCACAGAGTTCCAGATTCATAGAGTTCCGGTTTCGCATAGTTCTGGATTCACAAAGTTTCGGATTTACGTAGTTTTGGATTCGCATAGTTCTGGTTTCGCAGAGTTCCATATTCGCATAGTTCTGAATTCCCAAAGTTTTGGATTTGCGTAGTTCCGGATTTGCAGTGTTTTGGATTTATGCGGATTCGCATTGTTCTGGATTCACATGGATTTGCATAGTTTTGGTTTCGCAGAATTCTAGAGTTGCGTTGTTCCGGATTCGCATAGTTCCATTTTCGCAGAGTTTCAGATTCGCGTAGTTCTAAATTCACGTGGATTCGCGTAGTTTTGGTTTCGCGTTATTCTGGATTTGTAGAGTTCCAGATTTGTATTGTTCAAGATTCATAGAGTTCCGGATTCACGTGGATTCGTGTAGCTGCGGTTTCGCAGAGTTCCGGATCTGCGTAGTTTGGGTTTCAAAGAGTTCCGGATTCGCATAGTTCTGATTTCGTAGAGTTCCAAATTCACAGAGTTCCAGATTCGTAGAGTTCCGGTTTCGCATAGTTTTGGATTCACAAAGTTCTAGATTTGCGTAGTTTTGGATTCGCATAGTTCTGATTTCGCAGAGTTCCATATTCGTATAGTTCTGATTCCCAGAGTTTTGGATTCGCGTAGTTCCAGATTTGCAGTGTTCTGCATTCGCGCGGATTCGCATAGTTCCGAATTCACATAGTTCCAGATTTGCGTTGTTCTAGATTCACGTGGATTCATGTAGTTCTGGTTTCGCAGAGTTCCGGGTTCGCATTTTTCCAAATTCGCAATGTTCTGGATTCACGTTGTTCCGTTTTCGCAAAGTTCTAGATTCGCGTAGTTCTAATTTTGTGGAGTCCTGGATTCGCGTAGTTTCAGATTCACAAAGTTTTAAATTCCCGTAGTTTTGGTTTCCCATAGTTCCAGATTCACGTAGTTCTGGATTCGCAGAGTTTCGTATAAGGGTGGATTCACGTAGTTCTGAATTTGCAGTGTTCCAAATTTGCGTTGTTCCAGATTCGGAGAGTTCAGATTCACATGGATTCACATAGTTCCAGTTTTTCAAAGTTCCAGATTCGCGTAGATCTGAATTCACAGAGTTTCAGATTCGTGTAGTTTTGGATTTCTGTAGTTCCACATTCGCATTGTTCTAAATTCGTAGAGTTCTAGATTCGTGTAGTTCCGAATTCACAGCATTCCGGATTCATAGAGTTCTAGATTAACATGGATTCATGTAGTTTCGATTTCGTAGAGTTCCAAATTCGCGTAGTTTTGGATTCGCAATGTTCCCGATTTGTACAGTTCTGGATTTATGTAGTTTCGAATTCGTAGAGTTCTAGTTTCACAGAGTTCCTAATTCGCGTTGTTCTAGATTCGTAGAGTTCCAGATTCACGTGGATTCATGTAGTTCCGATTTTGCAGAGTTCCAGATTTGCATTGTTCAGGATTCACACAGTTTCAAATTCACGTGGATTCGTGTAGTTGTGGTTTTGCAGAGTTCCGGATTTGCGGAGTTTGGGTTTCACAAAGTTCTGGATTCGCGTAGTTCCAGTTTCGCAGAGTTCCAGATTCACATAGTTCCAAATTCCTAGTGTTCGGATTCGCGTAGTTCCGAATTTGCAGTGTTCTAGATTCACGCAGATTCACATAGTTCCAGATTCGCATAGTTCTACATTCGCGTTGTTCCGAATTCACGTGGATTCGCGTAGTTCCGATTTTGCAAAGTTCTAGATTTGCATTGTTCCGGGTTCGTAGTGTTACGGATTCGCGTAGTTCTGGATTGGCAGAGTTTCGGATTCACGTATTTTCGGTTTTGCAGAGTTCCAAATTCGCTTAGTTCTCGATTTTGCAGAGTTCCATATTCGCATAGTTCCGGATTCCTAGAGTTCCGGATTCGCATAGTTCCGGATTTGCAGAGTTCTGGATTTGCACAGATTCGCGTTGCTCCAGATTCACAAAGTTAAAAACTTCACGTGGATTCGCGTAGTTGCAGTTACGTAGAGTTCCAGATTTGCATAGTTCTGGATTCGCTCAGTTATGGATTTACGTAGTTCCAGATTCGTAGAGTTCTGGATTCACATGGATTCACGTAGTTCCGGATTCGCAAAGTTCCAGATTCGCGTGGTTTTGGTTTCGCAGAGTTTCAGTTTCGCAGAGTTCTAAATTCGCGTTGTTTCGGATTCATACAGTTCCGGATTCACGTGGATTCGTGTAGTTCCGGTTTCACAGAGTTCCAAATTTGCATAGTTCCAGTTTTGCAGAGTTTTGGAATCGCGTAGTTCCGGATTCGTGTGGATTTGCGTAGTTCTGGATTCGCAGAGTTCTAAATTCCAGTAGTTTTGGTTTCGCAGTGGTCTGGATTCACATTGTTTTGTTTTCGCAAAGTTACAAATTCACGTAGTTCTAGATTCACGTTGTTCCAGATTCGCATTGCTCCGGATTCGTAGAGTTTCGGATTTGCATTGTTCCAGATTCATAGAGTTCCGATTCACGTGGATTCATGTAGTTGCGGTTTCGCAGAGTTCTGGATTCGCGTAGTTTGTGTTTCGCAGAGTTTTGCATTCACGTAGTTCCGGTTTCACAGAGTTCCAAATTCGTGTAGTTCTAGATTCCTAGAGTTCTAGATTTGCGTAGTTCCGGATTTGCAGAATTCTGGATTCATGTAGTTCCGGATTGACAGAGTTTCGAATTCACGTAGTTTAAGTTTTGCAAAGTTCCAAATTCACATAGTTTCAGTTTCACTAAATTCCTGTTTTGCATTGTTCCGGATTCATGTGGATTCGTGTAGTTCTGGTTTTGTAGAGTTCCATATTCGCATAGCTCCAGATTTGCAGAGTTCTGGATTTGCATGGATTTGCATAGTTCTAGATTCATAGAGTTCCAGATTCGCGTTGTTTTGGATTCACAAAGTTTCGAATTCAAGTGGAATCGTGTAGTTGCAGTTATGCAAAGTTTCGAATTCGCATAGTTCTGTATTCACACAGTTTTGGATTCGCGTAGTTCCAGATTCGCAGAGTTTCGGATTCGCATGGATTCGCGTAGTTCTAGTTTCGTAGAGTTTGGGATTCGCGTAGATCCGGATTTGCAGAGTTTCGGATTCGTATAGTTCCAATTTCACAAAGTTCTGGATTTGCGTTGTTCCATATTCGTAGAGTTTTGGATTCACATGGATTTGTGTAGTTTCAGTTTCGCAGAATTTCAGATTCGCATAGTTCCAGTTTTGCAAATGAAGTTCACGACTTCAGCCTAGGATCTACTAGTCTGTGATACTAAAAGGGGGGGTGAATTAGTATCACAACCCTTAAAAACACATTCTGATAATTTAAGCCAAAATATTCTACTTATTTAATACTCTAGCTCTTGTCAATACGCAAGTATGTGAACAACTTCAAACACTTCTCAAAAGCGAACTCTTTCTCAGATTCGACTAAGGTAGATCTATTGTTACCTATTAATCACAATAGTCCCCAAAGTCACCTTTCAGACACCTTGCCTACTAGACTGATCGGATGTTCTTGATTAGGTCTTCTTTAGGTTATAGGTTCAATGATACTTTAGTTGTGTTCACAACTCAATTCAAAACACAAAATGTAAATCAAAGTAAGGACACAAGAGATTTACGTGGTTCCGCCAATGTGACGTACATCCACGGTGGTAGGAACTCTTCCTCTACTGAGACAATCCACTATACTTGACAATACCAGTGTGGTACTCCCTATGTCCACAATGTAGTTACAATGGATGTCTTAATCCTCTCTTCCTTTCACTATTGCAAATACAAAGCAATTACAATACAAAGAGTGTCACTTACTGTGTCTACCCTTCTTTTAGCTTGTCTTGCCTCTATTGAATTGAATAGGCTGCTTTACTACCACTTAGAAGTCCACCACAACACTCTCTAACCTCTCTTAAAGAAATCTGGAAATACGTTGAGTTCTTTCCAATGCTTCACCGAATTCCTTCTCTAGGTTGTTTCACACAGCTCCTGCTTTCACTGTCTCACGGTTTCACGACTTGCACTCACGCTTCTGGTCTGTCGTTTCACGTCTCACGGCCTGCCCCACGCTTTTGATCAGTCGCACCGTTGCACGTTCTGGTCTCACATCGTCGCATATTCTGGTCTCATGCCGTCGCACATTCTGTTCTCACGTCGACGCATGTTCTGGTCTCACGTTGCAGGTCTGCACCCGCTTCGCTATTCTCAAACCTCACGAATACCAGGTTTGCTCTCCTCATTTGTTTCACGGTTCCACTGGTCTCCTGTTTCTGGTTTTTGACCTCACCTCACGTTTCTAGTTTTCTTCTCTTCCAAGGGTGGTGCATTTCTGGTTTTGCCTTTTTCCCGGTGGTGTATGTTCTGGTTTGCTTTTCCCCGTTTCTCTCCAACAGGTCTATTTTCACCTTTGCTCTCCCGTTTCTCTCTAATGTCGGCGCTCCTGGTTCTGTTTTTCACGTTGGCTCTCCCGGTTCTGTTTTTCATGTTGGCTCTCCCAGTTCTGGTTTTCACGTTGGCTCTCCCGGTTCTGGTTTTCACATTGGCTCTCCTGGTTCTGGTTTTCCACGTTTTCTCCCTCTCCTGGTCTGTATCCATGTCCCCTTTTCTGGTGTGTGTGTGTGTGTGTTTCTGCTCTTCCTATGGATTCTCTCTCTCTCTCTCCCGGTGGTGTATGTTTGGTTTGGTCTGCTCTTCCAGTGGAGTCTCTCTCTCTCTCTCTCTCTCTCGGTGGTGTATTTCTGGTTTGTGTGGTCTGTTTTTCACCTTTTTCTGGTGTGTGAGTTTCTGATTTCTTCTATACCTTACGATGGGTGTGTGTCGCCTTTGCTCTCCCGATGGCATGCAATCTCTTCTCTTATCGCAAGTCACATGGTTTCCTTCCAGCCAGTGGTGTCCTCTCTCTTGCCATTGGTCACATGGTTTTCCTTCAGCCGGCCAAGGTCTCCCTTGTTGTCCAAGGTCTCTTTGCCATGTTGTCTCCTTGCCGTCTAGCCGATGGTTTCTCTCTTGTTGTAGGGTTTTGTCTCACAAAGGTATCTCTTGCCGTTGGTGTGCTTTAGGCGTGTACCCTTGTTTTGCCGTCCACTCTTGTTTGGCCGTGTAGGGTTTTCTCTCTCTCTTGCAAAGTTGTGTTTTGCTCTCCACCCACGCTTATGTCTTCCAAGGTCTTGGTTTATACACTCTTTTCCATGAAAACCCTAGTAGGGCTTACTATATTGTGATTTACTTTCTTGCCCCTCCATGTGGCTTTACTTTCTTTCCCCTCCATGTAGCTTCAAATTACTTGCACACTTAAATCTAGTTGACAACAATTACAACCCATACAAGGCTGTGGGAACAACACAGAGTTCCAGATTCACGTAGTTTCGAATTCATGGAGTTCTGGATTCGCATAGTTCCGGATTTGCAAAGTTCCAGTTTCACGTATTTCTGGATTTACAGAGTTCCAGATTCGCATAGTTTCGACTTCGCAGAATTCCAGATTGGCGTAGTTCCAGATTCGCATATTCTGGATTTGCAAAGTTCCAGATTCTCGTAGTTCTGGTTTTGCAGAGTTCTGAATTCACGTAGTTTCGGATTCATAGAGTTCTAAATTCCTAAAGTTTTGGTTTCACATAGTTCCGGATTCATATAGTTTAGGTGGATTCGCGTAGTTCCGAATTTGCAGTGTTCCGGATTCGCAGAGTTCCGGATTCACGTAGTTCCGATTTCGCAGAGTTCTAGATTCACATAGTTCCGATGAAATTCTCGACATCACCCTAGGATCTACTAGTTTGTGATACTGAGAAGGGGGGTGAATCAGTCTCACCACAATTCGCAGATATGTGAACAACTTCAACCTCTTCTTAAAAGCGAATTCTTTCTCAGATTCGACTAAGGTAGATCTATTGCTACCTACTAATCACAATAGTCCCCAAAGTTACCTTTCAGACACCTTGCCTAATAGACAATTTGGATGCTCTTGTTTAGGTCTTATTTTAGGTTATGGGTTGGCTAATACTTTAGCTGCATTCACAACTCAATTCAAAACACAGAATGTAAAGCAAATTAAGGACACACGAGATTTACATAGTTCCATCAACATGACGTACATCCACGGTGGTAGGGACTCTCCCTTAAGGAGACTATCCATTATACTTGAGAATTCCAGTTACAATGGATGCCTTAAACCTTTGTTCCTCTCACTATAGCAATTACTAAGCAAATACAATACAAAGAGTGTCACTTACTGTGTCTACCCTTCTTCTAGCTTGTCTTGCCTCTGTTGAATTGAATGGCTGCTCCACTACCGCTTAGAAGTTCACCGCAACGCTCTCTAACCTCTCTTGAAGAAATCTAGAAATACGTTGAGTTCTTTCTAATGCTTCATCGAATTCCTTCTCTAGGTTGTCTCACATAGCTCCTGCTTTCACCATCTCATGGTCTCACCCGTCTCCTTGTCTGACGGCTCGCCTCACATTTCTGGTTTGTCGTTCCACGTCTCACGGCCTGCCTCACGTTTCTGGTTTGGTGTTACACATCTCACACACGTTTTTGGTTTGCACCCTTTGCTGGTCACACACCTCACGCACGCTTCTGATTTGGCGTCTCACGTCTCACGTACATTTCTGGTTTGCACGCCTTGCTGGTCACACGCCTTACCACTGTTTCTGGTTTGTACTTATCCGTTTTACACCTCCGGACAGCTTGGTTTGCTCTCCCAGTGGTCTCCTTTTTCACGGTTTCTCCTCTCTTCCCTTACAAACGGTGTGCTGTCTTCTCTCTTATGTGAGTCACACGGTTTTCTCCAGCCGTCACACCTCTTTGCCATGTGTTCTCCCTTGCCGTCCAGCCTTGCTTTGGCCGTTCTCCTCCTTGCTTGGCCATCCACCCCTTTGCCGTTTGTTGTGTTTGGCCATGTAGATTGGTTTAGATGTTTACGTTGTTTGGCCGTGTAGGTTGGTTTGGACATTCACCTTTGGCCGTGTAGATTGGTTTGGACGTTCACCTTTGGTTGGCCGGTTGTCTCCCTTTGGCTGTCCCTTTGTGTTTTGCAATCCAGCTCTTATTGTCCAGCCGTTCCTCCCTTGTTTTCTTTCTTTGGTTAGTCACCCTTTGTGTTTTGCCATCTAGCACCTTCTGATTTGTGATTTGTCGTTCACCTTTGGTTGCTATCCAACCGTGTCTTCTGCTTTGCAGGTGGTGGTTTGCCATTTGCTCCCTTGTATTTTCCAAGTGGTTTCCTTTGGACGTCTTTTTGTTTAACTGTCTCCTTCCTCATGTTTTCTCTCTTTGGTCGATTGGTTGTCTAGGTTTGCTGTCCGTTTTGCTCAATTGCTGACTTGTCTTCATTTGTTGTCTTCCAATACTTGCGGCGAACTTACTGTCTTGCCCTTCCATGTGACTTTTACGTTCTTGCCCCTCCCTGTGGCTTTTACCTTCTTGCCTTTCCATATGGCTTTACTTTCTTGCACACTTAAACCTAGTTGACAAAAATTACAACCCATACAAGGCTATGGGAACAACATCCGAATTCACAGAGTTCCGGATTCGCAGAGTTCTATATTGGCGTAGTTCCGGATTCGTACAATTCCGAATTCGCGTAGTTTCGTATTCGCAGAGTTTTATATTGGCGTAGTTCCGGATTCGCACAATTCCAGATTTGCATTGTTCCGGATTTGTAGAGTCTCGATTCTCGTGGATTCGCTTAGTTCCAGATTCACAGACTTCCGGATTCGCATTGTTTCGGATTCATAAAGTTCCAGATTCAAGTGGATTCACGTAGTTCAGGTTTCATAGAGTTTCGAATTCGCGTAGTTTCAGATTCGCAGAGTTCTAGATTCGTACAATTCTGAATTTGCGTAGTTCTGGACTTATAGAGTTCTAGTTTTGCAGAGTTCTTGATTCGTGTTGTTCTGGATCTGTAGAGTTCTAGATTCACATGGATTTGTGTAGTTCCGATTTCACAGAGTTCCAAATTCACATAGTTTCGGTTTCATAGAATTTCGGATTAGCGTAGTTCCATTTTTGCAAAGTTCCAAATTCACGTAGTTCTGGTTTCGAGTTGTTCTGGATTCGTAGAGTTCTGGATTCGCGTAGTTCCAGTTTCATAGAGTTCCAGATTCGCATAGTTCCAAATTCCCAAAGTTCTGGATTCGCGTAGTTCCAGATTTGTAGAGTTCTTGATTCGCCCGAATTCGCATAGTTCTAGATTCGCGTTGTTCTAAATTCACGTGGATTCGCGTAGTTCCGATTTCATAGAGTTTCAGATTTGCGTAGTTTCAATTTCACAGAGTTCCAGATTTGCGTAGTTCTGGATTTGCAGTGTTCTAGATTCGCGTAGTTCCGGATTCACAGAGTTCTGAATTTGTGTAGTTCTAGATTCGCAGAGTTCCGAATTCGCGTAATTCTAGATTGGCAGAGTTTCAGATTTGCGTATTTCCAGTTTTGTAGAATTCCTAATTCGCGTAGTTCCCGTTTCGCTGAATTCCTGATTCGTGTTGTTCTAGATTTGTAGAGTTATGGATTCACGTGGATTCATGTAGTTCTGGTTTCACAGAGTTCCATATTCGCGTAGTTCCAGATTCGCGTAGCTCCGGATTTGCAAAGTTCTAGATTTACGCAGATTTGCATAGTTCCGGATTTCCAGAGTTCCAGATTCGCGTTGTTCCAGATTCACAAAGTTTCGAATTCACGTGGATTCATGTAGTTGCAATTACGTAGAGCTTCGGATTTGCATAGTTCTATATTCGCACAGTTCTGGATTTGCATAGTTCCGGATTCGTAGAGTTCTAGATTCGTGTGGTTCTGGTTTCGTAGAGTTATGGATTCAGGTTGTTCCAGATTTAAAAAGTCCTGTATTCACATTGTTCCGGATTCGTAGAGTTTCGGATTCATGTCGATTCGTGTAGTTCCGGTTTCGTAGAGTTCCAAATTTGCGTAGTTCCAGTTTTGTAGAGTTTTGGATTTGCATGGATTCACGTAGTTCTGGATTCGCAAAGTTCTAAATTCCCGTAGTGTTGGTTTCGCAATATTCCGGATTCACATAGTACCGTTTTCACAAAGTTCAGATTCGCGTAGTTCCAGATTCATAGAGTTCCGGATTCGCGTTGATTCGCATAGTTCTGGATTCACAAAGTTCTAAATTCCCGTAGTTTTGGTTTCGCAGTGTTCCAAATTCACGTAGTTCCATTTTCGCAAAGTTCCAAATTCGCATAGTTCTAGATTCGCATTGCTCCAGATTCGTAGAGTTCCAGATTCGCGTTGTTCTGGATTCATAGAGTTCCGATTCACGTGGATTCGTGTAGTTGCGGTTTCGCAGAGTTTGGGATTCACAAAGTACCCGATTTGCAGAGTATTTTCACGTTCACAAAGTTTGGGATTCGCAAAGTACCCGATTTGCAGAGTTCCGGATTGGTGTAGTTTTGCATTCACAGAGTTCCTGATTCGCGTAGTATTGGATTCGCAGAGTTCCGGATTGCCATAATTTCGCGTTTGTAGAGTTCCAGATTCCCGTAGTACTGGATTCACTGAGTTCCGGATTCACGTAGCATCGCGTTCGCATTGTTCCGGATTCGCGTAGTACCGGATTTGCAGAGTTATGGATTCACGTAGTTTCACGTTCATAGAGTTCTAGATTCTCGTAGTATCGGATTCATGTAGTTTCGCATTCGCAGAATTCTAGATTCACGTAGTACCAGATTTGCGGAGTTTCGGATTCACATTGCATCAGATTCGCGGAGTTCCGGATGCACGTTGCATCGGATTCGCAGTATTCCAAAATCGCATAGTTTCGCCTGCACAATGTTCTGGATTCACAAATTTCCAGATTCGCATAGTTTCGCGTTCGTAGAGTTCCGGATTCGCGTAGTGGTGTGTTTGCAGTGTTCTGAATTTGAGTGGTTTCGCATTTGTAGAGTTTCGGATTCACATAATACTGGATTGGCAGAGTTCCGATTTCGCGTAGCTTCGTGTTCGCAAAGTTTCGAATTCGCATAGTGTCACATTCGTGGACTTCTAGATTCGCGTAGTTTCATGTTCACAGAGTTCCGCAATATCGTAATTTCGCATGTGCGGAGTTTTGGATTCGCGTAGTACCAGATTTGTAGAGTTTTGGATTCCTATAGTTTCCCCTTCACAGAGTTCTAGAGTCGTGTAGTACCGGATTCGCAGACTTCCAGATTCGCGTAGTTTCATGTTCGCAGAGTTCCGCATTCTCGTAGTTTCTCGTGTGCGGAGTTCTGGATTCGCAGAGTTTCGGTTCGCGTAGTTTCACATTTGCAGAGTTTCGGATTCGTGTAGTTTTGTGTTCACAGAGTTCTGAATTCGCGTAGTTTCGCATTCGAAGAGTTCCAGATTCGCGTAGTACTGGATTCGCAAAGTTCTGGATTCGCGTAGTTTCGCATTCCCAGTGTTCTAGATTTGCGTAGTATCAAATTTGCTGAGTTTCAGATTCACATAGTTTCGCATTCACAGAGTTCCAGATTTGAGTAGTTTCGCATTCACAGAGTTCCGGATTCAAGTAGTACCGCATTCGCAAAGTTCTAGATTCATGTAGTTTCGCGTTCGCAGAGTTTCAAATTCGCGTAGTTTCGCATTTGAAGAGTTCTAAATTCGCATAATACCGAATTCGCAGAGTTTCGAATTCGTGTAGTACCAGATTTGGAGAGTTTCGGATTCGGGTAGTTTCGCATTCGTAGAGGTTATGGATTTGCGTAGTGTGGCATTCACAGAGTTCCAGATTCGCATAGCACCAAATTCGTAGTGTTTCAGATTCGCGAAGTTTCACTTTCGTAGAGTTCCAAATTCACGTAGTACCAAATTTACAAAGTTTCGGATTCGTGTAGTTTCACGTTCAGAGAGTTCTGAATTCCCGTAGTACTGGATTCGTAGAGTTCCGGATTTGAGTAGTACGGGATTCGCAGAGTTTCGGATTCACGAAGTACCAGATTTGCGTTGTTTCACATTTGTAGAGTTCCAGATTTGAGTAGTTTCGCGTTTGTAGAGTTTCGGATTTGTAGAGTTCTAGATTCCAGTAGTATCGTGTCGACAAAGTTCCGGATTCAAGTAGTACCGGATTCGCAAAGTTCCGAATTTGTTGGCAGAGTTCCAGATTCAAGTATTTTCGCGTTCATAGAGTTCCAAATTCGCACAGTACCTGATTCACAGAGTTCTGGATTGGCATCGTTTCACGTTCACAGAGATTCAGATTTACATAGTACCAGATTTGCAAAGTTCCGGATTCACATAGTACCGGATTCGCATAGTTTCGCTTTCGTAGAGTTCAAGATTCACGTAGTACGGATTCAAAGAGTTCCAGATTTGCGCAGTTTCATTTTTGCTAAGTTCTAAATTCGCATAGTACTAGATTCGCAGAGTTCCAGATTCGCGTAGTATCAAATTTGCAGAGTTCTAGATTCGAGTAGTTTCGCATTTGCAGAGTTCCGGATTCATGTAGTTTCACATTCGCAGAGTTCTGAATTCGAGTAGTATCGCATTCGCAGAGCTCTAGATTTGCATTGTACCTAATTTGTGTAGTACTGGATTCGTTGAGTTCCGGATTCGCAAAATTTCACGTTCGCAAAGTTCCCAATTTGAGTAGTTTCGCGTTCGCAGAATTCCGGATTCGCGTAGTACCGTGTTCACAAAGTTTCAGATTCGCGTAGTTTCACATTTGCAGAGTTCCGGATTTGCGTAGTTTTGAGTTCATAGAGTTTCGAATTTGCATAGTTTCAGATTCACAAAGTTCTGGATTCATGTAGTTTCGCATTCACAGAGTTCCAAATTTGTGTAGTATCGGATTTGCTAAGTTCTGGATTCGCGTAATTTCGCGTTCGCAAAGTTCTAGATTTGAGTAGTTTTGCATTCGCAGAGTTCCGGATTCGCTCAATACTGCGTTCGCAAAGATCCGAATTCGTGTAGTTTTGCGTTCGCAGAGTTTTGGATTCGCATAGTTTCGTGTTCGCAGAGTTTCGAATTTGCGTAGTTTCGCATTCGAAGAGTTCTAGATTCGCATAATACTGGATTCGTAGAGTTTCGAATTTACGTACTTTTGCATTCGCAGAGTTTCGGATTCGGGTAGTTCCGCATTCGCAGAGGTTCCGGATTTGCGTAGTGTGGCATTCACAAAGTTCCAGATTCACATAGTACCAAATTTGCAGTGTTTCGGATTCGCGAAGTTTCCCTTTCGTAGAGTTCCAAATTCGCAGGGTTCCGGATTCACGTCGTTTCACATTTGCAGAGTTCCAGATTTGAGTAGTTTCGCGTTTGCAGAGTTTCGGATTTCTAGAGTTCTGGATTCAAGTAGTATCATGTCGACAGAGTTCCGGATTTAAGTAGTACCGGATTCGCAGAGTTCCGGATTCGTATAGTTTCACGTTGGCAGAGTTCAGGATTCACGTAGTTTCGCATTCCTAGAGTTTCGGATTCGCGTAGTTTTGAGTTCACAGAGTTCCGGATTCGCATAGTTTTAGATTCACGGAGTTCTGGATTCGTGTAGTTTCGCGTTCGCAAAGTTCCAAATTTGTGTAGTATCGGATTTGCTGAGTTCGGATTTGTGTAGTTTCACGTTCAGAGAGTTTTGAATTCCCGTAGTACTGGATTCGTAGAGTTCCGGATTCGAGTAGTACGGGATTCGCAGAGTTTTGGATTCACGAAGTACCGGATTCGCAGAGTTCAAGATTCGCGTTGTTTCACATTTGCAGAGTTCCAGATTTGAGTAGTTTCGCGTTTGCAGAGTTTCGGATTTGTAGAGTTCCGGATTCCAGTAGTATCGTGTCGACAGAGTTCCGGATTCAAGAAGTACCAGATTCGCAAAGTTCCGGATTCGTGTAGTTTCACGTTGGCAGAGTTCAGGATTTGCGTAGTACCGCGTTCACAGAGTTCCGGATTCGCGTAGTTTCGCATTCGTAGAGTTCCGGATTTAAGTAGTACCGCGTTCCTAGAGTTCCGAATTCACGTAGTTTTGAGTTCACAGTGTTCCGGATTCGCATAGTTTCAAATTCACAGAGTTCTGGATTCGTGTAGTTTTGCGTTCGCAGAGTTCCAAATTTGTGTAGTATCGGATTTGCTGAGTTCTGGATTCCTGTAATTTCGCGTTCGCAAAGTTTCAGATTTGAGAAGTTTTGCATTGGCAGAGTTCCAGATTCGCTTAGTACTACGTTCGCAAAGTTACGAATTCGTGTAGTTTTGCATTCGCAGAGTTCTGGATTCGCATAGTTTCACGTTCACAGAGTTTTGAATTCACGTATTTTCCCATTCGAAGAGTTCTAGATTCGCGTAATACTGGATTCGCAGAGTTTCGGATTCACGTACTTTCGCATTCGCAGAGTTTCGGATTCGTGTAGTACCAGATTTGGAGAGTTTCGGATTCGGGTGGTATCGCATTCGCAGAGGTTCTGGATTTGCGTAGTGTGGCATTTACAGAGTTCCAGATTCGCATAGTACCAAATTCGCAGTGTTTCGGATTTGCGAAGTTTCACTTTCGTAGAGTTCCAATTTCGCGTAGCACTGGATTCACAAAGTTTCGAATTCGTGTAGTTTCACGTTCAAAGAGTTCTGAATTCCAATAGTACTAGATACGTAGAGTTCTGGATTCGAGTTGTACGGGATTCGCAGAGTTCCGGATTCACGAAGTACCAGATTCGCAGAGTTCCAAATTCGCGTTGTTTCACATTCGCAAAGTTCCAGATTCACGAAGTACCAGATTCGCAGAGTTCCGGATTCACGTTGTTTCACATTTGTAGAGTTCCGGATTCGAGTGGTATCGCGTTCGTAGAGTTTCGAATTCGCATTGTACCAGATTTGCGTAGTACTAGATTCACTGAGTTCCGGATTCGCATAGTTTCACGTTCGCAGAGTTCCAAATTTGAGTAGTTTCGCGTTCGCAAAGTTCCAAATTCGCGTAGTACCACATTCACGGAGTTTTGGATATGCGTAGTACCGCATTTGCAAAGTTCCAGATTCGCGTAAGTTCGCATTCATAGTGTTCCAAATTTGCGTAGTGTCGCATTCGCAGAGTTCTGGATTCGCGTTGCATTGAATTCGCAGAGTTTCTGATTTGCGTAGTTTTGCCTTTGCAGATTTCTGGATTCAGGTAGTACTAGATTCACAGAGTTCCAGATTCTTGTAGTTTCGCATTTGCAGAGTTCCGGATTCATGAAGTTTCGCATTCGCAGAGTTCTGGATTTGAGTAGTTTCACATTCGCAAAGTTTTGGATTTGCAGAGTTTCGAATTCGCATAGTTTCGCATTCGTAGAGTTTCGAATTAGCATAGTAATGCGTTCGCAGAGTTCCGGATTTGAGTAGTTTCGCATTTGTAGAGTTCTGAATTCGTGTGATACCAAATTCGCAAAGCTCCAGATTCGCGTTGCATTGGATTCGTGTAGTTTTGCCTTCGCAGATTTTCGGATTTGCGTAGTACTGGATTCACAGAGTTCCGGATTCGCAATGTTCCAGATTCGCGTAGTTTCACGTTCAGAGAGTTCTGAATTCGAGTAGTTTCGCGTTTGTAGAATTTCGGATTTGCGTAATACTGGATTCGTGTAGTACCATCTTAGCAGAATTCCGGATTCGCATAGTTTCACGTTCGTAGAGTTCCTTATTCGCATAGTACTAGATTCGCAGAGTTTCGGATTCGCGTAGTTTCATGTTCGTAGAGTTCCAGATTCGCAGAGTTTCCGATTCGCGTAGTTTCGCATTCGCAGAGTTCCAGATTCGCATAGTACCAAATTCATAGAGTTCCCTATTCGCATTGTTTCGCGTTTACAGAGTTCCGGATCCAAGTAGTTTTGTGTTTGCAGAGTTCCGGATTCACGTAGTACCAGATTTACAGAGTTCTGGATTCACATAATGTTACTTTCACAGAGTTCCGGATTCATGTTGCATCGGATTCGCAGAGTTTTGGATTTGCATAGTTTCACCTTCGCAGATTTTCAGATTCACGTAGTACTAGATTCACAGAGTTCTGGATTCGCATAGTTTTGAGTTTGGAGAGTTCCGAATTCGCATAGTGTTGCTTTCGCAGTGTTCCGGATTTGCGTTGCATCGGATTCACAGAGTTTTGGATTTGCATAGTTTCACCTTCGCAGATTTTCAGATTCACGTAGTACTAAATTCACAGAGTTCTGGATTCGCATAGTTTTGAGTTTGGAGAGTTCCGAATTCGCATAGTGTTGCTTTCACAGTGTTCCAGATTCGCGTTGCATCAGATTCGCAAAGTTCCAGATTTACGTAGTTTCCCCTCCACAAATTTCCGAATTCGCGTAATACCGAATTCACGGAGTTTCAAATTCGCATAGTTTCACATTAGTAGAGTTCCGGATTAGGGTAGTTTCACATTTGCAGAGTTCTGGATTCGCGTAGGTTCACATTCGAAGAGTTCCAGATTTGCGTAGTGTTGCTTTTGCAGTGTTCCAGATTCGCATTGCATTGAATTCACAGAGTTCTGGATTCGAGTAGTTTCGCCTTCTCAGATGTCCAGATTCGCATAGTACCAGATTCCCAAAGTTCCAGATTCACATAGTTTCACACTAGCAGAGTTCCAGATTAGAGTAGTTTCGCATTTGCAGAGTTCCGAATTTGCGTAGTTTCGTGTTCGAAGAGTTCCGAATTCAAGTAGTTTCGCGTTGGCAGAGTTCTGGATTCGCATAATACCGGATTCGCAGAGTTCCAGATTTGCGTAGTTTTGCATTTGCAATGTTCTGGATTTGAGTACTTTCACATTTGTGGAGTTCTAGATTTGTGTAATATCGGATTTACAGAGTTCCGGATTCACGTAGTTTCGCATAGTAATTGATTCGCAGAGTTTTGGATTCACATAGTTTTGCATTCCCAGAATTCCTGATTCGAGTAGTTTCGCGTTTGTAGTGTTCCAGATTCGCAGAGTTCTAGATTCTTGTAGTTTCGCATTCACAGAGTTCTGGATTCAAGTAGTTTCGCGTTCGCAAAGTTCCAAATTCACGTAGTTTTGGATTCACAGAGTTCCAGATTCACGTAGTTCCCCGCATTCGCAGAGTTCCGTATTCGTGTAGTTTCATGTTCGCAGAGTTCCAAATTTGTGTAGTACAGTGTTCACAGAGTTCTAGATTCAAGTAGTTTCACGTTTATAGAGTTTCGGATTCGCGTAATACTGGATTCACAGAGTTCCAGATTCACGTAGTACCAGATTAGCAGAGTTCTAGATTCGCGTAGTTTCGCCTCTGCAGATTTCCGAATTCCCACAGTCTTGTATGGGTTGTAATTGTTGTTAACTAGGTTTAAGTGTGCAAGAAAGTAAAGCCACATGGAAGGGCAAGAAAGTAAAACCACATGGAAGGACAAGAAGGTAAATCCACATGGAAGGGCAAGAACGTAAATCCGCCGCATAAGCCCTATTAGGGTTTCATGGAAGAGAGTATATAAAGACCTTCAAACACAAAAGTGTATGGATGGCCAAATAGAGAAAACAGAAAAACACAACATATGTCCAAAGCACACCGACGGCAAGTGAACGGCAGAACAGGGGACAACAAAATAGAAAAGAAGTAGCCGTAATGAACAATGTAGCCATCGTCGGAAATAGGAGAGAAAACGAAAATTGGCCAAATCAAAGCAGACCGGCGGAAGGAGAAACCGACGGCAACAAAGAAATCAATCGTCGAGAGAGAAAGAAAGAGGAGACAGTTGACGGCCGGGCTGAACGAAGAACAGAGGTCGAGAGATGGCCATAAAAGAGAGAGATATAGACGACAAAAATAGAGAAAAGAGGAGAGTGGACGGCAAAGGAATGGCACACCACTGGTACACCAATGGTCGGCAGAACAAGAGAGAAAGAGAGAAAAATTGAGACAGCCGTTGGAAGAGAGAGAAAAGAGGTATACAGCCAAAACAGAGGAGTCGACGAAAAGGAGAGAGAAAACACAGCCAAATAAGGGAAAAGGAGAGAAAATCTGGTATGGCCAAAGAGGGGTGGACGAAGAGAGAGAGATTGTTGGCAGAACAAAGGAAATCCGGCTAGACGGTGAAAAACAAATCCGGCTGGACAGTAAGAGAGAGAAATCCAGTGGTAAGAGAGAGAAATCTGACTAGACAGCAAGAGAGAGAGAAACGGATCGGCGAGCCGTGAGACAGTGAGATTGTGGGGCAAGGAGACGGGTGAGACCATGAGACAGTGAAAGTAGGAGTTGTGTGATACAACGTAAAGAAGAACTTCGACGAAGCATTGGAAAGAACTCAACGTATTTCCAAATTTCTTCAAGAGAGGTTAGAGAGTGTTGCGGTGAACTTCTAAGCGGCAATGGAGCAGCCTTTCAATTCAACAGAGGCAAGACAAGCTAGAAGAAGGGTAGACATAATAAGTGACACTCTTTGTATTGTACTTGCTTAGTAATAGCAATAATGAAAGGAGTAAAGGATTAAGACATCCATTGTAATTGGAATTCTCAAGTATATTGGATAGTCTCGGTAAGGGAGTGTCCCTACCACCGTGGATGTACGTCACATTGACAGAACCACGTAAATCTCTTGTGAACGCAGATAAAGTATTAGCCAACCCATAACCTAACGAAGACCTAAACAAGAACATCCAAATTGTCTATTAGGCAAGGTGTTTGAAAGGTGACTTTGGGGACTATTGTGAGTAGTTTCGTATTTTAGCAGTACCGGATTCACAGAGTTTCGTATTTGAGTAGTTTCGCATTTGCAGAGTTCTGAATTTGTGTAGTACTGCATTTGCAAAGCTTCGAATTTTTGTAGTTTCATGTTCGCAGAGTTCCAGATTCACGCAGTGTTGCTTCTGCAAAGTTCCAAATTCGAATTGCATCGGATTCGTAAAGTTCTGAATTCGCGTAGTTTCGCCTTTGCAAATTTCTGGATTCGTGTAGTACCGGATTCACAGAGTTCTAGATTTGCATAGTTTCGCGTTCGCAGATTTCCAGATTTACGTTGTACTGAATTCGCAGAGTTTCAAATTTGCGTAGGTTTGTATTCGCAGAGTTCCAGATTCGAGTAGTTTCGCATTTGCAGAGTTATGGATTCGCGTAGTACCAGATTTGTAGAGTTCCACATTCGTGTAGTTTTGCATTTGCAAAGTTCCAGATTCGAGTAATTTCACGTTTGCAGAGTTCCGAAATGGTGTAATATTGGATTTGCAAAGTTCCAGATTCATGTAGTTTCGTGTTTGCAAAGTTCCTGATTTGCGTAATACCAAATTCGCAGAGTTCTGGAGTCACTTAGTTTCGTGTTTGCAGAGTTCCAGATTCGCGCAATACCAAATTCACAGACTTTTGTATTTGCGTAGTTTTGCCTTCGTAGAGTTCTAGATTCGCGTAGTACTGCGTTCGCAGAGTGTGCGATTCGCGTAGTTTTGCGTTCGTAGCGTTCTAGATTCACGTAGTACTGGATTTGTAGCATTCCAGATTTGCATGCTTTCACCTTCGCAAAGTTCCTGATTTGCGTAGTACCGGATTCGCAGAGTTCCGTATTCTAGTAGTTTCATGTTTGCAGAGTGCCGAGTTCACGTAGTACCGGATTCACAGAGTTCCGGATTCGCATAATTTTATGTTCACAAAGTTTCAGATTTGCGTTGTTTTACGTTCATAGAGTTCCGGATTCCCGTAGTACCAGATTCGTAGTGTTCCAAACTCGCATCATATCGCATTCGCAGAGTTCCAGATTCATGTAGTTTCGCGTTCGCAGAGTTCCGGATTCGAGTAGTTTGGCATTTGTAGAGTTTCGGATTCGCAGAGTTTCGAATTTGCGTAGTTTCGCATTCGCAGAGTTTCGGATTCGAGTAGTTTCACGTTTGTAGAGTTCCAGATTCGCAGAGTTCTGGATTCACTTAGTATTGGATTCCCAGAGTTCTGGATTTGTGTTGTTTCACATTTGCAGAGTTTCGGATTCGTGTAGTACCAGATTTGGAGAGTTCTGGATTCAGGTAGTTTCGCATTCACAAAGTTCTGGATTCGCATAGTGTGGCGTTCGCAGAGTTCCAGATTCGCGTAGTACCAAATTCGCAGTGTTTCAGATTCGCGAAGTTTCGCTTTTATAGAGTTCTAGATTCGCATAGTACCGAATTCACAAAGTTTCGGATTCGCATAGTTTCACGTTCAGAAAGTTCTGAATTCACGTAGTACTGGATTCGTAGAGTTCTAGATTCGAGTAGTACGGGATTCGCAGAGTTTCGAATTCATGAAGTACCGAATTCAGAGAGTTCCGGATTCGCGTAGTTTCACATTCGCAAAGTTCCACATTTGAGTAGTTTCACATTTGCAAAATTTCAGATTTGTAGAGTTCCAGATTCCAATAGTATCGTGTCAACAGAGTTCCGGATTCAAGTAGTACCGGATTTGCAAAGTTCCAGGTTCGTGTAGTTTCACATTGGCAGAGTTCAGGATTCACATAGTACCGCATTCGCAGAGTTCCGAATTCACGTAGTTTCACATTCAGAGAGTTCCAGATTCGAGTAGTACCGCGTTCACAGAGTTCCGAATTCGCGTAGTTTTGAATTCACAGAGTTCCAGATTCGCATAGTTTCAAATTCACAAAGTTCTGGATTTGTGTAGTTTCGCGTTCGCAGAGTTCCAGATTTGAGTAGTTTTGCATTGGCAGAGTTCCGGATTCGCTTAGTACTACGTTCGCAAAGTTCCAAATTTGCGTAGTTTTGCGTTCGCAGAGTTCTGGATTTGCATAGTTTCGCATTCTTAGAGTTCCAGATTTGAGTAGTTTCGCGTTCACAGAGTTCTGGATTTGCGTAGTACCGCATTTGGAGAGTTCTGAATTTGCGTAGTTTTGTGTTCGCAGAGTTCCGGATTCGCGTAGAACTACTTTCGCAAAATTCCAAATTTGCAAAGTTCCGGATTCGTGTAGTTTCACATTTGTAGAGTTCTAGATTTGCATAGTACTGGATTCCCTGAGTTCCAAATTCACATAGTTTCGCGTTCGCAGAGTTGCAGATTTGTGTAGTACTGCGTTTGCAGGGTTTCGGATTCCCGTAGTTTTGCATTCGCAGAGTTCTAGATTTGAGTAGTTTCGTGTTTGCAAACTTCCAAATTCGCATAGTTCCAGATTCAAGTATTTTTGCGTTCATAGAGTTTTGATTTGTACAGTACTTGATTCACAGAATCTCAGATTGGTGTAGTTTCACATTCACAGAATTCCTGATTCGCGTAGTATCGAATTCGCAGAGTTTCGGATTGGCGTAGTTTCGCGTTCGCAGAGTTTCAGATACTCATAGTACCGGCTTTGCAGAGTTTTGAATTCGCATAGTTTCGTGTTTGCAGTGTTCTAGATTCTCGTAGTACCAGATTCGCATAGTTTCGCATTCGCAAAGTTCCAGATTCGCAGTGTTCCAAAATCATGTAGTTTTGCCTGCACAGTGTTCTGGATTTGCAGATTTCCGAATTCGCGTAGTTTTTAGTTTGCAGAGTTCCAAATTCACGTAGTGTCACGTTCACAGTGTTTCGAATTTGAGTAGTTTCGCGTTTGCAGAGTTCCAGATTCGCGTAGCTTCACGTTCGCAGAGTTCCGGATTCATATAGTTTCGCATTCGCAGAGATTTGGATTCACGTAGGGTGGCGTTCACAGAGTTCTGGATTCGCATAGTTTCGCTTTCGTAGAGTTCAAGATTCACGTAGTACCGAATTCACAGAGTTCAAGATTCGCGTAGTTTCACATTCGAAGAGTTCTAAATTCGCGTAGTACTAGATTCACTGAGTTTCGGATTCGCGTAGTACCGGATTCGTAGTGTTCTGGATTCGCGTAGTACCGGATTCACAGAGTTCCGGATTTGAGTAGTTTCACATTTGTAGAGTTCTGGATTCACGTAGTTTCACATTCGTAGAGTTCCGGATTCGAATAGTATCGCGTTCACAGAGTTTTAGATCGCATTGTACCAGATTTGTGTACTACTGGATTCGCTGAGTTTCGGATTTGCATAGTTTCACATTCGCAGAGTTCCAAATTTGAGTAGTTTCGCATTCACAGAGTTCCGGATTCGCGTAGTACCGCGTTCGCAGAGTTCTGGATATGCATAGTTTCACGTTCGCAGAGTTCCGGATTCGCGTAGTTTCGCGTTTGGAGAGTTCCGTATTCGCATAATACCGAATTCCCAAAGTTCCACATTCGCGTAGTTTCGGGTTCGCAGAGTTCCAGATTTGCATAGTACCGGATTCACTGAGTTCCGGATTCCAATAGTTTCGCGTTCATAGAGTTGTGGATTTGGATAGTACTGCATTTGCAGAATTCCGGAATAGTTTTGCGTTTGCATAGTTCCAGATTTGAGTATTTTCGCGTTCACAGAGTTTCAAATTCACACAGTACCCAATTCACAGAGTTCCGAATTCACATAGTACCGGATTCACATATTTTCGCTTTCGTAGAGTTCAAGATTCGCGTAGTACCAGATTCATAAAGTTCTGGATTCGCGTAGTTTCACATTCGGAGAGTTCTAAATTCGCGTAGTATTAGATTCGCAGAGTTCCAGATTCGCATAGTACCAGATTCGCAGTGTTCTGGATTCGCGTAGTACCGGATTCGCAAAGTTCCAGATTTGAGTAGTTTCGCATTTGCAGAGTTCCGGATTCGTGTAGTTTCACATTCGCAAAGTCTGGAGTTCCGGAGTTTCGTATTCACAGAATTCTGGATTCGAGTAGTTCCGCATTTACAAAGTTCCAAATTCTCAAATTTCTGGATTCGCGTAGTTTCGTGTTCGCAGTGTTCTGAATTCATATAGTTTCCCGTTCATAGAGTTCCAGATTCGAGTAGTTTCTCGTTTGCAAAGTTCCGGATTCGCATAATATCGATTTCGCAGAGTTTTGGATTTGGGTAGTATCACGTTTACAAAGTTCCGAATTTGCGTAGTACCAGATTCACAGAGTTCTGGATTCGCATAGTACCGCATTCGCAGAGTTTCGGATGCGCGTAGTTTTGCGTTCATAGAGTTCCAGAATTGAGTAGTTTCGTGTTTGCAGAATTTCGTATTTGCGTAATACCGAATTCGTGGAGTTCCGAATTCACATAGTTTCACGATCGGAGAGTTTCGAATTCGCATAGTGCCAGATTTGCAGAGTTCTGGACTTACATAGTTCCGGATTCGCAGAGTTTTAGATTCAAGTAGTTTCACGTTTGGAGAGTGTTGGATTTGTGTAGTACTAGATTCGCAGAGTTCCGGATTTGCATAGTTTTGTGTTCATAGAGTTTCAGATTCAAGTAGTTTCGCGTTCATAGATTTTCGAATTCAAGTAGTACTGGATTCGCAGTTCGCGAAGTTTTGGATTCGCATAGTTTCACATTCACAGAGTTTTAGATTCTCATAGTTTCGCATTCTCGAAGTTTTGGATTCACATAGTTTCACGTTCCCGGTGTTCCGGATACGCGTAGTACTGGACTCACAGATTTCCAGATTCGCGTAGTTTCCCATTCGCAGAGTTTTGGATTGGAGTAGTTGTGCATTTGCAGTGTTTCGGATTCGCAAAGTTTCGTATTTGCAGAGTTTTCCGTTCGCAGAATTCTAAATTTGCATAGTTTCATGTTTGCAGAGTTCCGAATTCGCATAATACCAAATTCCCAGATTTTCGGATCCGCGTAGTTTCGCGTTCGCAGTGTTCCGAATTCACATAGTTTCCCATTTGAGGTGTTCCAGATTCAAGTAGTTTCTCGTTTGCAAAGTTTTAGATTCGCGTAATATCGATTTCGCAGAGTTCCGGATTCGAGTAGTATCACGTTTGCAAAGTTTTGGATTTGCGTAGTACCGGATTTGCAGAGTTCTGGATTCGTAGAGTACCGCATTCACAGAGTTTCGGATGCGCGTAATTTTGTGTTCATAAAGTTTTGGAATTGAGTAGTTTTGCGTTTGTAGAATTCTATATTTGCATAATACTGAATTCGCAGAGTTCTGGATTCACGTAATTTTGCGATCGAAGAGTTTCGAATTGACATAGTGCCAAATTCGCAGAGTTCTAGATTTGCGTAGTTCCGGATTCACAGAGTTTCAGATTCAAGTAGTTTCACGTTTGGAGAGTGTCGGATTTGCGTAGTACCAGATTCGCAAAGTTCCGAATTTGCGTAGTTTTGCATTCATAGATTTTCGAATTCAAGTAGTACTGGATTCGCAAATTTTCGGATTCGTTGTTTGTAGAGTTTTGGATTCGCGTAGTTTCACATTCGCAGAGTTCCAGATTCTCATAGTTTCGCGTTCTCAGAGTTCCAGATTCGTGTAGTTTCATGTTCCCGGAGTTCCTGATACACATAGTACTGAACTCACAGATTTCTGGATTCACGTAGTTTCCCATTCGTAGAGTTTCAGATTGGAGTAGTTGTGCGTTTGCAGCGTTTCGGATTCGCGTAATACTGGATTCGCAAAGTTTCAGATTTTTGGAGTTTTGCATTCGCAGAGTTCTAAATTCACGTAGTTTCATGTTGACAGAGTTCCAGATTCGAGTAGTTTCGCGTTTGCAGAGTTCCGGATTCACGTAATACTGGATTCGTAGAGTTCCGGATTCAAGTAGTATCGCGTTCGTAGAGTTCCAGTTCGCGTAGTACCGGATTCGCAGAGTTTTGAAGTCACTTAGTTTCGCGTTCACAGAGTTCTGGATTCGCGTTGTATCGCGTTCACAGAGTTCTAGATTTGAGTACTTTCACGTTGGTAGAATTTCGGATTCGTGTAATATCGGATTCGCAGAGTTCTGAATTCGTGTAGTTTCGCATTCAAAGAGTTCCGAATTCACGTGGTACCACATTCGCTGAGTTTTAGATTCCTGTAGTTTCACATTCACAGTGTTCTAGATTCTCGTAGTACTACTTTTGCAGAGTTTCGGATTCGTGTAGTTTTGCGTTTGCAATGTTCCGAATTTGCATTGTATTGCGTTCACAAAGTTCCGAATTCACGTAGTTTTGCGTTCACAAAGTTCCAGATTTGAGTACTTTTGCATTTGCAGAATTAGGGATTTGTGTAATACCGGATTCGCAAAGTTTCAGATTCACGTGGTACCAAATTTGCATAGTTTTGCACTCTCGAAGTTCCAGATTCGCGTAGTACTGGAGTCACAGAGTTCCAAATTCGTGTAGTTTCACATTCGTAGTGTTCTGAATTTGAGTAGTTTCGCGTTTGTAGAGTTCTATATTCACGTAATACTGGATTCACAGAGTTTCGGACTCGCGTAGTTTCACGTTCGCAGAGTTCCAGATTTGTATGGTATCGGATTCGCAGAGTTCTGGATTTGCGTAGTATTGGATTCATTTCCAGAATTTAGTAGTTTCACATTTGCAGATTTCCAGGTTAGCGTAATTCTGGAGTCGCAGAGTTCCGGAATCATGTAATGTCGCATTCGGGGAATTCCAAATTCCTGTAGTTTCACGTTCACAGAGTTCCAAATTCACATAGTTTCGCATGCGCGGAGTTTCGGATTCGCGTTGTGTCGGATTAATAGAGTTCCGGATTCTCGTGGTTTCACCTTTGTAGAGTGCCAGATTTGCGTCGTACCAGATTCGCAGACTTTCGGATTCAAGTAGTTTTGCATTCGCAGAGTTCCTGATTCATGTAGTATCGGATTCACAGAGTTCCTAATTTGCGTAGTTTTGCATTAGTAGAGTTTCAGATTCACATAACACCGTATTCACAGAGTTATGAATTCACGTAGTTTCGTGTTCGCAAAGTTCTGGATTCGTGTAATACTGGATTCGCATAGTTTCGCCTTCGTTGAGTTTTGGATTCGCGTAGCACCAGATTCGCAAAGTTCCGAATTCACGTAGTGTGGCGTTCGCAGAGTTCCGAATTAGCGTAGTATCGGATTCACAGAATTCCGGATTTGCATAGTATTGGATTCATAGAGTTCTAAATTCACCTAGTACTGGAGTCGCAAAGTTCCGGATTCGCGTACTTTCACATTCGCAGTGTTTTGGATTTGAGTAGTTTCGCGTTTGTAGAGTTCCGGATTTGCAGAGTTCCGAATTTGTGTAGATTCGCATTCGCAGAGTTCCAGATTTGCATAGTACCGGATTCGTATAGTTACTAATTCACATAGTGTTACATTAGTAAAGTTCCAAATTTAAGTAGTTTCGCATTTGTAAAGTTCCGGATTAGCATAATTCTAGAGTCGCAGAGTTCTGGAATCGCGTAGTGTCGCATCCGGGGCATTTCGCGTAGTACCAAATTCGTAGAGTTCCGGATTCCCGTAGTTTCATCTTCGGAGAGTTCCAGATTTGCGTAGTACTGGACTTGCAGAGTTCTAGATTCGCGTAGTTTCACATTCACAGAGTTCCTGATTTGCGTAGTACCAAATTCCTAGAGTTCCGGATTGGCATAGTGTGGCATTTGTAGAGTTCCGGATTTACGTAATACCGGATTCACAGAGTTACGAATTCACGTAATTTTGCGTTCAAAGAGTTCTAAATTCGCGTAGTACTGGATTCGTCTAGTTTCACATTCGCAGAGTTCCGGATTCAAGTAATTTCGCGTTTGCAGAGTTCTGGATTCACGTAATACCGGATTCACAGAGTTCTGAATTTAGGTAGTATCGCGTTCGCAGAATTTCGAATTCGGGTAGTTTTGTGTTCGCCGAGTTTCGGATTAGCATAGTTTCACATTCTTAGAGTCCGGGATTCGCGTAGTACAGGAGCCACAGAGTTCCGAATTTGCGTAGTTTCACATTCGCAGTGTTCCGGATTCGAGTAGTTTTGCGTTTGTAGAATTCCAGTTTCGTGTAATACCAGATTCACAGAGTTCCGGATTCGCGTAGTTTCGTGTTCGCAGAGTTCCAGATTTGCGTAGTGTCATGTTCGCGGAGTTCCAAATTCGCATTGTTTCGCGTTCGCAGAGTTCTAGATTCACATAGTTTCACGTGCACAGAGTTCCGGATTCGTGTATTACCGGATTCGCAGAGTTCTGAATTCTCGTAGTTTCACCTTCGCAGAGTTCCAGATTTGCGTAGTATCGGATTCCCAGTGTTCGGGATTTGCGTAGTTTCGCGTTCGCAGATATTTTGGATTCACGTAGTACCAAATTTGCAGAGTTACGAAGTCACGTAGTTTCACGTTCGCAGAGTTACAGATTCACATAGTACCGGATTCATAGAGTTCCGGATTGGCATAGTATGGCATTCGCAGAGTTCCAGATTCGCGTAGTACTGGATTCACAGAGTTCCGAATTTATGTAGTTTCACATTTGAAGAGTTCTGGATTCGTGTAGTACCGAATTAGCAAAGTTCTGGATTCGTATAGTTTCGCGTTCGTAAAGTTCCAAATTCGAGTAGTTTCGCATTTACAGTGTTCCGGATTCGCGCAATACCAGATTCATAGTGTTCCCGATTTAGGTAGTATCGCGTTCGCAGAGTTCCGAATTCATGTAGTTTCTCGTTTGTCGAGTTCTGGATTCGTATATTTTCGCATTCTCGAAGTTTCAGATTCACATAGTACCAAAATCGCAGAGTTCCGGATTCGCGTAGTTTTGCTTTCGCAATGTTCCGGATTTGAGTAGTTTTGTGTTTGTAGAGTTCCTGATTCACGTAATATTGGATTCACAGAGTTCTGAATTCACATAGTTTCGCGTTTGTAGAGTTCTAGATTCACATAGTACCAGATTCGTAGGGTTTTGGATTCACGTAGTGTCACGTTTGTAGAGTTTCGGATTTGAGTAGTTTCGCATTTACAGAGTTCCGGATTCACGTAATTCTGGAGTCACAGAATTCCAAAATCGCGTAGTGTCACATTTGAGGAGTTCCAGATTCGTGTAGTTTTGCATTTGCAAAGTTTTGGATTCACAGAGTTCCGGATTATTGTAGTACCAGATTCACAGAGTTCCGGATTCGCATAGTTTTGCCTTTGCAGAGTTCTAGATTCGTGTAGTTTCACGTTTGCAGATTTGTTGATTCACGCAGTACCGGATTCACAGATTTTCGGATGCACGTAGTACTGGATTCGTAGAGTTCTGTATTCGCGTTCACGTAGTTTTGCGTTCGCAGAGTTCGGGATTTGCGTAGTACCAGGTTTGCAGAGTTTCGGATTTGCATAGTTTCGCCTTAGCAGAGTTGCGGATTCGTGTAGTACTGTGTTCGCAGAGTTCCAGATTCAAGTAGTTTCGTGTTCACAGAGTTCCAAATTTAGGTAGTTTCGTGTTCCGGATTCAAGTAGTTTCGCGTTCGCAATGTTCCAGATTTGTAGAGTTCCAGATTCATGTAGTATCAGATTCGCATAGTTTTGCCTTTGAAAAGTTCCGGATTCGCGTAATACCGGATTCGTAGAGTTCCGGATTCAAGTATTTCACGTTCGCAGTGTTCCGAATTCAGGTAGTTTTGCTTTTCGGATTCGAGTAGTTTCGCGTTCACAGTATTCCAAATTCACAGAGTTCTGGATTATTGTAGTATCGGATTCGTAGAGTTCCGGATTTGTGTAGTTTCGCTTTTGCAGAGTTATGGATTCACGTAGTTTCACTTTTGCAGATTTCCTGATTCATGTAGTACCGGATTCGTAGATTTTCGGATGCGCGTAGTACTGGATTCGCAGAGTTTCGTATTCGCGTTAGCGGAGTTCCGGATTCGCATAGTTTCACTTTGCAGAGTTCCAAATTCCTGTAATACTTGATTCGCAGAGTTCTGGATTCGTGTGGTGTCGCGTTTGTAGAGTTTCGGATTTGTGTATTACCAGATTCACAGAGTTCCGGATTCGTATAGTTTCACCTTCGCAGAGTTCCGGATTCG
>CM038600.1:5642659-5678459 GCA_021533255.1 Ceriops tagal
GTTGCGGTTTCCCAAAGTTGCAGTTTCGTAAAGTTCTAGATTCACAATGTTTCGAGTTCCCAATGTTTCGAATTCCCAAAGTTGTGGTTTTACAGAGTTCAAGATTTGCAGTGTTTTGGGTTCCCTGAGTTTCGAATTCCACGAGTTTTGTTTTTGCAGACTTCGGGATTTGCAAATTTCTGGTTTCGCACTGTTTTGGTTTTCTAGATTTCTAGATTTGTAAAGTTCCAAATTTGCAGTGTTCTGGATTCCCAGAATTCTAAATTCCTAGATTTTTGATTTCACAAATAGCCAAATTCATGGAGTTCCGATTCACAGAGTTTCCAATTCGCAGTGTTTCGGATTTGCAGATTTTCGGATTCGTAGCATTGTAGTTTCCCAAAGCTATGGTTTCGCGAAGTTCTGAATTTGCAGGAGTTCCCAATGTTGTGAATTTCCTAGATTTTCGTTTTCGCAGACTTTCAAATTCACAGAGTTCCGGTTCGCACAATTTCGGTTTTCCAGATTTCTAGGTTTGTGGAGTTCCAGATTTATAAAGTTCTGGATTCCCAAAGTTCTGAATTTACAAATTTCCAATTTTATTAAGTGCTAAATTCGTGGAGTCTGGATTCACAGAGTTTCCAATTTGCACAGTTTCGGATTCGCAACGTTGCGGTTTCATAAAGTTTCGGATTCACAGTGTTTTGGGTTCCTAATGTTTTGAATTCCCAAAGTTTCGGTTTCGCAGAATTCCAGATTCACAGTGTTCCAAGTTCCCAGAGTTTCGAATTCCACGAGTTCCGTTTTCGCAGACTTCCAGATTAGCAGAGTTCTGGTTTCGCACAGTTTCAATTTTCTAGATTTCCAAATTTGTAAAGTTCCAGATTTGTAGAATTCTAGATTCTTAGAGTTCCAGATTCCCAGATTTCTGATTTCACAGAGTGTCGAATTCATGGAGTTTCGATTCGTAGAGTTTCGGATTCACATAGTTCCAGATTTGCAGAGTTTCGGATTCGTAGCATTGCCATTTCCCAAAGTTGCGGTTTTGCAGACTTTCGAGTTCCCTTAGTTTCGAATTTCCAGCATTCTGATTTTGCAGGGTTCTAGATTCGCAGTGTTCCAGGTTCCTAGAGTTTTGGATTCCAAGAGTTCTATTTTCGTAGACTTTCGGATTCGAAGTGTTCTGGTTTTACACAGTTTCGATTTTCTAGATTTTGAGATTGTAAAGTTCCAAATTTGCAGGGTTCCAGATTCCCAGAGTTCTGAATTCCTAGATTTTCGATTTCGTAGAGTGCCGAATTTGTGGAGTTCTAATACTCAAAGTTTCCGATTCGTAGAATTTTGGATTCTCATCATTGCGGTTTTCCAAAGTTGTGGTTTCACAAATTTCGGATTTGTAGTCTTTCGGGTTCCCAAAGTTTTGAATTCCCAGAGTTTTGATTTCATAGAATTATAGATTCGCAGTGTTGTGGGTTCCCAGAGTTTCAGATTCCTAGATTTTCGTTCTCGCGGACTTCCAGATTCGTAGAGTTCTGGTTTCACACAGTTTTGACTTTCCAGATTTTCAGATTTGTAGAGTTCCAGATTTGCAGAGTTTCGGATTCCCAGTGTTCTGAATTCCCAGATTTTCGATTTCATAGAGTGCCAAATTCATCAAGATCCGATTTGCAGAGTTCCGGATTTGCAGAATTTTGGATTCGCAGCGTTGTGGTATCCCAAAGTTGCAGTTTTGCAAAGTTCTGGATTCACAGTGTTTCAGGTTCCTAATGTTTCGAATTCTTGAGTTCCGTTTTCGCAGAGTTTCGGATTCGCAATGTTGCGGGTTCCTAGAATTTCAGATTCCTAGATTTCTGTTCTCGCAGCCTTCTAGATTTGCAAAATTCTGGTTTCACATAGCTCCGACTTTCCAAATTTTCAGATTTGTAAAGTTCCAGATTTACAGAGTTCTGGATTCCCAGATTTTCAATTTCACAGAGTGTCGAATTCGTGGAGTTCTGATTCGAAAAGTTCCAAATTTGCAGAGTTTTGGATTCACAGCGTTGCGGTTTCCCAAAGTTACAGTTTTGACAAGTTCTAGATTCGCAGTGTTTCAAGGTCCCAAAGTTTCAAATTCCCAAAGTTCTGGTCTCGTAGAGTTTGGTTTTCACAGACTTTCAGATTCGCAAAGTTCCTGTTTTGCACAGTTTTGATTTTCGAGATTTTCAGATTTGTAAAGTTCCAGATTTGCAGAGTTCCGAATTCCTAGTGTTCTGAATTCCCAAATTTTTGATTTCACAGAGTGTCAAATTTGTGGAGTTCCGATTTGAAGAGTTTCCAACTTGCAGAGTGCCGAATTTGCAAAGTTTCAGATTCGCAGCGTTGTGATTTCCCAAAGTTGTGGTTTCGCAAAGTATCGGATTCGCAATGTTTCGGGTTCCCAATGTTTCAAATTCCTAAAGTTCTGGTTTTGCAAAGTTCCAAATTCGCAATGTTCCGGGTTCCTAGTGTTTTAGATTCCATGAGTTCCATTTCTGTAGAGTTCTGGATTCGTAAAGTTCTGGTTTCACATTGTTTTGGTTTTTTGGATTTCCAGACTTGTAGAGTTCCAGATTCCCAGGCTTCTAAATTCCCAGATTTCCAGATTCATAGAGTTCTTGATTCGTTAAGTTTCCGAATCACAGAATTCCGAATTTGTAGAATTTTGGATTCCCAGCGTTTCGGTTTCGCAGAGTTCCGAATTTACAAAATTTTGGGTTCCCAAAGTTTTGAATTCCCAGAGTTTCGGATTCGTAGTGTTTCGGGTTCCAAGAGTTTCGAATTCCAGGAGTTCCGTTTTTGCAAACCTTCGGATTCACAGAATTCCAGTTTGACACAGTTTTGATATTCCAGATTTCTAGATTTGTAGATTTACGGATTCATAGATTTTCGATTTCACAGAGTGTCAAATTCGAGGAGTTCCTGATTCACAGAGTTTTTGACTTATAAAGTTTCGATTTTACAGAGTTTTGGATTCACAGCATTGTAGTTTCCCAAAGTTGTGCTTTTGTAGACTTTCAGATTCCCAGAGTTCTGGTTTCACATAGTTCCAAATTTGTAGAGTTTTGGGTTCCTAGAGTTTCGGATTCGCAGAGTTTCAATTTCCCAGAGTTTCGGTTTTGTAAAATTTTGGATTCACAGTGTTCCTGGTTCCCAGAGTTTCGGATTCCAACAGTTCCGCTTTTCTAAACTTCCGTATTTGCAGAGTTTCGATTTCGCACAGTTTTGGTTTTGCAGATTTCCAAATTTATAGAGTTCCAGATTTGCAAAGTTCTGGATTCCTAGAGTTCCAAATTCCCAGATTTCCGATTTCACAGAGTGCCAAATTCGTTGAGTCCCTGATTCGCAATGTTTCTAATTTGCAGAATTCAAGATTTGCAATGTTTTGGATTCCTAACATTGTGGTTTCCCAAAGTTGCGGTTTTGTAGAGTTTCAGGTTCCTAAAGTTTCAAATTCCAAGAGTTCCGGTTTCGAAGAGTTCTGAATTCATAGTGTTCCGGGTTCCAAGAGTTTCGGATTCACATAATTTCAGTTTCACACAGTTTCAGTATTCCAAATTTTTAGATTTGTAGAGATCTAGATTTGTAGAGTTTTGGATTCATAGATTTTCGATTTCACGATGTGCCGAATTTGTGGAGTTCATGATTCGCAGAGTTTCTGATTCACAGAGTTTTGATTTTGCAAAGTTTCAGATTCACAACGTTGCAATTTCCCAAAGTTGTGGTTTCACAAAGTTCCAAATTCGCAGAGTTTTAGGTTCCTAGAGTTTCGAATTCCCAAAGTTTCAGTTTTGCAAAGTTCCAGATTCGCAGTGTTTCGAGTTCCCAGAGTTTCGGATTCCAAGAGTTCTGCTTTCGCAGACTTTCGGATTTCCATAGTTCCAGTTTTGCACAGTTTCAATTTTGCAGATTTCCATATTTGTGGAGTTCTGGATTCCTAGCGTTCCAAATTCTTGGATTTCCGATTTCACAGAGTGCCTAATTTATGGAGTTCCTGATTTGTAAAGTTTCCGATTTGCAGAGTTTCGGATTCCTAGCGTTGCAGTTTCCCAAAGTTGTTGTTTCGTAGAGTTTCCAGATTTGCAACGTTTCAGATTCCCAGCATTGTGGTTTCCCAAAGTTGTGGTTTCGTAGAGTTTTGGATTTGAAGAGTTTTGGGATCCCAAAGTTTCAAATACCAAGAGTCTCGGTTTTGCAGAGTTCTGGATTTGCAGTATTCCAAGTTCCCAGAGGTTCAAATTCCAAGAGTTTTATTTTCGCAGACTTCCAGATTCGCAGAGTTTTCAATTTGCAAAGTTCCAGATTCAAAGCGTTGCGATTTCCCAAAGTTGTGATTTCACAAATTTTCGGATTTGTAGAGTTTTGGGTTCCCAAAGTTCCAGTTTCGTAGAATTCCAAATTCGCAGTGTTTCGGGTTCCCAGAGTTTCGGATTCCAAGTGTTCTGCTTTTGTAGACTTCTGGATTCGCAGAGTTCTGGTTTCGCACAATTTCGGTTTTCCAGATTTCCAGATTTGTAGAGTTTTAGATTCCCAGAGTTCCGGATTCCCAAATTTCCGATTTCACAGAGTACCGAATTCATGGAGTTTTTGATTCGCAAAGTTCTGGATTTGCAAAGTTTCGAATTCAAAGCGTTGTGATTTCCTAAAGTTGCGATTTTGCAGATTTTTGGATTCGTAGAGTTTCGGGTTGCTAGAGTTTCGAATCCCAGAGTTCTAGTTTCATAGAGTTTTGGATTCGCAGTGTTCCGTATTCCCAGAGTTTCATATTCCAAGAGTTCCATTTCTGTAGACTTCCGGATTCACAGAGTTTTGATTTTGCACAGTTTCAGTTTTCCAAATTTCTAGATTTGTAGAGTTTCAAATTTGTAGAGTTTCGAATTCCCAGATTTCTGATTTCACAGAGTGCCAAATTCGTGGAGTTTTGATTCACAAAGTTTCCAATTTGCAGAGTTCTGGATTTCTAAAGTTTCGGATGCCCAGTGTTGCAGTTTCCCAAAGTTGCAGTTTTGCAGAGTTCTAGATTTGTAGTATTTTGGGTTCCCAAAGTTTCAGATTCTAAGAGTTCTGCTTTCGCAGAGTTCCGGATTCGCAGAGTTCCGATTTCGCACAGTTTCGGTTTTCCAAATTACCAAATTTGTAGTGTTCCATATTTGCAGAGTTTCAGATTCCCAAATTTCTGATTTTACACAGTATTGAATTCGTGGAATTTCGATTCACTGAGTTCTAGATTTGCAGAGTTTTGGATTCGCAGCATTACTATTTCCCAAAGTTGCGGTTTCGCAGAATATTGGATTCCCAAACTTCTAGTTTCACAGAGTTCCAGATTTGCAGAGTTTTAAGTTCCCAGAGTTTCGAATCCCCAAAGTTCCGGATTTCCAGAGTGCCAACTGGGAGAGAACAGCTGGAAATTTGTATGTGATTGATGAGGACAAGATGAACAACTGTTTACTTACAAAAGAAGAAGAAAATCAACTATGACATAGGAGGCTGGGACACTTATCACAGAAGAACATAAGGAAGCTGACCACTACTCATGCAATCAGAGACATTCCCGACCTTAGGAGAGAGAGAGAGTATGTTTGCTCAGCATGTTTTAAAGGAAAACATGCCAAAAAGCAGTACAAGACCAAAGAGTTCAGTTCTGAAGCAGTGCTTGACATTGTGCATACTGATTTGTGTGGACCGATGAGGACAAAAGGGTTGAAAGGTGAAAGGTACTTCATTTTGTTTGTTGATGATTATTCGAGAAGGATCTGCCTCACGCACCTCAAACACAAATAAGAAGTTTTGAATTGCTTCAAGAGATACAGAAGATTGGCTGAAAATGATAGTGGAAGGAAGATCAAAGTATTGAGGTCAGATCAAGGCATTGAATTTACAAATAAAGTTTTTGAAGATTACCTTAAGAAGCATGGTATTCATCATCAAATGGCAGCAGCAAGAACACCTCAACAGAACGAGGTGGTAGAGAGGAAGAATAGAGCTGTGGTTGAAATGACAAGAACTCTACTACTGGAATCCAAGCTTCACACAAGATTTTGGACAAAAGCAACATTTACAGCTGTACATCTACTAAACAGAGTATTACTAAGGCCCAATACTGATAAGACTCCACATGAGCTAAGGAGTGGAAAGAAGACAACAGCCAAGTATCTTAGAGTCTTTAGCAGCCCATGTTTTGTGAAGAACAAGGAGCAAAACTTGTGAAAATTCAATGCTAGGTCTGATGAAAGCATCTTTGTGGGATACTCAGAAAAGACAAAAGGTTACAGAGTTTTCCTGCATAAGCTGGGAAAAGTGATCACTTCCAGTGATGTGAGAATAGATGAGAACTAGAAAACAATGCAGAATGGAGAAGCTGAGGACAATGAAGAAGATGACTTCAATATAGATGAAGAATCAGACCAACCTAAAGAAAAGGAACAAGAAGTAAGTTTAGACTCGGAGAAGAGTGAGTTTGAAGATGAAGAAAGAGATCCTCTTACAACTAAGACGGTGCAAGGAAGAAGGACAAAGAAAACATGGACCAGTGCTCATCAAGGAGATCAGATCATAGGTGACCCATCAGCAAGAGTTACAACAAGAAGAAGAATTGTAGGAGTTACTGCTTTACTCTCACAAGTTGAACCTAAATCTGTTGAAGAGGCTATTCAAGACAAAGCTTGGGTCAAAGCTATCAATGAGGAGCTGGATCAAATTGAGAAGAATGATACATGGGAGCTGGTTCCAAGACCCACTAATAAGAATGTCATAAGAACAAAATGGGTGTTTAGGAATAAACACAATGAAGATGGCAAGGTGGTGAGGAATAAGGCCATACTAGTTTGCAAAGGCTACACTTAGATAGAAGGAGTAGATGTTGATGAAACTTTTGCACCAGTAGCTAGGTTAGAAACTATCAGAATGTTCTTAGCTTTGGCAACATATAAGAGGTAAAAAGTCTATCAGATGGATGTGAAATCTGCCTTTCTGAATGGGCTCCTAAAAGAAGAAGTGTATATTAAACAACCCGATGGAGTACAAATCAGTGAGGATGAGACACACGTGTGCAAGCTCAAGAAAGCCTTGTATGGTCTTAAGCAAGCTCTAAGAGCATGGTACAGTAGGATGGATGCGTACTTGAGAAGGTTGAACTTCAGAAGAGGAACGGTTGATAATAACCTGTATGTGTTCAACTCAGAGAAAGGCCAGTTGATAACCATAGTATATGTAGATGACATCATTTTTGGAGGGGATCACTTTGAGCTATGCCAAGAATTTGCACAGAAGATGAGTGAGGAATTTGAGATGTCATTGATTGGAGAAATGACATACTTTCTTGGATTACAGATAAAGCAATGTGAAGAAGGTATCTTTATTTCTCAGACGAAATATGCCACAAAGATACTGAAAAGGTTTGGCATGGAGGACAACAGACCTGTCAGTACCCCTATGACAGTGGGTTGCAAGTTAACAAAAGATTAGGAAGGAAGGAGTACAAGCCCTACAGAGTATAGGAAGATGATAGGGAGCCTTCTGTACCTTATAGCATCAAGGCTTGATCTTATGCAAGCTGTGTGCGCTGCCAGCAGATTCCAAGCTGATCCTAAGGAGTCTCATGTATTGGTAGTGAAAAGAATCCTAAGGTACCTCAAAAAAAAATTGGAAATGGGTTTGTGGTATCCAGCCGTGGATTCTGTTAAACTACAAGCATACACTGATGCAGACTGGGCAGGAAGTATAGATGGTAGAAAATCAACCAATGGCTGCAGCTTCTACTTGGGTTTAAAGTGTGTTGCATGGTTAAGTAGAAAGCAAAACAGTGTTGCTGTGAGCACAGCTGAGGCTGAGTATATGGCTGCTTGTGCAGCATGTACTCAGGTGATATGGATGCAAAGACAATTAGTAAACTTGGGTGTTGAAGTGAAGTTACCAGTGAGTGTATTTTGTGATAATCAAAGTGCTATTGATCTCAGCAAGAATCCGATTTAACATTCAAGGAGCAAGCATATTGACATCCGGTATCACTTTATTAAAGATCAAGTGGAATAGGGTACAATTCAGTTGGAGTATGTTGGCACTAAAGATCAAATTTCAGATGTTCTAACTAAACCTCTGTCCACAGAGCTGTTTGAAAAGTACAGATTAAGTCTATCTGTGCAAATGCCTCCTCAAGCTTGAAAATCAGGTGAATCCTCCATCTCTACTTTGCGAGTTTTTCAGATTTGTAATTGGTTGGCAAAGGGGGAGAGAAGCAACAGTGCAAGGGGAGCTGTTAAGAAAGGGGGGGTGCATATTTAGGGGGAGTTGAAACTGCTGCATAATGGCTTTTGTTATGAGTGTTGCCAACAATTACAAAGGGGGAGATTGTTGTTCCCACAGCCTTATATGGGTTGTAATTGTTGTCAACGAAGTTTAAGTGTGCAAGAAAGTAAAGCCACATAGAAGGGCAAGAAAGTAAAGCCACAGAGTTTTGGATTCCAAGAGTTCCGCTTTCGTAGACTTCCGGGTTCGCAGAGTTCCGGTTTCGCATAGTTTCAGATTCTCGAATTTTCGATTTCACAGAGTGCCGAATTTGTGGAGTTCCTACTTCAGAGAGTTTCTGATTTTCAAAGTTCCAAATTTCTAGAGTTTCGAATTCCCAGCGTTACGGTTTCCCAAAGTTGCGGTTTCGCAGAGTTTTGGGTTCCCAATGTTTCGAATTCCCAAAGTTTTGGTTTTGCAGAGTTCCGGATTCGTAGTATTTCAGGTTTCCAGAGTTTCGAATTCCAAGAGTTCCGCTTTCACAGACTTTGGGATTCGCAGTGTTCCGATTTCGCACAGTTTCAGTTTTCTAGATTTCTAGATTTGTAGAGTTCCAGATTTGCAGAATTCCGGAATCCTAGATTTCTGATTTTACATAATACCAAATTCGTGGAATTCCGATTCGCAGAGTTCTATATTTTCAATGTTTCATATTTGCAGCATTGCTGTTTCCCGAAGTTGCGGTTTCCCAGACTTTCGGATTCCCAGAGTTCTGGTTTCACAGAGTTACGGATTCGCAGAGTTTCGGGTTCCTAGAGTATCGAATACCCAAAGTTTCGATTTCGTAGAGTTCCAAATTTCCAAAGTGCCGATTTTGCATAGTTTTGGATTCCCAAATTTCCTATTTCACATAGTGCCAGATTCACAAAGTTCTTGATTTGCAAAGTTTCGGATATGTAGAGTTTTGGATTCCCAGTATTGCGGTTTCCCAAAGTTGTGATTTTGTAGTGTTCTGGATTAGTAGAGTTTCGGGTTCCCAGAGTTTCAAATTCCTAGAGTTCCGATTTCGCAGAGTTTCGGATTCATAGTATTTCGAGTTCCTAGAGTTTTGGATTCTAGTTTTGCTTTCACAGACTTACGGATTCACAGAGTTCCGAATTCGCACAGTTTCAGTTTTCCAGATTTGTAAATTTTCAGATTTGCAGAGTTCCGAATTCCCAGATTTTTTATTTCACAGAGTGTCAAATTCTTGAAGTTCTGATTCACAGAGTTCTAGATTTGCTGAGTTTCGGATTGGCAGCATTACGGTTTCCCAAAGTTGCGGTTTCGTTGAGTTCTGGATTCGCAATATTTCGGGTTCCTAAAGTTTTGAATGCCTAAAGTTCTAGTGTCACAGAGTTTCAAAGTTGTAGTGTTCCAGGTTCCCAGAATTTCAGATTTCAAGAGTTCCATTTTCACAGACTTTTGGATTTGCAGAGTTTTGGTTTCGCACAGTATCAGTTTTCCAAATTTCCAGATTTGTAGAGTTCCATATTTGTAGAGTTCCAGAGTGCCAAATTCATGGAGTTCCTGATTCACAAAGTTTCCGATTCGCAAAGTTCCAAATTTACAGAGTTTTGGATTCGCAGCGTTGTAGTTTCCCAAAGTTGCGATTATGTAGAATCCTGGATTCGTAGGGTTCCCAGAGTTTCAAATTCCTAGACTGTTGATTTCATAGAGGTTTAGATTCATAGTGTTCCAGGTTCCCAAAAATTCAAATTCCAAGAGTTCCGCTTTTGCAGATTTCCGGATTCGCAAAGTTCCAATTTCGCACAATTTCGATTTACGAGATTCTAGATTTATAGTGTTCCAGATTTGTAGATTTTTAGATTCCCAGTATTGCGGTTTCCTAATGTTGCGATTTCGTAGAGTTCCGGATTCATAGAGTTTCAAGTTCTCAAAGTTTTGAATTCCAAGAGTTCTAGTTTCGCAGAGTTCCAGATTCATAGAGTTCTGGTTTCGTAGCGTTCCGCATTCGCAGTGTTCCAGGTTCCCAGAGTTTCAGATTCCAAGAGTTCTGCTTTCGCAGACTTCCGGATTCACAGAGTTATGGTTTCGCACAGTTTCGGTTTTGCAGATTTCTAGATTTGTAGAGTTCTTGATTTGCAGAGTTCTGGATTTCCAGATTTTCGATTTTATAGAGTGTCGAATTCATGGAGTTTTGATTTGCAAAGTTTCCGATTCGTAGAGTTCCAAATTTACAAAGTTTGGGATTCGTAGCATTGTTGTTTTCAAAAGTTATGGTTACATAGACTTTCGGATTCCCAGAGTTCTAGTTTCGTAGTGTTACAAATTCGCAGTGTTCTGGGTTCCCAGACTTTCAGATTTCGAAAGTTCCATTTTCGCAGAGTTATGGTTTCATAGGAGTTCTGGATTCCTAGAGTGTTGATTTTGCACAGTTCTGCATTCGCAGATTTCCCATTTCACATTGTGCTAGATTCATAGAGTTCTTGATTCGTAGAGTTTTTGATTCGCAAAGTTCTAGACTTGTAGAGTTTCAGATTCCCAGCGTTACAGTTTCCCAAAGTTGCAATTTCACAGAGTTCCAAATTCACAGAGTTTCGGGTTCCCAGATTTTCGAATTCCCAGAGTTCCAGATTCGTAGTGTTCTAGGTGCCCAGAGTTTTGGATTCCAAAAGTTCCATTTTTGCAGACTTCCAGATTCACAGAGTTTTGGTTTCGCACAGTTTCAGTTTTCTAGATCTCCAGATTTGTAGAGTTCCAAATTTGCAATGTTCCGGATTCCCAGATTTTTGATTTTATAAAGTGCTAAATTTGTGGAGTTTCGATTTGCAATATTTCTAATTCGCAGAGTTTCGGATTCATAGCATTGTGGTTTCCAAAAGTTGCAGTGTTGTAGACTTTCGAATTCCCAGAGTTTTGGTTTCGCAGAGTTTCGAATTCATAGAGTTTCAAGTTCCCAAAGTTCTAGTTTCACAGAATTACAGTTTCGCAGAGTTCCAGATTCCCAGAGTGTCGATTTTGCATAATTCCAAATTCCGAGATTTCCTATTTGACAGAGTGTCGTATTCACAGAGTTCCTAATTTGCAAAGTTTCCGATTTGCAGAGTTCTAGATTTGCAGGGTTTTAGATTCCTAGCATTTCGGTTTCCCAATGTTGTGGTTTCGCAGAGTTCCAGATTCACAAAGTTTTGAGTTCCTAGAGTTTTGAATTCCCAGAGTTCCAGTTTCAAAGAGTTTCAGATTCACAGTGTTCCAGTTTCCCAAAGTTTTGGATTCCAAGAGTTCCATTTTCGCAAACTTTCAAATTCGCAAAGTTCCGGTTTTACACAGTTTTGGTTTTCTAGATTTCCAAATTTACAAAGTTCTTGATTCCAAGATTTTTGATTTCATAGAGTGCCAAATTTATGGAGTTCTGATTCCCAGAGTTTCTGATTCACAGAGTTCCGGATTTGCAAAGTTTCGGATTTGCATCGTTGTGGTTTCCCAAAGTTGTGGTTTCGCAATGTTCCAGATTCACAGTGTTTTGGGATCCCAAAGTTTCAAATTCCCAAAGTTCCGATTTTGCAGAGTTCCAAATTCACAATGTTCTGGCTTCCCAGAGTTTCGGATTCCAAGAGTTCCATTTTCGTAGACTTTCAGATTTGTAGAATTCTAGATTTACAGAGTTCCGGATTCCCAGATTTCCGACTTCACAAAGGGCCGAATTTGTGGAGTTCCTAATTCACAGTGTTTCCAAATCGCAGAGTTTTGGATTCGTAGCATTGCAATTTCCCAAAGTTGTGGTTTCGTAGAGTTTTAGATTCGCAGAGTATCGAGTTCCTAGAGTTTCGATTTCCTAGAGTTCCAGTTTCACAGAGTTGTAGATTTGTAGTGTTCCGGGTTCCCAGAGTTTTGGATTCCAACAGTTCCAAATTTGTAGAGTTGCAGTTTTGCAGAGTTTTAGATTCCTAGATTTCAAAATTCATTAAGTGCCAAATTTGTGGCGTTCCTGATTCACAAAATTGGTAGAGTTTGGATTCCCAGAGTTCTGATTTTGCAGATTTCTGAATTTGCAGAGTTTCAGTTTCTCACAGTTTTGGTTTTCCTGATTTCAAGATTTGTAGAGTTTCGAATTCCCAAATTTTTTATTTCACAAAGTGCTAAATTTGTGGAGTTCCGATTCACAAAGTTCTAGATTTGTAGAGTTTCGGATTCATAGTGTTGCGGTTTCCCAAAGTTGCAGTGTTGCAGATTTTCAGATTCCCATAGTTCTGGTTTCGCAGAGTTCCAGCTTCGCAGAGTTTCGAGTTCCCAGAGTTTCGGATTTCCAAAGTTTCAGTTTCGCAATGTTACGGTTTCACAGAGTTCTGGATTCCCAGAGTGTTGATTTTGCATAGTTCTGGATTCCTAGATTTCCCATTTGACAGAGTGCTGGATTCACAAAGTTCTTGATTCGCAAAGTTTCTGATTCGCAGAGTTACAGATTTGCAGTGTTCTGGATTTGCAGAGTTTTGGGTTCTTAGAGTTTTGAATTCCCAAAGTTTTGGTTTCGAAGAGTTCCGGATTCGTAGTGTTTCGGGTTCCCAGAGTTTCAGATTCCAAGAGTTCTGTTTTCGCAGACTTCTAAATTTGCAAAGTTCCAGTTACGCACATTATCGATTTTCCAAATTTTTAGATTTATAGAGTTCTAGATTCGTAAAGTTATGGATTCCATGATTTCTGATTTCACAGAATGTCGAATTCGTGGAGTTCCGATTTGCAGAGTTTTTGATTCTCACTGTTACAGTTTCCCAAAGTTACGATTTCGCAAAGTTCCAGATTTACAGTGTTTTGGGTTCCCAAAGTTTCGAATTCCTCAAGTTCCGGTTTCGCAGAGTTTCGAATTCGTAGTGTTCCGGGTTCCTAGAGTTTCGGATTCCAAGAGTTCCATTTTCACAGACTTCTGAATTTACAGAGTTCTGGTTTCACACAGTTTTGGTTGTCTAGATTTCCCGATTTGTAGAGTTCCAAATTTGCAGAGTTCTGAATTCCTAAAGTTCTAGATTCCCAGATTTCCGACTTCACAGAGTGCCAAATTTCTGGAGTTCCTGATTTGCAGCGTTTTCGATTCACAGAGTTCTAGATTTGTAGAGTCTCAAATTTGCAGCGTTATGGTTTCACAGAGTTCCAAATTCACAAAGTTTCGGGTTCCTAGAGTTTTAAATTCCAAGAGTTCCAGTTTCACAGAGTTCTGGATTTGCAGTGTTCTAAGTTCCAGAGTTTCGGATTCCAAGAGTTTTGCTATCATAGAATTTTGGAGTCACAGAGTTCTGGTTTTGCACAGTTTCAATTTTCCATATTTCTAGATTTATAGAGCTCCAGATTTGCCGAGTTACGAATTCCTAGAGTTATGGATTCCTAGATTTTCGATTTCACAGAGTGCCAAATTTGTGGAGTTCTTGATTCATAGAGTATCTGATTCGCAGAGTTTCGGATTTGTAGAGTTTTAGATTCCTAGCATTGCGGTTTCCTAAAGTTGCAATTTCGCAGAGTTTCGGATTCGCAGAGCTTTGGGTTCCTAGAGTTTCAAATTCCAAGAGTTCTAGTTTCGCAAAGTTTTGCAGTATTTTGGGTTCCTGAAGTTTCAGATTAGAAGAGTTCTCGTATTGTAGACTTCCAAATTCACAGAGGTTTGGTTTCGCACAGTTTTAGTTTTACAGATTTCTAGATTTATAGAGTTCCAGATTTGCAAAAGTTCCAAATTCCCAGATTTCCAATTTTACAGAGTACTGAATTCGTGGAGTTCCAATTCCCAAAGTTTCTGATTCGTAGAGGTTCAGATTGGCAGAGTTTCGAATTTGCAGCGTTGCTGTTTCCCAAAGTTACGGTTTTGTAGAATTTCGGATTCCTAGAGTTCTAGTTTCGCTGAGTTCTAGATTCGATAGTTTTGGGTTCTTAGAGTTTCAGATTCCCAAAGTTCCGATTTCACAGAGTTATGGTTTTGTAGAGTCCTAGATTCTTAGAGTTTCAGGTTCCTAGAGTTTCAAATTCTAAAAGCTACGGTTTCCCAAAGTTCCTAGTGTGCTGATTTTGCACAGTTCCGTATTACCAGATTTGCCATTTCACATAGTGCCAAATTCGTAGAGTTCTTGATTTGCAAATTTTTCGATTCGCAGAGCTCTGGATTTGCAGAATTTCAGATTCCCAGTGTTGCGGTTTCCCAAAGTTGTGGTTTTGCAATGTGCCAGATTCGCAATGTTTCGGGTTCCCAAAGTTTCGAATTCTTAGAGTTTCGGTTTTGCAGAGTTCTAAATTCCTAGATTTTCAACTTCATAGAGTGCCGAATTCGTGGAGTTCCTGATTAATAGAGTTTCCAATTCGTAAAGTTTTAGATTTGCAGAGTTTCAAATTTGTAGCGTTGTGGTTTCCCAAAGTTATGGTTTCGCAGAGTTCTAGATTCTTAGAGTTTCAAGTTCCTAGAGTTTCAAATTCTAAAAGCTACGATTTCGCAGAGTTCCAGATTTGTAGCATTCTGGGTTCCAAGAGTTTCAGATTCCAAGAGTTTTGCTATCGCAGACTTCTGGATTCACAGAATTCTGGTTTCGCATAGTTTCAGTATTCCAGGTTTCCAAATTTATAGAGTTTCAGATTTGCAAAGTTGCTAATTACTAGAGTTATGGATTCCCTAATTTCTGATTTCACAAAGTGCTAAATTCGTGGAGTTCCTGATTTGCAGAGTTTCCGATTCGCAGAGTTTTAGATTCCCAGTTTTGCGGTTTCCCAAAGTTGCAATTTCACAGAGTTTCGAATTCGCAAAGTTTTGAATTCCCAGAGTTTCAAATTCCAAGAGTTCGCAGAATTTTGGATTCCAAGAGTTCCATTTTTGCAGACTTCCGGATTCACAGAGTTCCGATTTCGCATAGTTTCGGTTTTCTCGATTTCTAGATTTGTAGAGTTACAGATTCAGAGATTTCTGATTTCACAGATTGCCGAATTTGTGGAGTTCCGATTCTCAGTGTTTTCGATTCACAGAGTTCCGCATTGGCAAAGTTCCGGATTTGCAATCTTCGAGTTCTCAAAGTTTTGAATTCCCAGAGCTCTGGTTTCGCAAAGTTCCGGATTCACAGTGTTCTGGGTTCCCAGAGTTTCAGATTCCAAGAGTTCCATTTTCACAGACTTCCGGATTTACAAAGTTCCGGTTTCGCATAGTTTTAGTTTTCCAGATTTCCCAATTTGTAGAGTCCCAAATTTGCAGGTTTTTGGATTCCCAGATATTCGACTTCACAGAGTGCCGAATTCGTGGAGTTCCTAATTCACAAAGTTTCCAATTCTCAAAGTTCTAGATTTTTAGAGTTTTGGATTCGCAACGTTGCGGTTTTCCAAAGTTGTGGTTTCGCAGAGTTTTGGATTCACAAAGTTTTAGGTTCCTTGAGTTTTGAATTCCTAGAGTTTCGGTTTCGAAGAGTTCCAGATTCATAGTGTTCCGGGTTCCTAGAGTGTCGGATTCCAAGAGTTCCATTTTCGCAAACTTTCGAATTCACAAAGTTCCGGTTTCACATAGTTTTGGTTTTCCAGATTTCTTGATTTGTAAAGTTCTAGATTTGCAGAGTTCTGAATTCCCAGATTTCTGATTTCATAAAGTGCCGAATTCGTGGAGTTCCAATTCACAGAGTTTTCGATTTGCAAAGTTCTGGATTTGCAGAGTTTCGGATTCGCACCGTTATAATTTCCCAAAGTTGTGGTTTCACAAAGTTACGGATTCGTAGTGTTTCGGGTTCCCAAAGTTTTGAATTCCCAGAATTCCATTTTTACAGAGTTTTGGTTTCACACAGTTTCGGTTTTCCAAATTTTCAGATTTTTAGAGTTCTAGATTTGCAGAGTTTCAGATTCTCAGAGTTCTGGATTCACAAAGTATCGGGTTCCAAGATTTTTAAATTCCCAAAGTTCCTGTTTCGTAGAGTTACGAATTCCCAGAGTGCCAATTTTGCATAGTTTCGGATTCCCAGATTTCCCATTTCACAAAGTGCCAGATTTCACAGAATTCCTAATTTGTAGAGTTTCCAATTCGCAAAGTTTTGGATTTGTAGATTTTCGGATTCCTAGCATTGCGGTTTCATAGAGTTTTGTATTCGCAAAGTTTCGGGTTCCCAAAGTTTTGAATTCCTAGAGTTTTGGTTTCAAAAAGTTCCGGATTCATAGTGTTCCAGGTGCCCAGAGTTTTGGATTCCAATAGTTCCATTTTTGCTAACTTCCGAATTCACAAAGTTCCGATTCCGTATAGTTTCAGTTTTCCAGATTTCCAGATTTGTAGAGTTCTAAATTTGTAGTGTTTTGGATTCCTAGATTTCCGATTTCATAAAGTGCCAAATTTGTGGTATTCCGATTTGCAGAATTTCTGAATCGCAGAGTTCCGAATTTGCAGAATTTCGGATTTGCAGCATTGCAGTTTCCCAAAGTTGCAGTTTCACAGACTTTTGGATTCCCAGAGTTTCGGATTCCCAGAGTACCGATTTTGCATAGTTCCAAATTCCTAAATTTCCCATTTCAAAAAGTGTCGGATTCACAGATTTCTTGATTCATAAAGGTTTCAGTTCGCATAGTTCTCAATTTGCAAATTTTTGGATTCCTAGAGTTGTGGTTTCCCAAAGTTGCAGCTTTGTAAAGTTCCAAATTCCTAGATTTTCGATTTCACAGAGTGCCGAATTCAGGGAGTTCCGATTCGCAGAGTTTCTGATTCGCAGAATTCCAAATTTGTAGAGTTTTGGATTACCAGCGTTGTGGTTTCCAAAAGTTGCGATTTTGCAGAGTTCCAGATTTGCGAGTTTTGGGTTCCCAGAGTTTTGAATTCTCAGACTTCTGGTTTCGTAGAGTTCCGAATTAGCAGTGTTCCAGGTTCCTAGAGTTTCGGATTCAAAAGTTCCACTTTCGCAGACTTCCGGATTCACAGTGTTCCCGTTTCGCACAGTTTCGGTTTTCTAGACTTCCAGATTTGTAGAGTTCTAGATTTGCAGAGTTTGAGATTCACAGCGTTGTTGTTTCCCAAAGTTACCATTTCACAGACTTTCAGATTCCCAGAGTTTTAGTTTCGCAGAGTTTCGGATTCGTAAAGTTTCGGGTTCTTAGAGTTTTGGATTCCCAATGTTCCGGTTTTGCAGAGTTCTGGATTCCTAGGGTGCCGATTTTGCACAGTTCCGCATTCCCAAATTTCCCATTTCATAGAGTTCTTGATTCGCAGAGTTCTGGATTTGTAGAGTTTTGGATTCCTACCGTTACGGTTTCCCAAAGTTGTGGTTTCACAGATTTCTGGATTTACAGAGTTTCGGGTTCCCAGAGTTTCGAATTCCTAGAGTTTTGGTTTCACAGTGTTCCAAATTCATAGTGTTCCAGGTGACCAAAGTTTTGGATTCCAACAGTTCCATTTTTGTAGAGTTCTAGTTTCACATAGTTTCAGTTTTCTAGATTTCCAGATTTGTAAAGTTTTAGATTTGTAGAGTTTCAGATTCTCAGAGTTCCACATTCGTAGAGTATCGAGTTCCTAGATTTTTACATTCCCAAAGTTCCTGTTTCGTAGAGTTACGGTTTTATAGAGTTCTGGATTCCTAGAGTGCCGATTCTGCATAGTTTTGGATTCCCAGATTTCCCATGTCACAGAGTGCCAGATTCACAGAGTTGCTGATTCGTAGAGTTTTCAATTTGCAAAGTTTCGGATTTGTAGATTTTCGAATTCCCAGCGTTGTGGTTTCCCAAAGTTGTGGTTTCGCAGAGTTCTAGATTCACAGAATTTTAAATTCCCAGAGTTCCAGTTTTACAGAGTTTTGGATTAGCAGTGTTCTGGGTGCCCAGAGTTTTGGATTCCAAGAGTTCCATTTTCACAAACTTTTGGATTCGTAGAGTTTCGGTTTCGCATAGTTTTGGTTTTCCAGTTTTCCAGATTTTTAGAGTTCCTGATTTGCAATGTTCCAGATTCCCAGATTTCTGGTATCATATAGTGTTGAATTCGTGGAGTTCCGATTCGCAGAGTTCTGGATTTATAGAATTTCGGATTCACAGTGTTGCGGTTTCCCAAAGTTGCAATTTCACAGACTTTTCGATTCTCTGAGTTCCTGGTTTCACAAAGTTTTGAATTCATAGAGTATTAGGTTCCTAGATTTTTAGATTCCCAAAGTTCTGGTTACGCAAGGTTCTGGAATTGTAGAGTTTTATGTTCCTAAAGTTTCGAATTCCTAGAGTTCCGGGTTCCTAGAGTTTCGAATTACCATATTTCTAATTTCACGGAGTGCCGAATTCATGGAGTTTCGATTCGTAGAGTTTCTGATTCGCTGAATTCTGGATTTACAGAATTTCGGATTCCCAGCATTGCGGTTTCCTAAAGTTGCGATTTCACAGAGTTTCAAATTTGTAAAGTTTCGAGTTCCCAGAGTTTTGAATTCCCAGAGTTCCGATTTCACAGAGTTTTAGATTTGCAATGTTCTGGGTTCCCAGAGTTTCAGATTCCAAGAGTTCCATTTTCGCAGACTTCCGGATTCACAGATTTCTGGTTTCGCACAGTTTCAGTTTTCCAGATTTCCAAATTTCTAAAGTTCTAGATTTGCAATGTTCTGGATTCTGAAATTTTCGATTTCATAGAGTGCTGAATTCGTGGAGTTTCGATTTATAAAGTTTCTGATTTGCAGAGTTTTGGATTTACAGATTTTCTGATTTGCAGCGTTGCGGTTCCCCAAAGTTGTGGTTTCACAGAGTGTCGGGTTCCCAAAGTTTCGAATTCCTAGAGTTCCGATTTCGCAGAGTTTTGGATTCGCAATGTTCGGGGTTCCTAGAGTTTCGAATTCCAAGAGTTCCATTATCGCAAACTTTTGGATTCGCAGAGTTCTAGTTTCGCACAGTTTCAGTTTTCCAGATTTCTAGATTTGTAGAGTTCCAGATTTGCAATGTTCCGAATTCCTAGATTTCTGATTTCATGGAGTGCCGAATTCGTGGATTTCCGATTCACAGAGTTTCTAATTCGCAAAGTTTCAGATTTGTAGAGTTTCGGATTTCTAACGTTGCAGTTTCCCAAAGTTGCGGTTTTGCAGAGTTTTGGATTCGCAGAGTTTTAGGTTCCCAAAGTTTCAAATTCTTAGAGTTCCAGTTTCGCAGAGTTTCAGATTCGCAAAGTTCCAAGTTCCCAGAGTTTCGGATTACAAGAGTTCCATTTTCATAGACTTTTGGATTCACAGAGTTTCGGTGTCACACTATTTCGGTTTCCAGATTTCCAAATTTGTAGAGTTCCAGATTCCTAGATTTCTAATTTCACAGAGTGCCACATTTGTGAAGTTCCAATTTGCAGAATTTCGGATTTGCAGAGTTGCGGATTCCCAGCGTTGCGGTTTCCCAAGGTTGCGATTTCATAGAGTTCTGAATTCGACGAGTTTCGGGTTCCAAGAGTTTCAAATTCCTAAAGTTCTGATTTCGTAGAGTTCCAAATTCGCAATGTTCCAGGTTCCCAGAGTTTTGAATTCCAAGAGTTCCGCATTTACGGACTTTCGGATTCACAGAGTTCCAGTTTCACATAGTTTCAGTTTTCTAGATTTTCAGATTTGTAGAGTTCTAGATTTGCCGAGTTCCAAATTCCCAAATTTTCAATTTTATAAGGTGCCAAATTTGTGGAGTTCCATTTAGTAGAGTTTTCAATTCGCAGAGTTCCATATTTGCAGAGTCTCGAATTCGCAGCGTTGTTGTTTCCCAAAGTTGCGGTTTCACAGACTTTCAGATTCCCAGAGTTTTGGTTTCGCAAAGTTTCGGGTTCCCAAATTTGTAGAGTTCCAGATTTGTAGAGTTCTGAATTTGCAGAATATTAGGTTCCCAAATTTTCAGATTCCCAAAGTTCCTGTTTCATAAAGTTACAGTTTCGTAGAATTCCAAATTCCCAAAGTGCCATTTTTGCATAGTTCTAGATTCCCAAATTTCCCATTTCACAGAGTGCCGAATTCACAGAGTTTCTGATTCGCAAAGTTTTTGATTCGTAGAGTTCTAGATTTACAGAATTTTGGATTCCTAGCATTCCAGTTTCCCAATGTTGTGGTTTTGCAAAGTTTCAGATTCGTAGAGTTTTGGGTTCCCAGAGTTTTGAATTACTAGAGTTCCAATTTCAAAGAGTTCCGAATTCGTAGTGTTCCTCCCAAAGTTTCAGATTCCAAAAGTTCCGCTTTCGTGGACTTTCGGATTTGCAGAATTTCGGTTTCGCACAGTTTCGATTTTGCAGATTTCCAGATTTGTAGAGTTATAGATTTGCAGAGTTCTGGATTACCAGATTTCCAATTTTACAGAGTGCCGAATTCATGGAGTTCCAATTCGTAGAGTTTCCGATTTGTAGAGTTCTAGATTTGCAGAGTTTTGGATTCACATCATTTTTGTTTCCCAATGTTGCAGTTTCATAGACTTTCGGATTCCCAGAGTTTTGGTTTCGTAGAATTCTGGATTCACAGAGTGTCAGGTTCTCAGAGTTTTGGATTCCCAAAGTTCCAGTTTCGCAGAGTTATGGTGTTGCAGAGTTTCAGATTCCTAGAATGCCGATTTTGCACAGTTCCGCATTCCCAGATTTCCCATTTCACATAATGCCAGATTCATAAAGTTCTTTATTTTTAGAGTTTTCAATTCGCAGAGTTCTGGATTTATAGAATTTCGGATTCCCAGTATTGTGGTTTCCAAAAGTTGCGGTTTCGTAGAGGTCCAGATTTGCAGAATTTCAGGTTTGTAGAGTTTTGAATTCCCTGAGTTCTGGATTCGCAGTGTTCTAGGTACCCAACGTTTTGCATTCCAAAAGTTCCATTTTCGCAAATTTTTGGATTCCCAGAGTTTCAGTTTCGCACAATTTAGGTTTTCTAGATTTCCATATTTGTAGAGTTCCAGATTTTCGATTTCATAGAGTGCCAAATTCGTGGAGTTTCGATTTGCAGTGTTTCCGATTCGTAGAGTTCTCAATTTGTAGTGTTTCAGATTCACAGTGTTGTGGTTTCCTAAAGTTGCGGTGTTGCAGCTTTCGGATTCCCAATGTTTTAGTTTCGCAAAGTTTTAGATTCACAGAGTTTTGGGTTCCCAGAATTTTGGATTCCCAAAGTTCTGGTTTTGCAGTGTTATGGTATCGCAGAGTTCTGGATTCCCAAAGTGCCGAATTTGCATAGTTCCAGATTCCCAGATTTCCCATTTGACAGAGTGCCGAATTCACAGAGTTCCTGATTCGTAAAGTTTTAGTTTCGGTTTCACAGAGTTTCAAATTCGCAAAGTTTCGGGTTCCTAGAGTTTCGGATTTTAAGAGTTCGGCTTTCATGGACTTCAGGATTTGTAGAGGTCCAGTTTCACATAGTTTCGGTTTTGCAGATGTCTAGATTTGTTGAATTCTAGATTTGCAGAGTTCTAGATTCACAGATTTTTGATTTTACAAAGTGCTGAATTCATGGAGTTCTGATTCGTAGAGTTTCCGATTCACAAAGTTCCAGATTTACAGAGTTTTGGATTCAAATTGTTTTTGTTTCCTTAAGTTGTAGTTTCGTAGACTTTCAGATTTCCAGAGTTTTGGTTTCGCAAAATTCTGGATTCGCAGAGTTTCACGTTTTTAGAGTTTCGAATTCCCAAAGTTCCGATTTCGCAGAATTACGGTTCCGCAGAGTTCCGGATTCCTAGAGTGCCGATTTTGCACAGTTCCACATTCCCTGATTTCCCATTTCACTTAGTGCCAAATTCATAGAGTTCTTTATTCGCAGAGTTTTCAATTCTCAGATTTCTGGATTTGCAGAATTTTGGATTCCCAGCGTTGTAGTTTCCCAAAGTTGTGGTTTCACAGAGTTCTAGATTCGCAGAGTTTCAGGTTCGCAGAGTTTCAAATTCCCAGAGTTCTGGTTTCATAGAGTTTTGATTTGCAGTGTTCTGGGTGCCCAGCGTTTTGGATACCAAGAGTTCCATTTTCGCAGACTTTTGGATTCGCAGAGTTCCAATTTTGTAGATTTCTAGAGTTCTGGATTACTAGATTTCCGATTTTATAGAGTGCCGAATTCGTGGAGTTCTGATTCGTAGAGTTTTTTATTCACAAAGTTCTAGATTTACAGAGTTTTGGATTCACATCTTTTTTGTTTCCCAAAGTTGCAATTTTGTAGACTTTCAGATTCCCAGAGTTCTAGTTTCACAGAATTTCAGATTCATAGAGTTTCGGGTTCTCAGAGTTTTGGATTCCCAAAGTTCCGGTTTCACAAAGTTACGATTCCACAGAGTTCCGAATTCCTAGAGTGTCGATTTTACATAGTTTCGCATTTCCAGATTTCCCATTTCATTTAGTGCCAAATTCATAGAGTTCTTTATTCACAGAGTTCTGGATTTGCAGAATTTCGGATTCCCAGCATTGTGGTTTCCCAAAGTTGTGGTTTCGTAAAGTTCCAGATTCACAGAGTTTCGTGTTTGTAGGGTTACGAATTCCTAGTGTTCCGGTTTCACAGAGTTTCAGATTCGCAGTTTTCTAGGTGCCCAGCATTTTGGATACCAAGAGTTCCATTTTCGTAGACTTTTGGATTCACAGAATTTCAGTTTTGTAGATTTCTAGATTTGTAGAGTTCTAGATTTCCAAAGTTCTGGATTACCAAATTTCCGATTTTATAAAGTGCTGAATTCGTGGAGTTCCGATTCGTAGAGTTTCCGATTCACAAAGTTTTAAATTTGCAGAGTTTTGGATTCACATCATTTCTGTTTCCCAAAGTTGCAGTTTCATAGACTTTCGGATTCCCAAAGTTCTAGTTTTGCAGAATTTCGAATTCGCAAAGTTTTAGGTTCTTAGAGTTTCAAATTCCCAAAGTTCCGATTTCGTAGAGTTACGGTTTTGCAGAGTTTCGAATTTGTAGAGTGCCAATTTTGCACAGTTCCGCATTCCCAGATTTCCCATTTCACATAGTGTGAGATTCATAGAGTTCTTTATTCACAGAGTTTTTGATTCGCAAAGTTCTGGATTTACAGAATTTCGAATTCCTTCTTTAGGTTGTTTCACACAACTCCTGCTTTCACCGTCTCACGGCTTAACCTGTCTCTTGATCTCACGGCCTACCTCACATTTTTGGTCTGGCATTTCACGTCTCACGCACGTTTCTGCTTTGCTGGTCTCACGCCCCGCGCACATTTCTGGTCTCACGTTGTCGCACGTTCTGGTCTCACGCCATTCAGCCGGATCTCTCTCACCATCCAGCCATTCACTCTTTTCCTGTGCTGTCCACTCTCCTTCGACTGTTCACCTCTTTGCCGTCCACCCCTTCTAGCCATACCAGGTTTTTATCTTTTTTGCAGGTGTTCTATTTTTCCGTACTCACTTGGTTGTTTGAATTGAGTTTTCTTTCTCTCTACCAGTGGTTTCTGTTTTTCCCGTCCACCCCTTTCTTTTTTTGTCCGCCCTTCGTTCTGCCGTCTAGCCCCTGTTCTGCCGTTTAGCCCCGTCTCTGATTTTGGTTGTCACGGATTTTCTCCCTTTTCTGCCGGTGGTGTGCCGTTCCTCACGGGTTTCTCTCTCTTGCCGTCACATGGCTTTCTCCTTGTCGTGTCGTCTCCTCGCCAACTGCTGGTGTGCCGGTGGTCTGTCGTCATACTTTTGGTCGTCTCAGAATTTTTCCTTTTCTTCCAACGACTTATCTAATTTTGCCGTGTAGGGTTTCTTTTGTTTTCTCTTGCAAAGTTGTGGTTTTACTTTCTTACCCCTCCATATAGCTTCAAATTACTCTCTTGCCCCTCCATGTGGCTTTACTTTTTTACCCCTCCATGTCAAATTATTTGCACACTTAAATCTAGTTGACCCCTCCATATGGCTTTACTTTCTTGCCCTTCTATATCAAATTACTTGCACATTTAAATCTAGTTAACAACAATTACAACCAATACAAGGCTGTGGGAACAACAATCTCGCCCTTTGTAATTGTTGGCAACACTCATCACAAAAGCCATTATGCAGCAATTACAACTCCCCCTGCACTGTTGCTTCTCTCCCCCTTTGCCAACCAATTACAAAAAAAGCTCACAAAGTAGAGATGGAGGATTCACCTAAACTTCAAGCTTGAGGAGGCGTTTGCACAGATAGACTCATTCTATGCTTTTCAAACAACTCTGTGGACAGAGATTTAGTTAGAATATTTGAAATTTGATCTTTAGTGCCAACATACTCCAACTAAATTGCACCCTGTTCCACTTGATCTTTGATGAAGTGATACCGGATGTCAATATGCTTGCTCCTTGAATGTTGAACCGAATTCTTGCTAAGATCAATAGCACTTTGATTATCACAAAGTACACTCACTAGTAACTTCACTTCAACACCCAAGTCTGCCAATTGTCTTTGCATCCATATTACTTGAGTACATGCTACACAAGCAGCCATATACTCAACCTCTATTGTGCTTAAAGCAACACTGTTTTGCTTTCTTCTTAACCATACAACACACTTTGAACCCAAGTAGAAGCTATAACCACTGGTTGATTTTCTGTCATCTATACTTCCTGCCCAGTCTGCATTAGTGTATGCTTGTAGTTTTATAGAATCCATGGTAGGATACCACAAACCAATTTATAGTGTCCCTTTGAGGTATCTTAGGATTCTTTTCACCGCCAACACATGAGATTCCTTAGGATTAGCTTGGAATCTGTTGGCAACGTACACAGCTTGCATAAGATCAGGCCTTGATGTTGTAAGGTATAGAAGGCTCCCTATCATCTTCCTGTATTCTGTAGGGCTTGTACTCCTTTCCTCCTAATCTTTTGTTAACTTGCAGCCCACTGTCATAGGGGTACTAACAAGTCTGCTATCCTCCATGCTAAACTTTTTCAGCATCTCTTTGGCATATTTCGTCTGAGAAATAAAAATACCTTCTTCACACTATTTTATCTATAATCCAAGAAAGTAATTCATTTCTCCAATCAATGACATCTCAACCGCTGGCCTTTTTCTGAGTTAAAAACATATAGGTTATTATCAACTGTTCCTCTTCTGAAGTTCAACCTTCTCAAGTACGCATCTAGCCTGTTGTACCATGCTCTTGGGGCTTGTTTAAAGCCATACAAGGCTTTCTTCAGCTTGCACACATGTGTCTCATCCTCACTGATTTGCACTCCATCAGGTTATTCAATATACACTTCTTCTTTCAAGAGCCCATTCAGAAAGGTTGATTTCACATCCATCTGATAAAATTTATACCTCTTATGTGCTGCCAAAGCTAGGAACATTCTAATAGTTTCTAACCTTGCCACTGGTGTAAAAGTTTCATCCACATCTACTCTTTCTATCTGAGTGTAACCTTTGCAAACCAGCCTAGCCTTGTTCCTCACCACCTTGCCATCTTCATTTTGTTTATTCCTAAACACCCATTTTATTCCTATGACATTCTTGTTAGTGGGTCTTGGAACCAACTCCCATGTATCATTCTTCTCAATTTGATCCAGCTCCTCATTGATAGCTTTGACCTAGGCTTTGTCTTGTGTAGCCTCTTCAACAAATTTAGGTTCAACTTGTGAGAGTAAAGCAGTAGCTCCCATAATTCTTCTTCTTGTTGTAACTCCTGCTGATGGGTCACGTATGATCTGATTTCCTTGATGAGCACTGGTCCACGTTTTCTTTGTCCTTCTTTCTTGCACAATCTTAGTTGCAAGAGGATCTCTTGCATCATCTTCAGACTCACTCTTCTCTAAGTTTGAACTTACTTCTTGTTCCTTTTCTTCAGGTTGGTCTGATTCTTCATCTACATTGAAGTCATCTTCTTCATTGTCCTCAGCTTCTCTATTCTACATTATTTTCTAGTTCTCATCTATTCTCACATCACTGGATGTGATCACTTTTTCCAGCTTATGCAGGAAAACTCTGTAACTTTTTGTCTTTGCTGAGTATCCCACAAAGATGCCTTCATCAGACCTAGCATTGAATTTTCCCAAGTTTTGCTCCTTGTTCTTCACAAAACATAGGCTGCCAAAGATTCTAAGATATTTGAAGTTCCTGACTTCTCCTTAGGATCTACTAGTTTGTGATACTGAGAGGGGGGGGTGAATCAATATCACTACAATTCGCAATTCGCAAGTATGTGAACAACTTCAACCTCTTCTTAAAAGCAAACTTTTTCTTAGACTCGACCAAGGTAGATCTATTGCTACCTATTAATCACAATAGTCCCCAAAGTCACCTTTCAGACACCTTGCCTAATAGACAATTCGAATGTTCTTGTTTAGGTCTTCGTTAGGTTATGGGTTGGCTGATACTTTAGCTGCATTCACAACTCAATTCAAAACATAGAACATAAAGCAAATTAAGGACACATGAGATTTACGTGGTTCCGTCAACGTGACGTACATCCACAGTGGTAGGGACTCTCCCTTACCGAGATTATCCACTATACTTGAGAATTCCAGTTACAATGGATGTCTTAATCCTTTGCTCCTTTCACTATTGCAATTACTAAGCAAGTACAATATAAAGAGTGTCACTTACTGTGTCTACCCTTTTTCTAGCTTGTCTTGCTTCTGTTGAATTGAAAGGTTGCTCCACTGTCACTTAGAAGTTCACCGCAATGCTCTCCAACCTCTCTTGAAGAAATTTGGAAATACATTGAGTTCTTTGAATGCTTCGCTAAATTCCTTCTCTACGTTGTTTCACACAACTCCTGCTTTCATTGTCTCACGGTCTTACCCGTCTCCTTGTCTCACGATCTCACTGTCTCACGGCTCACCTCACGTTTTTGGTTTGCCATTCCACGTCTCACGGCCTACCTTATGTTTCTGGTTTGGCGTTACGGACGGTGTGCTGTCTTCTCTCTTACGTGAGTCACACGGTTTTCTCCAGCCATCACACGGTTTCCCTTGTTATCCAAGTTATCCCTTGGTGTTATCTCCTTTTGTCGTGTGTTGTCTCCTTGTCGTGTTGTCTCCTTTGTCTTCTTTCTTTACCCGACCCTCTCCTTTGCCGTTTTGGGTTTTGTGTTTCTGCCGTGCTCTCTTGTGTTTACTGGTGGTGTATGTTATGTTTTCTCTCTATGCCATGCCACACCCTTGCTATCCAGCCAAGGTCTTGTTTTATATAGCCATTATGAAAACCCTAGTAGGGCTTACTTGCAGCGAATTTACTTTCTTGCCCTTCCATGTGGCTTTTACCTTCTTGCCCCTAAATATGTAGCAGTTTCAACTCCCCCTAAATATACACTCCCCCTTTCTTAACAGCCCCCCCTGCATTGTTGCTTCTTTCCCCCTTTGCCAACTAATTACAAATCTGAAAAACTCACAAAGTGGAAATGGAGGATTCACCTGAACTTTAGGCTGGATGAGGTATTCACATAGACAGACTTATTCTGTGCTTTTCAAACAGCTCTGTGGATAGAGATTTAGTTAGATCTTGTGTAGCCTCTTCGATAGATTTAGGTTCAACTTGTGAGAGTAAAGCAATAGCTCCCACAATTCTTCTTCTTGTTGTAACTCCTGCTAATGGGTCACATATGATCTGATTTTCTTGATGAGCACTAGTCCATGTTTTTTTTGGCTTTCTTTCTTGCACAATCTTAGTTGCAAGAGGATCTCTTTCTTCATCAATCACATACAAGTTTCCAGCTGTTCTCTTCCTAGCTTTAACAGTATTGCCTTCTTTACTTTTTACTTGGCAACCTGTTTTTGTGAATATTACCTTATCGTCTTCATTGCATAGTTTGCTGACAGATGCTAGATTATATCTGAGTCCTTCAACGTGCAGAACATCTTTCAGCTTTCCTCTTCCAATGTTTACTGACCTCTGACCATTGATGTTGAGTGAATCATCATTGCCAAACTTGACTCTGCCTTCTCTTGACTTGTTTAGCTTTGACAATTTACTCTTGTCTCCCATCATGTGTGAAGTGCATCCACTGTCAAGGATCCACTGCTTATCCTTGTAATCAGCCTTTAGTGCAATTTCAGCTATATTAGCCACCTCACTTTTTGCTCTATATTCCTTCTTTTGAATTGGTTGGAAGATAGCTTTCTCTTTTTTCTCAACTTTGACTGTACCGCTTGTTTTCACTATGCCATTGAGTGCCTTCTTTTGCTCAGGGAGAAGTGTCATGCATCTCTTGGCATTGTGGCCATCCTGCCCACACCTTTCACACTGTTCCAAGTCTGCCAATACAACAAATTGTTCTTTAAAACCATTGGTTTGGGCTTCCACCAACACTCCTTGTCAATGTGTCCTTGCCTTTTACAGTATGTGCAAGAACTCGCGATAGGTGTTCTCTTTTGAATTTTGTATTGTCTCCTTTTGTATGCAGCATCGGATCTTCTCAAGTTGGAGACATATACTGGCCTTCTCCACCAGCAGTTACTCGCCTTATGACCCCAAACTCCATAATAAAGGCAATGACCTTGAAACTGCCTCTTCTTGAGTCTGATCACAGCTTGTCTTCTTCTGTTCATCACTTGCTGTGTAGGCAAAGTAGTTGGCTTCTTTACTTGTGTGACTTTCATTTTAGTCACAACCTTTTGAGTCGCAACCTTCTCTTTCAACTTCTGTGGCACATTCTTATTTTCTTTAGCCAATGCAGCCTCAGATCGCTGCACTTTCTCTACATTCTTCTCTCCTTTTGCAGAACTTGTTTGAAGTTGTTCACTTACCTACGAATTACGAATTGTGGTGATACTGATTCACCCCCCCTCTCAGTTTTACAAACTAGTAGATCCTAGGGAGAAGTTGGGAACTTCAATTGGTATCAGAGCACAGGTTCACCAGTTTGAAGCTTAACAGCTTGGTGTACTAGTTTGAAGGGATCTAGGAATTTGACTTGTTCAGCACACTGAGAAATGGAAGCCGGTACCAACACCAACTCTACTTACAGCAAGAAGGTTCCAATCTTCAACGAAACTAACTACCATATGTAGAGAGCAAGAATGCAAGTGGTTTTTGCAACCATGGGCATGAACGTGGTGAAATCTGTACATAAGGGTTTTGTGGCTCCGGAAGAAGGTAAAGACCCAACCCTAGAGGAGTTATGGCAGTTTGAGATAAATGGAAAGGCCTCAAATGTCATCATTTTAGCATTGATAGATGCTGAGTATGCTAAAGTTATGGACTGCAAATTTGCCAAGGAGATATAGGACAGATTGCAGAAAGTCTATGAAGGTGATGGCAGAATGAATGAGGCTAAGCTTCAAGTGTTCAAGGAGAGATATGAATCTCTTAGAATGCAGAAGAATGAAACAGTTCAAGAGTTCTTCACCAAGGTTATTGACGCTATAAACGACCTGAGAAGTCATATGAAGCCCTGACCTGAGAAGCCGGTACCATTGTAACTGGAATTCTCAAGTATAGTGGATAGTCTCGATAAGGGAGAGTCCCTACCACCGTGGATGTACGTCACGTTGACGGAACCACGTAAATCTCGTGTGTCCTTAATTTGCTTTACGTTCTGTGTTTTGAATTGAGTTGTGAATGCAACTAAAGTATCAGCCAACCCATAACCTAATGAAGACCTAAACAAGAACATCTGAATTGTCTGTTAGGCAAGGTGTCTGAAAGGTGACTTTGGGGACTATTGTGATTAATAGGTAGCAATAGATCTACCTTAATCGAGTCTGAGAAAGAGTTCGCTTTTAAGAAGAGGTTGAAGTTGTTTACTTACTTGCGAATTGCAAATTGTGGTGATACTGATTCACCCCCCTCTCAGTATCATAAACTAGTAAATCCTAGGGAGAAGTCGGGAACTTCATGGTAGTTGGTTCCATTGAAGATTGGAACCTTCTTGCTGTAAGTAGTGCTGGTGTTGGTACTAGCATCTATTTCTCAGTATGCTGAACAAGTTAAAACTTTTGAAAACCTTCAAACTAGTACACCAAGCTGTTAAGCTTTAAATTGGAGAACCTTTGCTCTGATACCAATTGAAGTTCCCAACTTCACCTTAGGATCTACTAGTCTGTGATACTGAGAGGGGGGGTGAATCAGTATCACACCCTTTAAAAACACACTTTGATAATTTAAGCCAAAGTATTCTACTTATTTAATACTCTAGCTCTCGTCAATACGCAGGTAGATCTCTTGTTAAAAGTGAACTCTTTCTCAGATTCAACTAAGGTAGATCTCTTGTTACCTACTAATCACAATAGTCTCCAAAGTCACCTTTCAGACACCTTGCCTATTAGACAGATCAGATGTTCTTGATTAGGTCTTCTTTAAGTTATGGGTTCAATGATACTTTAGCTGTGTTCACAACTTAATTCAAAACACAGAATGTAAATCAAAGTAAGGACACAAGAGATTTACGTGGTTTCGTAAATGTGAAGTATGTCCACAGTGGTAGGGACTCTTCCTCTACCGAGACAATCCACTATACTTGAGAATACCAGTGTGGTACTCCTGATGTTCACAATGTAGTTACAATGGATGTCTTAATCCTTTGTTCCTTTTACTATTGCAAATACAAAGCAAGTACAATACAAACAGTGTCACTTACTGTGTCTACCCTCCTTCTAGCTTGCCTTGCCTCTATTGAATTGAATAGGCTGCTTCACTATCGTTTAGAAGTCCACCACAACACTCTTTAACCTCTCTTGAAGAAATTTGGAAATACGCTGAGTTCTTTCCAATGCTACACCGAATTCCTTCTCTAGGTTGTTTCACACAACTCCTGCTTTCACCGTCTCACGGCTTCACCCATCTCTTGATCTCACGGCCTGCCTCACGTTTCTGGTTTGGCGTTTCACATCTCATGCATGTTTCTGGTTTGCCAACTTTGTTAGTCTCACGCCTCACGCACATTTCTGGTCTCACGCCGATGCACGTTCTGGTCTTACACCGTCGCACGTTCTGGTATCATGTCGTCCAACCGGATCTCTCTTACTGTCCAGCCGAATCTCTCTCTCACCATCTAGCCGTTCACTCTTTTCCTGTGCCGTCCACTCTCCTTCAGCCATTCACCTCTTTGCCGTCCACCCTGATTTTAGCCGTTCACTTCTTTACCGTCCACCCCTTCTAGCCGTATCGGGTTTTTCTCTTTTCTATAGGTGTTCTATTTTTCCGTACTCACTTGGTTGGCCGAATCGAGTTTTCTTTCTATCTACCATTGGTTTCTGTTTTTCCCGTCCACCTCTTTCTTTTTCCATCTGCCCTTCGTTTTACCATTTAGCCCCTATTTTTCCGTTCAGCCTCGTCTCTGATTTTGGCCATCACGGATTTTCTCCCTTTTCTGCCAGTGGTGTGTCGTTCCTCACGGGTTTCTCTCTCTTGCCATCACACGATTTTCTCCTTGCCATGTCGTCTCCTCGCTGACCGCTGGTGCGCCGGTGGTCTGTCGTCACACTTTTGGCCGTCTCAAATTTTTTCCTTTTCTTCCAACGACTTATCTGATTTTGCCATGTAAGGTTTCCTTTGTTTTCTCTTGCAAAGTTGTGGTTTTACTTTCTTGCCCCTCCATGTGGCTTTACTTTCTTGCCCTTCTATGTCAAATTACTTGAACACTTAAATCTAGTTGACAACAATTACAACCAATACAAGGCTGTGGAAACAACAGATTACAAGAGTTGCATTTTCGCAGACTTCCGAATTCACGGAGTTCCCGTTTTGCACAGTTTCAGTTTTCCAGATTTCTAGGTTTATAGAGTTCCAGATGCAGAGTTCTGGATTCCCAAAATTTTGGATTCCTAGATTTCTGATTTCACAAAGTGCTGAATTCATGGAGTTCCGATTCACAGAATTCTGAATTTGCAGAGTTTCAGATTCCCAATGTTGCAGTTTCCTAAAGTTATAGTTTTGCAGAGTTCCGGATTCGCAGAGTTTCAGGTTCCCAGAGTGTCAAATTCCCAAAGTTCCGATTTCACAGAGTTCTGGATTCGCAGTGTTCTTGGTTCCTAGAATTTTAGATTCCAAGAATTCCGTTTTCACAAATTTTTAGATTCACAGAGTTTCGGTTTCGCATAGTTTTGGTTGTCCAGATTTCCAGATTTGCAGAGTTCCAGATTCACAAAGTTCCGAATTCCTAGATTTTCAATTTCATAAAGTGTCGAATTCATGGAGTTCCATATTTGTAGAGTTTTGGATTCACAGCATTGTGGCTTAACAGACTTTCAGATTCCTAGAATTCTAGTTTCGTAAAGTTTCGGATTTGTAGAGTTTCAAATTCCAAAAGTTCCTGTTTCGCAGATTTACGGTTTTGCAAAGTTTCGGATTCCCAAAGTGCCCATTTTGCATAGCTCCGGATTCCTTGATTTCCCAGTTCACAGAGTGCCAAATTCACAGAGTTCCTAATTCGCAGAGTTTTCGATTCGCAGAATTCCGTATTTGCACAGTTTCAGATTCCCATTGTTGCAGTTTCCCAAAGTTGCGGTTTCACAGAGTTCTAGATTCGCAGAGTTCTGGGTTCTCAGAGTTTCGAATTCCCAGAGTTTCGAATTCCCAGAGTTCTGGTTTCGTAGAGTTTCGGATTCACAGTGTTCTAGGTTCCCAAAGTTTCGGATTTCCAGAGTTCCGTTTTTGCAGACTTTCGGATTTGTAGAGTTTCGGTTTCTCGCAATTTCAGTTTTCCAAATTTTCAGATTCGTAGAGTTCCAGATTCACAGAGTTATGGTTTCTGAGAATCGTAGATTCACAGAGTTCCAGATTTAAAGGGTTCTAGCTTTATAGAGTTTTAGATTCACAAAGTTTCGGGTTCCCAGAGTTTTGGATTCCTTGTGTTCTGGTTTCGCAAAGTTTCGTTTTCCCAATGTTTTGGTTTCATAGAGTTTCAGATTCTTAGAGTTTTGTTTTTGCAAAGTTTTGTATTGGCAGTGTAATGGATTGCCAGAGTTTCAAATTCTCAAAGTTCTGGTTTCGCAACGTTTCAGATTCCCAGAGTGCTAATTTCACATAATTTCGAATTCCCAGAGTGCTGATTTCACATAGTTCCGAATTCCTAGAGTTCCCATTTAACAGAGTGTCGGATTTGTAGAGTTCCTGATTCATAAAGTTCCAGATTTGCAGAGTTTCAGATTCGTAGTGTTGCGATTTAACAGACTTTCAGATTATCAAAGTTCTAGTTTCGTAGAGTTTCAAATTCACTGAGTGTCGAATTCGTGGAGTTCCGATTTGCAGAGTTTCCAATTCAGAGAACTCCAGATTTGTAGAGTTTTGGATTCGCAGCATTGTGGTTTCCCAAAGTTGCGATTTCGCAGAGTTCCGAAATTGCAAGTTGTCAGATTCGCAACATTGTAGTTTTCCAAAGTTGCAATTTAGCAAAGTTCTAGACTCATAGAGTTTCTGGATCCTAGAGTTTAGAATTTCAAGAATTCCAGTTTCATAGTGTTCCGGATTTGTAGAGTTTTGGATTTGCAGCATTGTAGTTTCCCAAAGATGTGGTTTTGTAGAGTTTCGGATTCACAGAGTTCTGATTTTGCAGAGTTCCGCATTTGTAGAGTTTCGGATTCACAACGTTGTAGTTTTTGAACATTCCAGTGTCGCAAACTTTCAGATTCCTAAAGTTCTGGTTTTGCAGAGTTATGGTTTTGTAAAGTTTTGGATTCCCAGAGTGCCAATTTTACAAATCTTTGGATTCCCAGATTTCCCATTTGACAGAGTGCCGGATTCATAGAATTCTTGATTTGCAGAGTTTTCGATTCACAGAGTTCCGGATTTGCACAGTTTCAGATATCCCAGCATTGTAGTTTCCCATATTTGCGGTTTCCCAATGTTACGGTGTCGTAAACTTTCGGATTCCAAGAGTTATGGCTTCGTAGAGTTTTGGATTGCCAGAGTTTCAAATTCCCAAAGTTTCAGCTTCATAGAGTTACGGTTTCATAAATTTTCGGATTCCCAGAGTGCCAATTTTGCATAGTCCAAGACTCCTAGATTTCCCATTTGACAAAGTGCTGGATTCACAGAATTCCTGATTCGCAGAGTTTCAGATTCCTAGCATTCCGTTTCCCAATGTTACAATTTTTCAGAGTTTTGGATTCGTAGAGTTTCAAGTTCCCAGAGTTTCAAATTTCCAAAGTTCCGGTTTCGAAGAGTTGCAAATTCGCAGTGTTTTGAGTTCTCAGAGTTTTGGATTCTAAGAGTTCCATTTTCACAGATATCCAGATTCACAGAGTTCCGGTTTCCTACAGTTTCGGCTTTCCAGATTTCCAGATTTGTAGAGTTCTGGATTCGCAGCGCTGTGGTTTCCCAAAGTTGCGGTTTCGCAGAGTTCCGGATTTGCAACATTTTGAGTTCCCAAAGTTTTGAATTCCCAGGGTTCCGGTTTTGCAAAGATCCGGATTCGTAGTGTTTTGGGTTCCTAGAGTTTCGGATTCCAAGAGTTCCATTTTCACAGACTTCCGGATTCATAGAGTTCCGATTTTGCATAGTTTCAGTTTTCCAAATTTCTAGATTTGTAGAGTTTTAGATTTGCAGAGTTCCAGATTCCTAGATTTCTGATTTCACAGAGTGCCAAAATTGTGGAGTTCCTGAGTCGCAAAGTTCTGGATTTGCAGAGTTTCGGATTCCTAGCGTTCTGATTTCCCAATGTTGCAGTTTCGCAGAGTCTCGGGTTCCCAGAGTTTTGATTTCGAAGAGTTCCGGATTTGCAGTGCTCTGAGTTCCCAGAGTTTTGGATTCCAAGAGTTTCATTTCATAAATTTCTAGATTTACAGAGTTTCAATTTTGCACAATTTCGGTTTTCCAGATTTCCAATTTTGTAGAGTTCCAAATTTGCAAAGTTCTAGATTCCAAGATTTCTGATTTCATAGAGTGCCGAATTTGTGGAGTTCCAATTCTTAGAGTTTTTGATTCGCAAAGTTCTGGATTTGCAAAAGTTTTGGATTCGCAGCGTTGCGGTTTCCCACAATTACAGTTTCACAAAGTTCTGGGTTTATAGTGTTTCAGGTTCCCAAAGTTTCAAATTCCTAGGGTTCTGGTTTCACAGAGTCCTGGATTCCTAGTGTTTCGAGTTCCCAGAGTTTTAGATTCCAAGAGTTCCGTGTTCACAGACTTTTGAATTCGCAGAATTTCGGTTTCGCACAGATTTGGTTTTCCAGATTTTCAGATTTCTTGAGTTCTAGATTTACAGAGTTTTGAATTCATAGAGTTATGGATTCCCAGATTTCTGATTTCACAAAGTATCGAATTCATGGAGTTCTAGATTAGTAGAGTTTCCAAGTCACAAAGTTTTAGATTTGCAGAGTTTCAGATTCGCAGCGTTGTAGTTTCCTAAACATGTGGTTTCCTAAAGTTCCAAATTCACAGAATTTTTGTATCTTAAAGTTTTCAATTCCTAGAGTTCCGAATTTGTAGAGTTTCAGATTCGTAGCATTGTGGTTTCCCAAAGTTGTGGTTTCACAAAGTTCCGGATTCACAGAGTTTCGGGTTCCCAGAGTTTCAAATCCCTAAAGTTCCGAATTCCCAGAGTGTTGATTTTTCATATTTCCGGATTCCTAAATTTCCCATTTGACAGAGTGTCGGATTCACAGAGTTTTTGATTCGTAGTGTTTTTGATTCATAAAGTTCCAAATTTGCAGAGTTTTGGATTCCCAGTGTTTCAATTTCCCAATGTTGCGGTTTCGCAAAGTTTCGAATTTGTAGAGTTTCGGGTTACTAGAATTTCGAATTCCTAGAGTTCAGGTTTCGAAGAGTTACGGATTCACAGTGTTCTAGGTTCCTAGAGTTTTGGATTCCAAGAGTTCC
>CM038600.1:5705677-5719317 GCA_021533255.1 Ceriops tagal
AATTCTTTTTCTGATAAGGAGACATATAAGGCATTTCTCACCTTTCCATCACACTCCAAATTCTTATCAGTAAGTGTCATAGTAGCATTTTTAGTAATAGGGATGAAGCCACTAACAGCATATTCAAATACATCCAAACCAAGTGACATCAGATATGGGAGCATTATATTCTTCCATAACTAATAATTCTGTCCATCAAAAGTAGGAATGCCCTTACTATCAACACTGCTCATGCTATCCATGATATCAACCATCAATAGATGTAAAGACTCGTAACAGCAACAACTAATTTCAAATCAAAGTAGACAAATTAGATTAACAGAGGAAATTGGCTTTGATACCACTTGATAAGGACCTTTTTAGGTCTTACACTGAGAGGGATAGGGGGTGAATCAATGTGAGATACTCGCTTTTTACAAATTTGTCCGAATTAACCTCTATGAATTGTTAGAGTCAATAATCCAATTATTTATCTTACTTTTTTATGTGAGTGTGACTGTATGGATATCAATCAAGCGTAAGCACCAAAGAACACATAGCAATTTTTATGTGGTTCACCCACGATGTGTGAGCTATGTCTATGGTGTGATAGGATCACTCCTAAATCACACAATCCACTCATATTATCAAGGGATATAGTTATGTTGTGGAAGGATCACTCCTTAACCACTTACAACGATATCCCAATCACTTTAAGGTTTGATCTCTCAATCATTAGATGAGTTGATCTCCCAATCACTCAAAGGATTGATCTCCCGATCACTCTAAGTGTCTCCCACTTTTTTTCAACAAGTTTATCAAAAGGTTAATGACTAACACTTTCCTAAGAAGGATCACTCAATGTGCATAAGCTGCTGTTACAGAAAATGGATCTTCTCCTTCCTCATTGCCAGTGTTTGCTTAGGCATTGCCAGTTGTCTTCTTTGCAGGTTATCTTCGCTACAGGTTATCTCTACTATAGGTTCTCTCCTCTGCTACCGAGGCTGCCTGCTTTTGCCTTGGTAGGTTCCTTTTCTTACTGCTAGTGCTACCTCACCTATTGCCTTGGTAGATTCACTTTCCTTGCTGCCTGTGCTACCTCTCCTGCTACCTTGGCAAGTTGCTTCACCTACTGTTGGTGCTACCTGCCTTACTACCAAGGCACATTTTCTCCTTTGCTACTACAAGCTACTGGACTTGCTGTCAGGGCATGTTTTTTCCTCTGCTAATGCAAGCTATTAGACTTGCTGTTGGGGCACATTTTTTCCTCTATTGCTACAAGTTGCTGGACTTGCTGCTGAGGCATGTTTTCTCCTTTGTTACTGCAAGCTGTTGGGGCACGTTGTCTCCTCTGTTGTTGCAAGTTGTTCGACTTGCTACCAGGGCACGTTTTTTCCTCCTGCTGCTAGTGTTACCTACCCTACTACGAAGGTAAGTTTTCTCCTTTATTGCTGGTGCTTGCACTTGCTGCCTTCTGCTAGTTATGCCTACACTTGCTACTTGCTGTTGCAAGCTACTGGTTGTGCTTGCACTTGCTAGTTGTGCTTGCTACTGCTCGTGCCTGCATTTGCTGGTATTGCTACACGCCCTTGTTGTTATTGCTGGCTGTGATTGCTACTACAATTGTTGGTTATGCTTTAGTCGTTGCAATTGCTGGTTATGATTCTCCTATTGTTGATTACTACAAGTTGCTAGTTGTGCTATAAGAACCCTTTTTGGTGGCTGCTACACATCTTTCTCTCCTTAGGGAGGCTATTGCATGTTTTTCTCTCCTTGGTGTGGCTACTGCATGTTCTTCTCTCCATGGTGTGGTTGTTACACATTTTTCTCTCTTTGGTGTGGTTGTTGCATGTCTCCTCTAGTTTGGTGTGGCTGCTATAACTTTTTCCTTGATTGGTTTAGCCAGTTGTTACCTTTTTCTTCTTCCTTTGGTGTGACTGCTAGCTATTGTAACTCATCCTTAGGTTGGTATGGCTGCCTCCTTCCTTGGTGGCTGCTGTCACCTCTTGGTCGGCTACAACTCTCTTTGGTGTTGTAACTCTTTTGGCTAATTGCACCTCTCCTTGGTGGCTACCTCTTTTGCCTTGGCCGGTCACTCTTTTTACATTCTCTTTTAGTTTTTTGCAGCATACATGTCGTTCTCTCTTTGCAGCCCTTGTTGTTGTTCTCTCAATTTTTCTATAGCCTATATATTGGTCTTACAAGATGCATAAAGATATTTATAAAGCCTTGAAATTAAGGTTGCACACTCATCAATGTTCAGCATTAATTCCAAAAGATTGCCTTAAAATTAATAGTTAGATTTGATTCCTAAAAGTTAGGGTCAATGGTCAATATGGGCTTCTTAAAATTTAGGGTCAATGGTTAAGGGTCAACGGTCAACAATGACTCATTGATTTTAGAGTTAACTTGCCATCAATGATTTTGACCAATGACCTATTTACATTTCAACGGCATTCAAAACATTAAATCAATAAGAACAACTATATGAGATGATGTTGACAACAAATCCAACATTAGCCATTAAAGATGGGCTCAACAAGAAGGCTGATGAAGGCATATTCTTAGGCTATGTACCAAATGGAAGAGGCTTCAGATGTTACAACAAAAGTTTGTAGAAAATTATGGACAACTTTGATGTTAAAGTAAATGAAAATGGTTCCACAATACAATCATAACATGAGGAAGCTAAAGATGTTGATTGCGATAACAAAAAGGAATTTGAAAGTGATGAATTAGGCTATTCAGCATGAGGAAGACGTTGATTCTTAAATTACAAGTGATGTAGAAGAAGAATCAAGGCATTCCCAAACTCATAGAAGAGTCAGAGTTGAAGTTAAGGCCAAAAAAATTATTGGTAGTAAAGAGGACTCTGTGCAGACTAGGAAAAGACTAAAAGGTGGTGAACAAACCTTATTGATCTTTGAGGTTGAACCTAAGTTTGTGGAAGAAGCATTAAAGCATAAGGAATAGGTGTGTACTATGAATGAAGAGCTTGATCAAATTGAAAAGAACAACGCTTAGTGTTTAGTACCTAGACCTAAAGGGAAAAACATCATTGGAACCAAGTAAGTGTTTAAAAATAAGCTCAATGAAAATGGTGAGGTGGTAAGAAACAAGGCAAGACTTGTCTACAAAGGCTACTCACAAGTAGAAAGTGTTGACTTTGAAAAGACCTTTGCTTTTATGGCTAGGCTTGAAGTAATCATAATATTCATGGCCATTGTTGCTTAAAGAAATTACAAAGTTTATCAGATGGGTGTGAAGTTTGCATTTATGAATGGAGAGCTTAAAGAAAAGGTATTTATCGAACAACCTGATGGTTTTATACTTGATTATGATGGTTCAAGTGTGTGAAAATTGAACAAGGTATTATACCGCTTAAAGCAAGCTCCATAAGCATGGTATTCCAAGCTAAATACATGCCTCAAAGATATAAAGTTCAGAAAAGGGAATATGGATAACAACTTGTACATAAAGGAAGATAAACAAGGCCAGTTAATTGTTGTAGTTTACATTGATGACATAATTTTTGCTGCTGAAAAGGAGGCCCTTTGTATTGCTTTTGCCGATCAGATGAAGAAGAAGTTTGAAATGTCTATGCTAGGTGAAATGAAATTCTTCTTGAGGTTAAAAGTTTTGCAAGGTAAGGTTGAAATTTTTCTCTCCCAAGAAAAGTATGCTTGTGAGCTATTAAAAAGGTTTGGGATGGAAAACTCTAAAGAAGTAATTACTCCCATCACTATTGAACAAAGTTAAGCAAAGATAAAAAGGGCAAAATAGTTAATCAGAAGGAATATAGAAAGTTAATTTAAAGTCTACTATATTTGATAGCAACAAGGCCTAGTATTGTTTTTGTTGTAACACTTTGTGCTAGATTTCAAAGTGAGTCCAAGGAATCTCATCTTGTGGTTACTAAGAGAATTCTGAGATATGTGAAGGGTATAACAAATTATGGGCTGCTTTATGATAGAAGTGGACAGCTTAATTTATATGGGTATACAGATGCTGATTGGACTGGAAATTGTGATGACAGAAGGCCAACATTAGGTGCTGTATTTTATTTGGGCAATAGATGTGTTTCATGGCATAGCAAGAAGCAAAATTCAGTGACTCTAAGTACTATAGAGGCTGAATATATGGTTGCTACTTAGGCTTGTACTTAATTGTTATGGATAAAACAACTTAAAGATTTGAAGGTGGATGTGCAGCTGCCATTACTGATTGGTTATGACAGCCAAAGTGCCATCAATTTATTAAAGAATCTTGTCCAACACTCCAAATCTAAACATATTGAAATCAAGTACCACTTCATTAAAGAAAAAGTAGAGAAAAGTGAAGTAAAGTTGGAGTATGTGCCCATTGTAGAGCAAGTTACAGATATATTCACCAAACCTCTATTAAGAGAGATGTTCTAAAAGTTAAGGCTGACCTTATGTGTTTAGCCATCCCCTAAAAGCTAAGGTATGCCTCTAACCCTTATCCCCATCCCTCTTCTATCATTCTTTGGATTTGTTGTCAAAGGGGGAGATATTTGGCATAAATCTAAAGAGAGTATATACTGATTAAAAGGGGGAGTAGCTTGATAAATCCAAAGGGGAAAATCAAATAAAGGGAGAGAAATGGTCAAGGGGGAGAAGCAGAAAAAAGGGGGAGTTAAAGGTTGCTTTCAATTGGAATCATGTCCATATGCGAAAAGGAGATGTTGTTTCAGGGGGAGCTGTGAATGTCAAAAGTTGCTGCTTGTGCTTAATTGCTAATTTTTAGATTTAATGTGTTGCTAACAAATTCAAAGAGGGAGATTGTTGAGCCCATCTTTGATTGCTAATGTTGGATTTATTGTCAACAACATCTTATAGATTTGTCGAGATGTGTTTACTACCCATAGGTGCATTTTGTATTTGTCAAGGAGCTTAAGATGTAGAGAGATCATTAGTTAAAACCGTTAGTGAAGGTCAACCTTAAAGTCAATAAGTCAATGTTGACCATTGACCCTAAATTTCAAGAGTCAATGCTGACCATTGACCTTATATTTTAAAGATGAATACTGACTGTTAATTGTAGGACAATCCTTAGGGATTAATGCTAACTGTTGATTGTAGGGCAACTGAAGTTCCCAACTTCACCCTATGATCTACTAGTTTGTGATACTAAGAGGGGGGGTGAATTAGTATCACTACAATTCGTAGATATGTGAACAACTTCAACTTCTTCTTAAAAGCAAACTCTTTCTCAAATTCGACTAAGGTAGATCTATTGCTACCTACTAATCACAATAGTCCCCAAAGTCACCTTTCAGACACCTTGCCTAATAGACAATTCGGATGCTCTTGTTTAGGTTTTCTTTTAGGTTATGGGTTGGCTAATACTTTAGTTGCATTCACAACTTAATTCAAAACACAAAACTTAAAGAAAATTAAGGACACGCGAGATTTACGTGGTTCCGTCAATGTGACGTACATCCACAGTGGTAGGGACTCTCCCTTATCGAGACTATCCACTATACTTGAGAATTCCAGTTACAATGGATGCCTTAATCCTCTGCTCCTTTCACTATTGCAATTACTAAGCAAGTACAATACAAAGAGTGTCACTTACTGTGTCTACCCTTCTTCTAGCTTGTCTTGCCTCTTTTGAATTGAATGGCTACTTCGCTGCCGCTTAGAAGTTCACCACAACGCTCTCTAACCTCTCTTGAAGAAATCTGGAAATACGTTGAGTTCTTTTCGATGCTTCGCCGAATTCTTCTCTAGGTTGTCTCACACAACTCCTGCTTTCACCGTCTCACAGTCTCACCCGTCTCCTTGTCTCACGGCTCGCCTCACGTTTCTAGTTTGTCGTTCCACGTCTCATGGCCTACCTCACGTTTCTGGTTTGCACCCTTTGCTGGTCACACACCTTACGCACGCTTCTGATTTGGCGTTTCACGTCTCACGTACGTTTCTGGTTTGCACACCTTGCTGGTCACATGCCTTACCACCATTTCTGGTTTGCACTTGTCCGTTTCACACCTCTGGACAGCTTAGTTTGCTCTCCCAGTGGTCTCCTCTTTCATGGTTTCTCCTCTCTTCCCTTACGGACAGTGTGTTGTCTTCTCTCTTATGTGAGTCACACGGTTTTCTCCAGCCGTCACACCTCTTTGCCGTGTGTTCTTCCTTGTCGTCCAGCCTTGCTTTGGCCATTCTCCTCCTTGCTTGGTCGTCCACCCCTTTGCCGTTGGTTGTGTTTGGCCATGTAGATTGGTTTAGACGTTTACCTTGTTTGGCCGTGTAGGTTGGTTTGGATGTTCACCTTTGGCTGTGTAGATTGGTTTGGACGTTCACCTTTGGTTGGCCGGTTGTCTCCCTTTGGCTGTCCCTTTGTGTTTTGCCATCCAGCTCTTGCTGTCCAGCCATTCCTCCCTTGTTTTCTCTCTTTGGCCGTTCACCCTCTTGTGTTTTGCCGTCCAGCACCTCTGATTTGTGATTTGCCATTCACCTTTGGTTACTGTCCAGCCGTGTCTTCTCCTTTGCAAGTGGTGGTTTGCCTTTTGCTCCCTTGTGTTTGCCGAGTGATTTGCTTTGGACGTCTTTTTGTTTGGTCATCTCCTTCCTCACGTTTTCTCTTTTTGGTCAGCTGGTTGTCTAGGTTTGCTGTCCGTTTTGCTCAATTGCCGACTTGTCTTCATTTATTGTCTTCCAATGGCCTTTATATACTCCTCCATGAAACCCTAATAGGGCTTACTTGCGGCAAATTTACTGTCTTGCCCTTCCCTGCGGCTTTTATGTTCTTGCTCCTCCATATGGCTTTTACCTTCATGCCCTTCCATGTGGCTTTACTTTCTTGCACACTTAAACCTAGTTGATAACAATTACAACCCATACAAGGTTGTGGGAACAACAGCAACTCTTGGGAATCAATGCTAACTGTTAATGATAGGGTAACCCTAAATTCAAGGCTTATAAATATATCCATGTAGTTGTCAAGAGAGGTGTATGCTGTAGAAATGTAATAGAGAAAAGGAGCAGAATGGCAAAGAGACCACCAAAAAGAGAGAGCAACAGTAGAGGAAGAAGGTGGGTTCTACAAACCAAAAAGAAAGGGCAAAGGTAGAGGATGAAAAGAGAAGGCGTGCTGCAAAATAAAAGAAGGTGTGCTGCAAAATGAGAGAAAGCTGCAGAATAAGAGAAGGTGTGCAGTAAAACAATTAAGAGAGAATGACAAAGAAAGTGATTGGCAATGAAAGGTGCAACAGCAAACCAAAGAAAGGTGCAGCAGGCAAAGAGGTGACAGTAGCCACCAAAGAAGGAGTCAACCACACTAAAGGGAGAAGAAGGTGCAACAACCGCCAAAAAAGAAGGTATGCAATGGCAACCAAACAACCACACCAAGGGAGAAGGTGTGCAACAACAAACTAAGGAGAGGTGTGTAGTGGCAACCAATCAACCACACTAAAGAAGGAGTGTAGTAGTAAACTAAGGAGAGGTGTGCAGCGATAACCAATTAACCATACGAAGGGAGAAGGTGTGCAATGGCAATTAATCAACCACACCAAGGGAGAAGGTGTGCAGCAGCAACCAAGGAAACCAAAGGCATAAGGTGTGGTGGTAACCAAAGAAACCAAAGGCAGAAGGTGCAACAACAACCAAAGAAACCAAAGGAAGAAGGTACAACAGCAACCAAAGGGAGAAGGTGCAATAATAACCAATCAAAAAGGTGCAACAACAATCAATCAACGAAGAAGGAGGTAGCAACCACTAAAAGAGAGGTAATCGCACCAAAGAAGAAGGAGCAGTGGCAACCAAAGAAGGAGGAGATAGGAGCAGCATCCAAGAGGAGAGTGCAGCGACAAAGCAAACCAGTAGCAACACTAGAGGAAGAAGGAGAGTGCAGTGGTAAAGGAAACCAGCAATTGTAGCAAGGAGAAGCCAGCAATTGTAGCAAGGTGCAACAAAGAGGAAGGCAGCAATTGCAGCAAGGATAAGGCAATAATTGTAACAAGGAAAAGGTGGCAATAGAGGAAGGAAAATATCCACATTCTGCAATAGTAGCTTGTGCACATTAAGTGATCCTTCTTAGGAAAGTTTTAGTCATAAACCTTTTTATAAATTTCTTGAAAAAGGTTAGGAGACCCTTGTAGTGATTGGAAGATCAATCCATTGAGTGATTGGGAAATCAACTCTTTGATCGAGAGGTCATTATAAGTGGATAAGAAATGATCCTTCCACAATAGGTTAAAGAGTGATCCTTCCACAAGTGGTTAAGGAGTGATCCTTCCATAACATTAATTGTATCCCTTGATAACAAGAGTAGATTGTGTGATTTAGGAGTAATCCTATCACATTGTGGATGTAGCTCATACATTGTAGGTGAACTACGTAAAAATTATGTGTGTGTTCTTGAGTGCTCACACTTGATTGATATTCATATGGCTGCTTTCATATAAAGAAGTAAGATAAAAATTGGATCATCGACTTTAACATGTCGCAGAGGTTTAATCTGGACAGATTTGTAAAATGTAAGCATCTCACATTGATTCACCCCCTCCTCCTCTTAGTGTGAGACTTAAGAAGGTCCTCATCAGTATTAATGTGGATAGGGAGAAGGTAATGGCAATAATGTATTGGCCTAGGCCTAAGAATGTAAACGAGGTAAAACGTTTTGATGGTTTGCCAAGTTTTTATTGAAGGTTTGTTAAGGATTTTAGTTTTATTATTACACCTTTAAATGAACTTGTTAAAAAGAATATTATTTTCAAATGGGATGATGTGCATTATTGTGTTTTCTGTACATTGAAAGAAAATCTTACTAATGCACCTTTGTTATGCTTACCTAACTTTGATAAAGTTTTTAAGGTAGTATATAATGCATTTGGAATAGGAATAAGGGCTATTTTGATGCAAGATTCCAAACCAATTGCTTATTTTAGTGAAAAGCTAAATGAGGCAACCTTGAATTATCTTAATATAAGGAACTTTATGGATTAGCACAAACTCTTTAAATATGGCAACATTATTTATGGCCAAGGGAATTTACCATTCATTTTGATTATGAAAGCTTAAGTTCTTGAAATCCCAAGGTAAGCTTAATAAAAGACATGCTAAGTGGTTGGAGTTCATTGAAACATTTCCTTATGTGATCAAGTACAAACATGAAAAGGAAAATGTTGTTGCTAATGCATTGTCTAAGAGGTACACATTACTTACTTCTTTATAAACTAAGTTACTTGGTTTCAAATTGCTTAAGAGCTTGTATGCTAATGATTCTAATTTTGGCCAAGTATAAAATGCATGCCATAAGTGTGCGTTTGGTGATTTTTATAGGCATAAAGGGTTTCTGTTTAAAAAGGATAAATTATGTGTACTTATATGTTCTATTTGTGAGTTGCTTGCTAAGGAAACTCACGGGGGTGGTTTGGTTAGACACTTTAGTGTGCAGAAAACTCTAGTTATATTGCATAAGCACTTTTATTAACATAATATAAAGCATGATGTACATTCCATTTATGATAAGTGCATTACGTGTAGGCAAGTAAAGGCTAAAGTTAAACGGCACGACTTATATACACCTTTGCCTATGCCTAATGAACCTTGGATTGATATTTTTATAAACTTTATCTTTGGATTACCAAGGTCTTAAAGTGGTAAGAACAACATATTTGTTATTGTCGATACATTTACCAAAATGGCTCATTTTGTTGCATGTTCTAAAATCAATGATACAACACATATTGCTGAGTTATTTTTAAGGAAATGGTGCATTTGCATGGTTTGTTAAGAACTATTGTTAGTGATAGGGATGTTAGGTTCTTAAGTCATTTTTAGGGTATTTTATTGAATAAATTGGGAACTAAACTCCTATTTTCTACTGTTGCACATCTTCAAATTGATAGATAAACTGAAGTAGTTAGTCGTATACTCATTACTTTGTTACGTGCTATCATTCGAAAGAATTTAGGGCAATGGGAAAAATGTTTGATGCATGTTGAGTTTGCTTATAATAGATCTATTCATTTTATTACTTCCATATCACCTTTTGAAATTGTTTATGGTTTTAGTCCTTTAACTCCTTTAGATATTTTATCATTGCCTACTAAAGAACGTACTAACATTAATGGTATGAAAAAGGCACAATTTGTGAAGGATTTATTAATAGAGAATAAGGTGTTGTTCAAGTGCAACAAAGAAAGTATTGCCAAGATTCTTTGCAAAGAATCGGTGGTCCAATGACTAGGGTAAGGACAAAGAGGATGAAAGAGGCTTTACAAGACTTAATCATAGAGTTGCATGACAAAAAGTGTGTTTTAGAAGATTATATGGCCATTCTAAAAGTTTCAAATGTCACACTAAGGATAATCACTTATCTTTATGTGCAAGATGATGGACAAGAAACTTGAAGAACAAAATATGGAGCCTATGATATAAGTTTAAGCTGCTTGCCCAAGCTAAAGAAAGGCTTAATTTGCATGCTAAGTTGTATTAAAGGGTCTAATTTTGTTTTGAGTTGCTGGATTTTAAGTTAAGGATGAATTACATGTAAAAAAGGTTTAACTTCTTAAGTTTATTTGGGCTTGTAAGTTAAGTTGAGTCTTAATACATTAGTTAGGGTATTTACTTTGACTTTTATGCCTATATATCATTAATTGTAGTCTTTCTTACAAATTCCTAATGAAGGTAGATTTGTATTTCTTAATTAGAGGGATTTCCTATAATTAAGATTTTTCCTTAATAGGCATGTTAAGAACCACCTTTTCCTTATAGGATTGTAATATTTACATGCTATATAAAGGTTACAACTATGTAAAATGGAATCAATAAGATTGAGGTATTTTTCAACAAGCTTTGCTATTCTTTCTTGTGTTCTTGGAAGAATACATTGTCTTGACTTATTAAAGGAGTGATCAACCTTTATAGCATCTTAAGCTTAGGGCTTTTAGGACTTAGTTTCCTTACTATTCTGATTTGATCAACCTAACTTGTTTTCTAACTTTTTGGGGTGTGCATAACAAATTGATTTAAGGGTTCCTACGACAAGTCGCCTAGCAAGTTCTTCATTTAGTACTTTTCTTTATGCTTTTATTCATTCGTTGTGTTTTTTTGCATAGTTCTTCTTGTGTGTTTTGATCAACTTCTTGCTCTTGAAGTTGTATTAATTCTGTAAGTGATTAATTTGGATGAGCTTCTAACTCTACATGGAAGGCAACTTGGAAAGATGCCAAAGCAGCCTCAAATCCAAATTAAGATGCAAGGTCAAAGGAATCAATTTCTAAAGGTAAAACCAAAACAAAATTTTCTAATTCTCACGATATTAAGTGCTTTAAATGTCAAAGACACGGACATATTGCATCTTAATGTCTAAATAAAAGTGATATGATCATGTTTGAGAATGGTGACATAGAAAGTATTAGTTCAAGTGATAATGACATTCCACCATTGGAGGATTGTTTTTATGTTGATGTTAAAGAACCTATTTATGGAGATATGCTAGTTGCAAGGTGTGCACTAAGTATTCAGCCTAAGGATGATAATGAGGAGGAGCAAAATGAGCACATTTTCCATTCAAGATGCCAAGTTAAAGACAAAGTATATAGCATGATTATCAATAGTGGAAGTTGTATTAATATTGCTAATACTTTGTTGGCGGAGAAGCTACATTTGGAAACCTTTAAGCATCCTAAGCCTTATAAGTTGTAATGGTTGAATGATTGTGGAGAAATTAGAGTAACCAAGCAAGTTTTAGTTACCTTTTTTATTGGCAATTACAAGGATGAGGTTTTTTGTAATGTGGCACCAATGCATGCTGGTCATAAACTTCTTGGACAACCATGGTAACATGATAGGAAGGTTACTCATAACGGCAACAAGAATCAATACTCTTTTATAATTAATAATTAAAATGTTTTATTAACTTGTCTCAAACCTATTTAAGCATATGAAGATCAAACTAGGATAGTAAGAGAATGCAAAATAAAAAATGAATTGATGAGAGAATAGGAGGAAAAGAAAAAGAAAAAGAGTGAGAGGTCAAAGGAAAAGAGAGAAAGTAAGGCTGAGGGTAAAAATTCAAGTGAAAAGGGTGAGGTAGAGAGAAAAGCTGGCAAGAAAAATGTGCAAAAAGGAGAGAAAAGTAAAAGGGTGAGAGTATTTGCTGGGAAAAGTGAGGTTAAGAATGCTATGATTGCAAGGCAACAACTACTTGTACTTATGTATAAGTAATTTATTTTTTATCTAATGACTTTAATTACTTTTTGCCTAATGTGGTTATTCTATTATTGTAGGATTTTGAAGATTTATTTCCCAAAGAGATTTCCTATGGATTGCCTCCTTGAAGAGTAATTGAGCACCAACTAGACTTCATACCTAGTGTTGTCGTACCAAACTGACCTGCTTATAAAGCTAATCTTAAGGAAACAAAAGAGATACAAAGACAAGTGGATTAGTTGGGGCAAAAGGAATTTATAAGGGAGAGTCTTAACCCATGCTTGGTGCCTGTCATCTTAGTCCCAAAGAAAGATGGAACATGACGCATGTGTGTGGATTACCAAGCTATTAATAAAATCACTATAAAGTATAGACATCCTATCTCTAGATTAGATGATATGCTTGATGAGTTGTATGGTTCATGTGTGTTTTCAAAAATTGATTTGAAGAATGGCTACTATCAAATTCACATGAAAGAGGGAGATGTATGGAAAACAGCCTTGAAAACTAAATATGGATTGTATGAGTGGTTAGTAATGCCTTTTGAATTAACTAATGCACTTAGTACATTTATGAGGTTAATGGATCATGTCTTGCGTACATTCATAGGGAAATTTTTAATAGTTTACTTGATGATATTTTAGTTTATAGTAAGAATTTGGATGAATATGTGAAACACTTACATTTTATGTTAGTGTGTTAAGAGAGAACTGACTATGTGTATGGAATCCATTATGTTTCTTGGTAATGTTGTTAGTTCACAAGGTATTAGCATGGATAGGGAGAAGGTGAAGGCGATAAGGGATTGGCCTATGCTTAAGAATGCAAATAAGGATAGAAGATTTCATGGTTTAGCAAGTTTTTATTAAAGGCTTATTAAGAATTTTATTTCCATTATTGCACCTTTAAATGAACTAGTTAAAATGAATATTGTTTTCAAGTGGGATGATGTGCATGATTGGGCTTTTAGTACTTTTAAAGAAAAGCTTATAATGCACATTTATTATACTTGCCTAACTTTGATAAATTTTTTGAGGTAGAATATAGTGCATCTAGAATAGGAATAGGGGCTATTTTGATGCAAGGCTCCAAACCAATTGCTTATTTTAGTGAAAAGCTACGTGGGGTAGCCTTAAATTATCTTACCTATGATAAGGAACTTTATCCATTGGTACGAACTCTTCAAACATTGCAATATTTTTTGTGGCCAAGGAAATTCATCATTCATTCTAATCATGAGAATTTAAAGTTCTTGAAATGCCAAGGTAAGCTTAATAAAAGACATGCTAAGTGGCTAGAGTTCATAAAAACATTTCCTTATGTAATCAAGTACAAATATGGAAAGGAAAACACTATTGCTAATGCATTATTAAGGGGGTACACATTACTTACTTCTTTGCAAACTAAGTTACTTAGTTTTGAATTGTTAAAGGGCTTGTATGCTAATGATTTTGATGTTGGCCAAGTATAGAATACAAGTGA
>CM038600.1:5737689-5770059 GCA_021533255.1 Ceriops tagal
TATTTTTATTGTGGAGTTTGGGGTCATAAGGCAAGTAATTGTTGGTGGAGAAGGCCAATATATGTCTCCAACATGAGAAGATACGATGCTACTTATAGGGGGAGACAATACAAAATTCAGAGGAGAACACCTGTCGTGAGTTCTTGCACATACTGTAAAAGGCAAGGACACACTGACAAGGATCGTTGGTGAAAGCCCAAACCAATGGTTTCAAAGAACAAGTTTGCTGTATTGGCAGACTTGGAGCAGTGTGAAATGTGCGGATAGGATGGCTATAATGCCAGGAGATGCATGACACTTATCCCAGAGCAAGAGAAGGCAGTCGATGGCACAGTAAAAATAATTGGTGTAATCAAAGCTAAGAAAAAGGAGAAAGCTATCTTCAAGCTAGTTTAAAGGAAAGAATATAAAGCAAAAAGAGAGGTAGCTTATATAGCTAAAATTGCACTAAAGGCTGACTACAAGGATAAGCAATGGATCCTTGATAGTGGATGCACTTTACACATAACAGGAGATAAGATTAAATTATCAAAGCTAAACAAGTCAAGAGAAGGCAGAGTCATGTTTGGCAATGATGATTCACTCAACATCAGTGATCAGGGGTCAGTAAATATTGGAAAAGGAAAGTTGAAAGATGTTCTGCATGTTGAAGGACTCAGATATAATCTAGCATCTGTCAGCCAGCTATGCAACGAAGACCACAAAGTGATATTCACAAAAACAAGTTACCAAGTAAAGAGTAAAGAAGGCAATACTGTTGCAACCGGGAAGAGAACAATTGGAAATTTATATATGATTGATGAGGACAAGACAAACAGCTATTTACTCACCAAAGAAGAAGAAAATCAACTCTGACATAGGAGGCTGGGACATTTAACACAGAAGAACATGAGGAAGCTGACCACTACTCATGCAATCAGAGACATTCTTGACCTCAGGAGAGAGAGATAGAGAGAGAGAGTATGTTTGCTTAGCATGCTCTGAAAGAAAACATGCCAGAAAGCAGTATAGGACCAAAGAGTTCAGTTCTGAAGCAGTGCTTGACATTGTGCATACTGATTTGTGTGGACCAATGAGGACAAAAGGGTTGAATGGTGAGAGGTCCTTCATCTTGTTTGTTGATGATTATTCCAGAAGGACCTGTATCATACACCTTAAACACAAGTCAGAAGTTTTGAATTACTTCAAGAGATATAAAAGATTGGCTGAAAATGAGAGTGGAAGGAAGATTAAAGTATTGAGGTCAAATCAAGGCACTGAATTTACAAATGAAGCTTTTGAAGATTACCTTGAGAAACATGGTATTCATCATCAGATGGCAGCAGCAAGAACACCTCAATAGAACGGGGTGGTAAAGAGGAAAAATAGAGCTGTGGTTGAAATGGCAAGAACTCTACTGCTGGAATCCAAGCTTCACACAAGATTTTGGACAGAAGCAACATTTACAACTGTACATCTACTGAATAGAGTCTTACTAAGGCCCAATACTAATAAGACTCCATATGAGCTATGGAGTGGGAATAAGACAACAGCCAAGTATCTCAGAATCTTTTACAGCCCATGTTTTGTGAAGAATAAGGAGCAAAACTTGGGAAAATTCAATGCTAGGTCTCATGGAGGCATCTTTGTGGGATACTCAACAAAGACAAAGGGTTACAGAGTTTTCCTGCATAAGCTAGGAAAAGTGATCATGTCCAATGATGTGAGAATAGATGAGAACTGGAAAACAATGTAGAATGGCGAAGCTGAGGACAATGAAGAAGATGACTTCAATGTAGATGAAGAATCAGACCAACCTAAAGAAAAGGAACAAGAAGTAAGTTCAGACTCAGAGAAGAGTGAGTCTGAAGATGAAGAAAGAGATCCTCTTGCAACTAAGACTGTGCAAGAAAGAAGGACAAAGAAAACATGGACTAGTGCTCATCATGGAAATCAGATCATAGGTGACCCATCAGCAGGAGTTACAACAAAAAGAAGAATTGTGGGAGCTACTGCTTTACTCTCACAAGTTGAACCTAAATCTGTTGAAGAGGCTACACAAGACAAAAGCCTAGGTCAAAGCTATCAATGAGGAACTAGATCAAATCGAGAAGAATGATACATGGGAGCTGGTTCCAAGACCCATTAACAAGAATGTCATAGGAACAAAATGGGTGTTTAGGAATATACACAATGAAGATGGCAAGGTGGTGAGGAACAAGGCTAGGCTGGTTTGCAAAGGTTACACTTAGATAGGAGTAGATGTTGATGAAACTTTTGCACCAGTGGCAAGGTTAGAAACTATTAGAGTGTTCCTAACTTTGGCAGCACATAAGAGGTATAAAGTTTATCAGATGGATGTGAAATCAACATTTTTGAATGGGCTTCTAAAAGAAGAAATGTATATTGAACAACCTGATAGAGTACAAATCAGTGAGGATGAGACACACATGTGCAAGCTAAAGAAAGCCTTGTATGGCCTTAAACAAGCCCCAAGAGCATGGTACAGTAGGCTGGATGCGTATTTGAGAAGGTTAAACTTCAGAGGAGGAACAGTTGATAATAACCTATATGTGTTCAACTTAGAGAAAGGTCAGCTGTTAACCATAGTATATGTAGATGACATCATCTTTGGAGGGGATCACTTTGAGCTATGCCAAGATTTTGCACAGAAGATGAGTGAGGAATTTCAGATGTCATTGATTGGAGAAATGAATTACTTTCTTGGATTACAGATAAAACAGTGTGAAGAAGGTATTTTTATTTCTTAGACGAAATATGCCAAAGAGATGCTGAAAAAGTTTGGCATGGAGGATAGCAGACCTGTCAGTACCCCCTTGTCAGTGGGGTGCAAGTTAACAAAAGATCAAGAAGGAAGGAGAACAAGCCCTACAAAATATAGGAAGATGATAGGGAGCCTTCTGTACCTTACAGCATCAAAGCCTGATCTTATGCAAGCTGTGTGCGTTGCCAGTAGATTCCAAGCTGATCCTAAGGAATCTCATGTGTTGGTGGTGAAAAGAATCCTAAGATACCTCAAAGGGACACTGGAAATGGGTTTGTGGTATCCTGCCATGGATTCCGTAAAACTACAAGCATACACTGATGCAGACTGGGCAGGAAGTATAGACGACAGAAAATCAACCAGCGGCTGTAGTTTCTACTTGGGTTCAAAGTGTGTTGCATGGTTAAGTAGAAAGCAAAATAATGTTGCTTTGAGCACGGCTGAGGCTGAGTATATGGCTGCTTGTGCAGCATGTACTCGGGTGATATGGATGCAAAGACAATTGACAGACTTAGGTGTTGAAGTGAAGTTACCAGTGAGTGTACTATGTGATAATCAAAGTGCTATTGATCTCAGTAAGAATTCGGTTCAACATTCAACGAGCAAGCATATTGACATCCGGTATCACTTCATCAAAGATCAAGTGGAATAGGGTAAAATTTAGTTGGAGTATGTTGGCACTAAAGATCAAATTTCAGATATTCTAACTAAATCTCTATCTACAGAGTTGTTTGAAAAGCACAGAATGAGTCTGTCTGTGCAAATGCCTCCTCGAACTTGAAGTTCAAGTGAATCCTCCATCTCTACTTTGTGAGTTTTTTTGTAATTGGTTGGCAAAGGGGGAGAAAAGCAACAGTGCAGGGGGAGCTATTAAGAAAGGGGGAGTTTATATTTAGGGGGAGTTGTAATTGCTGCATAATGGCTTTTGTTATGAGTGTTGCCAACAATTACAAAGAGGGAGATTGTTGTTCCCACAACCTTATATGGGTTGTAATTGTTGTCAACTAGATTTTAGTATGCAATTAATTTGACATGGAGGGGCAAAAAAGTAAAGCCACATGGAGGGGCAAGAGAGTAATTTGAAACTACATAGAGGGGCAAGAAAGTAAAACCACAACTTTGCAAGAGAAAAAGAAAACCCTACACGGAACATACACAATCGGGTCGAAAAGGAGAAAATAAGAGACGACCAAAATAAGTGTAACGACAGAACAGGGGTTGGATAGCAAAACACAACTTTGCAAGAGAGAGAGAAAACAAGGGTACACGGCCAAAGCACACCAACGGCAAGAGTGACCTTGGTGAGACAAAACCCTACAACAAGAGGGAAACCACCAGCTGGACAGCAAGCAAGGAGACAACACGGGAGAGCTAAATGTACAAACCAGAAAAAAACGTGAGAAAGCAATCATCGGGAGAGCTAAACGCACAAACCAGAAAAAACCGTGAGAAAGTAGTCACCGAGAGAGCTAAACGGATACAAACTAGAAAAGGAGGCACCTACCATCGTAAGAGAGAGAAACCCACCACCGGAAGAGCAGACTAGACCAGACACACACCACTGGGAGAGAGAAAGACTCCATCGGAAGAGCAGAAACACACACACACCAAAAAAGAGGACACAGATACAGACTAGAAGCGTGAGTACAAGCCATGAAACCGTGAAACAGTGAAAGTAGGAGTTGTGTGAAACAACCTAGAGAAGGAATTTGGTGAAGCATTGGAAAGAACTCAACGTATTTCCAGATTTCTTCAAGAGAGGTTAGAGAGTGTTGTGGTGGACTTCTAAGCGGCAGTGAAGTAGCCTATTCAAGTCAACAGAGGCAAGACAAGTTAGAAGAAGGGTAGATATAGTAAGTGACACTCTTTGTATTGTACTTACTTTGTATTTGCAATAGTGAAAGGAGCAGAGGATTAAGACATCCATTGTAACTACATTGTGGACATAGGGAGTACCACACTGGTATTTTCAAGCATAGTGGATTGTCTCAGTAGAGGAAGAATCCCTACTGCTGTGGACATACGTCACATTGATGGAACCACATAAATCTCTTGTGTCCTTACTTTGATTTACATTCTATGTTTTGGATTGAGTTGTGAATGTAGCTAAAGTATCATCGAACCCATAACCTAAAGAAGATCTAATCAAGAACATTCGATCTGTCTAATAGGCAAAGTGTCTGAAAGGTGACTTTGGGGACTATTGTGATTAGTAGGTAACAATAAATCTGCCTTAGTCGAATCTGAGAAAGAGTTTGCTTTTAAGAAGAGGTTGAAGTTGTTCACATACCTGCGTATTGATGAGAGCAAAAGTATTAAAGAAGTAGAATACTTTAGCTTAAGTTATCAGTGTTTTTAAGGGGTGTGATACTGATTCACCCCCCCTCTCAGTATCACTGACTAGTAGATCCTAGGGTGAAATCGGAAACTTCAAAAGGACTTTAGATATATTGTATAAACATTTTTATAGGCCTAACATAAAACATAATGTGCAATCTATTTGTGATAAATGCATTATATGTAAACAAGCAAAATCTAAGTAATGTTGCATGGATTATACACACCTTTACCTATGTCTAATCAACCTTGGATTGATATATCTATGAATTTTGTATTAGGTTTGCCTAGGTCTCAAAATGGTAAAAATTGCATATTTGTTGTTGTTGATAGGTTTAGTGATAAAGAACCTATTAGGCAACTTGCCCTATGAACTCTTAAATCAAATTATTATGCACACCGTAGAAAGTTATGAAATAAGTTGAATTGGTTAGATCAAAACTCTTAGGAAACTAAGTCCTAAAAGCACTAATCATAAGATGCCACAATGGTTGATCACTCCTTTGATAAATGAAGACAATGTATTCTTCTAACAACATAAAAAAGGAAAGCAAAGCTTGTTGAAAATACCTTAATCTTATTGATTCCTATGTTACATAGTTGTGGCTTTTATATAGGCATGTAAACATCATAATCCTGTAAGCAAACGGTATTTCTTAACTTAATCATATAAGAAAAACTTTAATTACAAGAGATCCCTTTAATTAAGGAATACAAATTTGCCTTGATGTATGAATCCTTAAAAAGACTACAACTAATGACAATTAGATATAAAAGTCAAAGTAAAAACCCTAACTAATATATCAAGACTTGACCAAACCTATAAGCCTAAATAAATCCAAGTTAAGTCTTTTTACATGTATATTTAGCCTTAACATAAAATCTAGCAGCCTTAAACAAAACAAGCCCTTTAATACAACTTTGCATGTGGATTGAGCCTCTCTTTAGCTTAATCATGGAGATGTATGACAAAGAGGCAGCTTTAAAAAATTCTAAAGCTGTTATAGAAGTTTCCAATGCTACATTAGGGATAATCACTTATTTTTATGTGTAAGATAATGGACAAGGCTTAGAACTTGAAAAATAAAGCTTGAAGCCTATGATATAAGTCCAAGCTGCCTAACTAAGTTAAGGAAAGACTCAATTTACATGTTAAGTTGTATTAGAAGGCCTTTTTTTTTTTAGTTGCTAGATTTTAAGTTAGGGGTGAATAAACATGTAAAAGGGCTTTAACTTCTTAGGTTTATTTAGGCTTGTAGGTTTGGCTGAGTTTTGTTGATACATTAGCTAGGGTTTTTACATTGACTTTTATTCCTAGTTTTCATTAGTTGTAGCCTTTTTAAAGATTCCTACATCAAGGCAAATTTGTATTCCTTAATTAAAGGGATCCCCTATAATTAAGGTCTTTACGATATAGGTATGACACTTATTCCTTATAGTATTATGATGTTTACATGCCTCTATAAAGGCTATAACTATGTAAAATGAGGATCATTAATAATATTAAGGTATTTTTATCAAGCTTTACTTTGGTTTCATGTGTTCTCAAAAGAATACATTACCTTGATTTATCAAAAAAGTGATCAACCTTTGTGGCATCTTAAGATTGGGTTTTTTAGGACTTAGTTTCCTAAAAGTTTTGATCTAATCAATCCAACATATTTCCTATCTTGTGTGCATACAATTTAATTCATGGGTTTCTAGGGCAAATGGGTTCTTTATCATTTGGTATCAAAGTCGAAGGTTCTAGAAACAAGTTACATATCCTTTATATCCTTTATTTATCTTTGCTTAGTACTTCTAATTATGTTTTATTGATTCCTTATGTCTCTTTGCTTGGTTCTTCTTGTTTGTTATGATTAGTTTCTTGCTTCCAAAGTCATGTTAATTTTGTTAGTATGTGTTTTGATTAGATAAAAAAAAGGGGAAGATGAAGGAGTTGTGTTTGAGTTGAGTAATGCATCTTGATTCTTGTAACCTACTGTGTACGTTTGTAAGGTTGCAAATGTAATTTTTATTTTTTTCTAAGCATAAAAAGGATATCTTGAATTTAAAAAAAAAAGTTCTTATTTTTGGAAAAGGATATCTTGACAATAATTACAACCCATACAAGGTTGTGGGAACAACAATCTCCCCCTTTGTAATTATTGGCAACACTTATAACAAAAGCCACTATGCAACAATTACAACTCCCCTTAAATATGCACTCCCCCTTTCTTAACAGCTCCCCCTGCACTGTTACTTCTCTCCCCCTTTGCCGACCAATTACAAATCTGAAAAACTCGCAAAGTGGAGATGGAGGATTCACCTAAACTTCAGGCTTGAGGAGGCATTTGCACATATAAACTAACTCTGTGCTTTTCAAACAGCTCTGTGGACAGTGATTTAGTTAGATCTTGTGTAGCCTCTTCAACAGATATAGGTTCAACTTATGAGAGTAAAGTAGTAGCTCCCACAATTCTTCTTCTTGTTGTAAGTCCTGCTGATAGGTCACCTATGATCTGATTTTCTTAATGAGCACTAGTCCACGTTTTCTTTGGCTTTCTTTCTTACACAATCTTAGTTACAAGAGGATCTCTTTCTTCATCTTCAGACCCACTCTTCTCTGAGTCTAAACTTACTTCTTGTTCCTTTTCTTCAGGTTGGTCTGATTTTTCATTTACATTGAAGTCATCTTCTTCATTGTCCTCAGCTTCTCCATTCTGCATTGTTTTCTAGTTCTCATCTATTCTCACATCAATGGAAGTGATCACTTTTCCTAGCTTATGCAGGAAAACTCTGTAACCTTTTGTCTTTTCTGAGTATCCCACAAAGATGCCTTCATCAAACCTAGTGTTGAATTTTCCCAAGTTTTGCTCCTTGTTCTTCACAAAACATGGGCTGCCAAAGACTCTGACATACTTGGCTATTGTCTTCTTCCCACTCCATAGCTCATATGGAGTCTTATTAGTATTGAGCTTTAGTAATACTCTGTTTAGTAGGTGCACAGCTGTAAATGTTGCTTTTGTCCAAAATCTTGTGTGAAGATTGGATTCCAGCAGTAGAGTTCTTGCCATATCAACCACAGCTCTATTTTTCCTCTCTACCACCCCGTTTTGTTGAGGTGTTCTTACTGCTGCCAATTGGTGATGAATTCCATGCTTCTCAAGATAATCTTCAAAAGCTTTATTTGTAAATTCAGTGCCTTGATCTGACCTCAATACTTTGATCTTCCTTCCACTTTCATTTTCAGCCAATCTTCTGTATCTCTTAAAGTAATTTAGAACTTCTAACTTCTGTTTGAGGTGTATGATGCAGGTCCTTCTGGAATAATTATCAACAAACAAGATGAAGTACCTCTCACCATTCAACCCTTTTGTGCTCATCAGTCCACACAAATCAGTATGCACAATGTCAAGCACTACTTCAGAATTGAACTCTTTGGTCTTATACTACTTTCTGACATGTTTTCCTTTAGAGCATGCTGAGCAAACATACTCTCTCTCTCTCCTGTGGTCGGGAATGTCTCTGATTGCATGAGTAATGGTCAGCTTCCTCATGTTCTTCTGTGATAAGTGTCCCAGCCTCCTATGCCAGAGTTGATTTTCTTCTTCTTTGGTGAGTAAACAGCAGATTGTCTTGTCCTTATCAATCACATATAAATTTCCAGTTGTTCTCTTCCTGGCTACAATAGTATTGCCTTCTTTACTCTTTACTTGGCAACCTGTTTTTGTGAATATCACTTTGTGGTCATCGTTGCATAGTTGGCTGATAGATGCTAGATTATATCTGAGTCCTTTAATGTGCAGAACATCTTTTAGCTTTCCTTTTCCAATATTCACTGACCCCTGACCACTGATGTTGAGTGAATCATCACTACCAAACTTGACTCTGCCTTCTCTTGATTTGTTTAGCTTTGATAATTTACTTTTGTCTCCCGTCATGTGCGAAGTGCATCCATTATCAAGGATCCACTACTTATCCTTGCAATCAGCCTTTAGTGCAGTTTCAGCTATATTAGCCACCTCCTTTTTCGCTCTATATTCCTTCTTTTGAACTGGCTGGAAGATAGCTTTCTCCTTTGTGTCAGCTTTGACTGCACCGATTGTTTGCACTGTGCCATTGAGTGCCTTCTCTTGCTCAGGGAAAAGTGTCATGCATCTCTTGGCATTATGGCCATCCTACCCACACCTTTCACACTGTTCCAAGTCTGCCAATATAGCAAACTTGTTCTTTGAAGCTACTGGTTTGGGCTTCCACCAACAATCCTCGTCAGTGTGTCCTTGCCTTTAACAGTATGTGCAAGAACTCACGACAGGTTGAAGTTCCTGACTTCTCCCTAGGATCTACTAGTTTGTGATACTGAGAGGGGGGTGAATCAGTATCACCACAATTCGCAATTCGCAGGTAAGTGAACAATTTCAATCTCTTCTTAAAAGTGAACTCTTTCTCAGACTCGACTAAGGTGGATCTATTGCTACCTACTAATCATAATAGTCCCCAAAGTCACCTTTTAGACACCTTGCCTAATAAACAATACGGATGTTCTTGTTTAGGTCTTCGTTAGGTTATGGGTTAGGTGATACTTTAGCTACGTTCACAACTCAATTCAAAACACAAAATGTAAAGTAAATTAAGGACACACGAGATTTACGTGGTTCCGTCAACTTGACGTACATCCATGGTGGTAGGGACTCTCCCTCTACCAAGACTATCCACTATACTTGTAAATACAAGTTACAATGGATGTCTTGAATTCTCTGCTCCTTTCACTATTGCAATTACTAAGCAAGTACAATACAAAGAGTGTCACTTACTGTGTCTACCCTTCTTCTAGCTTGTCTTGCCTCTATTGAATTGAAAGGCTGCTCCACTACCGTTTAGAAGTTCACTGCACCACTCTCTAACCTCTCTTGAAGAAATCTGGAAATACGTTGAGTTCTTTTCATGCTTCGCCGAATCCCTTCTATAAGTTGTCTCACACAATTCCTGCTTTCACCATCTTATGGTCTCACCCGTCTCCTTGTCTCACGATCTCATTGTCTCACGGCTTGCCTGTCCATTTCTCTCTCTTACTGCCGGATTTCTCTTTTCCGTTCACCATAGGGTTTCCCTCTCTTCCCGCTGGTCTGCTCCGATTTGATTGTTGGGTTTCTCTCTCTTCCCGCCGGTCTGCTCTGATTTGGCCATCGAGTTTCTCTCGCCTTCCAATCTGGCCGTATAGGTCTTTGCCATCCACCCACTTTCAGCCATCCAGCCGTGTCGTCTCCTCGCAAACCGCTGGTGTACTGGTGGTGTGCCATTCCTCACGGGTTTCTCTCCTTCTCCAGTTTGCATTTTCTCTCTCTTCATCCATCGGTTGCATTTTCTCTCTCTTCATTCGCCGCTTTGCTCGATTTTCCAGCCGTCGATGGCTGTGTTTTCTGTCTCCTTCCCATCGACGGCTCCAATTTGGCCATCCTCTATTCGCCATTCTTCGTTCAGCCCCAACTTTCGGCGTCTCCTTCTTTCTCTTTCTCGACACTACTATTCACGAGGTTACTGTTCACGACAGCTCCTGTTCACTCGATTCGTTCGTCGGCTGCACTATTTACTCTCTTCGTCCTTGCCGGTGGTGTTCTGGTGTTCTCTTTGGTTGCTCGGTTGTCTAGGTTTTGCTGAATGCTCAATATTGCCGACACCTATTCTGTCTTCCAAGACGATTATATATTATACTCCATGAAACCCTAATAGGGCTTACACAGTGAATTTACTTTCTTGCCCTTTCGTGTGGTTTTACCTTTTTGCCTTTCCATGTGGCTTCAATTTACTTGCACACATAAACTTAGTTGACAACAATTACAACCCATACAAAGGCTATAGGAACAACACAGGTGTTCTCCTCTAAGTTTTGTATTGTCTCCCCCTATATGCAGCATCGTATCTTCTCAAGTTTGAGACATATACTGGTCTTCTCCACCAACAGTTACTCCCCTTATGACCCCAAACTCCACAATAAAGGCAATGACCTTGAAACTGCCTTTTCTTGGGTCTGATCACAGCATGTCTTCTTCTATTCATCACTTGATGTGTAGGCAAAGTAGTTGGCTTATTTGCTTGTGTGACTTTCATTTCAGTCACCTTCTTCTCCTTCTTTTGTTCAGCCGTAGCCCTTTGCTGGCTGACTTTCTTCTCTTCCTTCTTGTTTGCCACCCTAGGTTGCCTTTTCAAATCTTCTTTATTCTCAGCTATCTTCTTCTGAGTCACAACCTTCTCTTTCAACTTCTGTGGCACATTTTTATTTTCTTTATCCAATGCAACCTCAAATTGCTGCACTTTCTCTACATTTTTCTCTCCTTTTGCAGAACTTGTTTCTCCTATCATTTCAAGCTTCTGCAAGTTCTTTTTGCTACTTTTAAGTTGTTGCTGAAGTTTTCTTTATCCAATGCAACCTCAAATTGCTGCACTTTCTCTATATTTTTCTCTCCTTTTGCAGAACTTGTTTCTCCTATCATTTCAAGCTTCTGCAAGTTCTTTTTGCTACTTTTAAGTTGTTGCTGAAGTCTCAGCAACTCTTTCTCCATTTTTTCAATTTTTGAAGCCCTTGAGCCAAACTCTATTGTAAGGTCTTCACATATTTTGATCTGTTCCTCAAATGTTCTCTTCAAGTCAATATGCTCAGCCCTTATTTCATCCTTTTGACTTTCAACTTCCTCATACTTTGCTTCAACTTGTTTTATATAGGCCTTCAACCTTCTTATGGTTCTGCCCCTTCTGATTATCTCCTTTAAAGTTGCTTCCAACTCAGCTTTAAGATCTGGTTCTTCTTCATCAACCTCCTCTTCCTCTTCAGAGGTTGAACTACCACCTTGAACTGATGCCATAAAGGCATGCTCATCTGATGAGTCTTCATCTTCCTCCTCATCAGCTTTTTTTGTCTAACTCACATAACTCTTGAATGAGCCTCTCTTCTTCTTCTGTGGGTTAGCAGTCTTCTTGCTGGACTTCTTTGATTTGAATGATGGTCTTCTCCATCTCGAATTCTGCTCATCTTCACCACCCTCATCTTCATCATCAAGTTTCACTTTACACTGAGAAGCAAAGTGTCTAGTCTGCCCACAATGATAACATCTTAAGGACAACTATCCTTTTCCCTTCTTAGACCCCTTTTTGAATTTTCTTATGAAGTAAGCCAATACTTCACTTTCACTTTCTTCCTTATCATCATCATCATCATCCTCACTGGATGATTCTTCCCCTTCTTTTATCTTCAAGTGCTTCATAGCTTTGAAAGCTGCCTCCTTTGATACCTTTGTTGTTGCAGAACTTTTAGCTGACTTTATCCTCATCTCATATGCAATGAGATTGCACTAGAAATCATGCAGAGACGTAGAATTGAGATCTTTACTCTCCTCTATGGCTGCTACCTTTGAGGCAAACCTCTTAGGCAGAATTCTCAGAATTTTCTTCACAATCAATGAGTCCTTCTTGTTCTTCCCATGACTTCTCAGGTCGTTTACAACATCAATAACCCTGGTGAAGAACTCTTGAACTGTCTCATTCTTCTGCATTCTGAGAGATTCATATCTCTCCTTGAACACTTGAAGCTTGGCCTCCTTCATTCTGCCATCACCTTCATAGACTTTCTGCAATTTGTCCCATATCTCCTTGGCAGATTTGCAGTCCATAACTTTAGCATACTCAACATCTGTCAATGCTGAAATGATGACATTTGAGGCCTTCCAATTTATCTCAAACTACCTTGGAGTACCCTAGAGTTTTCTATTATGAAATTGCGTATAGAAAGAGAAATGATTCGTCTTTCTTTTGTCCGATAGGAAAATGAAAGTTCTCTAAATAGGCAAGATCTTACAGAAAGAATTTTGACAGATAAAGTACGATCTGTTCAGTAGTGGCATTCTCCCTTACTTTCATTTCAGAACTTTTAAAATGTTCGAAAAAATTGAATACATAGTAGATTTTTTAACAAAAAGTGACAAGGTGTTTTATTTCACACTGGTTTACTCATGGGGAGCAGAGCAGTTAAAGAATGAAACAAAGCAAATGATTGTTCTAGAAAGGTTATTCTTCACAATTTCTCCTTGTGATGCCGTGGAACCATGGCAATTAGGATCTCAAGACTCCGCAACAAATATGATGCAAGGAATAATAGACTTACATCATGATATCTTTTTCTTCCTCATTTTAATTTTGGTTTTCGTATTACAGATCTTGGTTCGCGCTTTATGGCATTTCCATTATCAAAAAAATCCCATCCCGCAAAGGATTGTTCATGGAACTACTATCGAGATTCTTCGAACCATATTTCCTAGTATCATCCTTATGTTCATTGCTATACCATCATTTGCTCTCTTATACTCAATAGACGAGGTAGTAGTAGATCCAGTCATTACTATCAAAGTTGTGACGTACATCCACGGTGGTAAGGACTCTCCCTTATCGAGACTATCCACCATACCTGAGAATTCCAATTACAATGGATGTCTTAATCCTCTGCTCTTTCACTATTGCAATTACTAAGCAAGTACAATACAAAGAGTGTCACTTACTGTGTCTACCCTTCTTCTAGCTTGTCTTACCTCTGTTGAATTGAAAGGTTGCTCCACTGCTGCTTGGAAGTTCACCGCAATGCTCTCTAACCTCTCTTGAAGAAATTTGGAAATACGTTGAGTTCTTTCTGATGCTTCGCCAAATTCCTTTCTAGGTTGTCTCACACAGCTCCTGCTTTCACCGTCTCACGGCTTCACCCGTCTCCTGATCTCACCGTCTCACTGTTTCATGGCCTGCCCTCACACTTCTGGTCTGTCGTTGCATGTTTGTTGGCCTGCACCACGCTTCTGGTTTTGCTGGTTTAAGTCACACGGCCTACCTCACTGCCATTGCACGTCTGTTGGCCTGCACCACTCTTCTGTTTTGCTGGTTGAAGTCACACGGCCTGCCTCACGCCTCACCTAGTCTCACACCTCACAGATACCAGGTCTGCTCTCCCCGTTGCTCGTTTCTACTATACCCCTGTCACACGCACGTTTCTGGTTTGCTGGTCTCCCGTTTCAGCTTTGCTAGTCTCCTTAGCTTGATGGTTTTGCTGCACAGCGTCCCTATTCGTTTCAGCTGCACTCCCCTATTTGTTTCACGCTTCTGCTGCACTCTCGTTCGTTTCACGGTTCCACTCAGCTCCCATCTGTCTCACGATTTCCAGGTCTGGTCTCTCCGTTTCACGTCTCACGGCCTGGTCACCAATTTCTGCTCACCCGTTTTTGGTCTCCTGTCGTGTTGTCTCTCTTGCCGTGTTGTCTCCTTGCTGTCCAGCCCCTTATTTTGCCGTATCGTTTTCCTCTCCTTTCCAACCGGCCGTTGGGTTTTTCCTCTCCTTCCCCTGTTCTGTTGTTGGCTCACTCTTTCTCCGTATCGGGTCACTCGGCCGTTCTTTGTTCTTGCTGTCCACACCTATTTGGCCGTTCACCTCTTTGCTTGGCCGTATAGGTTGGTTGGACGTCCTCTCTTTTTTAGCTGGTGGTGGTTTTTTTCTCTCTTTCAACGGCTATGTTTTCTCTCTCTTCCACCTCTTTGCCCTTTTTCTCTTTCAGGCGTTTCTCGGTTTTTCTCTCTCTTTACTACCGACAGTATATTTTGGTGTTTTCTCTCTTGGTGCTATGTGTCATTCCTTCTCTCCTTTTGCCATCTTCCCTATTTTCTCACTCTCGACCCCTGTTCTTCGTCCAGCACCTCTTCATTTTGTCGTGTACTGTTCTGCTGTGCTGGTTGTATTTGGACGTCTTTTTGTTTTGGCTAGTTACTCTCTTTGCTTGCACGTTTTCTCTTTTCTTTTGCATATGGTGTTCTTCCATGTCAGGTTTGGTGTTTTCTCTCTTCCACCCGATTGGTGTTTTGCCGTGTACGCAATTGTGTTGGCCTTGCCCTAGTTTTGTCTTCCAGGGTCTTTATATACTCTTTTCCATAAACCCTGATAGGGCTTACATGGTAGATTTACGTTCTTGCCCTTATGTGGCGGATTTACTTTCTTGCCCTTCCATGTAGCTTTACCTTCTTGCCCTTTTATGTGGCTTTACTTTCTTGCACACTTAAACCTAGTTGACAACAATTATAACCCATACAAGGTTGTGGGAACAACATAAGTTGTATAAGCCACAATGGTTGAATGATTATGGAGAAATTAGAGTAACCAAGCAAGTTTTAGCTGCCTTTTCTATTGGTAATTACAAGGATGAGGTTCATTGTGAAGTAGCACCAATGCATGCTAAGCATATACTTTTTAGCCAACCATGGCAATTAGATAAGAAGGTTACTCATAATGGCTACAAGAATAGATACATTTTTGCAATTAATAATTGGATTGTTGTATTAACTCCTCTCGAACATTTTGGAGCATATGATGATCAAAGTAAATAAAATAGCATGAAAGTGCTAAATGATAGAAGAATAGATAAGAGAACAAAAGGAAAAGAAAAAAAGAGTGAGAGGTCAAAAGAAAAGGGAGGAAGTAAGGTTGAGTGGAAAAATTCAAGTGAAAACGGTGAGGCTGAGAAAAGTTAAAGGGTGAATGTGTTTGCTAGGAAAAGTGAGGTTAAGAGTACTATGATCGCAACGTGGTAGCTACTTATACTTATCTACAAGGATGTTTATTTTTTGTCTAATGACCTTGACCCCTTTTTACTTAATATGGTTGTTTAATAATTACAGGGGTTTGAAAATTGATTTCCTGAAGAGATTCCCTATGGATTACCTCCTTTAAGAGGAATTGAGTACCAAATAGAATTCATACTTGGTACTACCATACCAAACTGACATGCCTATATAGCTAATCTTAAGGAAACCAAGAAGATACAAAGGCAAGTAGAAAAGTTGGTGCAAAAGGGATTTGTAAAGGAGAGTTTTAGCCTATACTTGGTTCTTGTCATCCTAGTCCCAAAGAAAGTAGAACATGCTGTATGTGTGTGGATTATTAAGCTATCAATATAATTGTTGAGCCCATCTTTAATGGCTAATGTTGGATTTATTGTTAGCACCATCTCACAAGGTTGTATATGTTGATTTGATGTTATGAATGTCATTGAGATGAAGAGAGGTTATTGGGCAAAATCGATAATGGTAGGTTAACCTAGAGTTGATGAATCAATGTTGACCGTGACCCTAAATTTTAGGGGTTAAAGCTGACCGTTGACCTTTGACCATTGACCCTAAATTTTAGGAAGTCAATGTTGACCATTAACCCTAAATTTTAGGAATCAAATTTGGTCGTTGATTGTAGGGCAACCTTTAGGAATCAACGATGACCATTGATGATTGTGTAATCCTAATCTCAAAGTTCTATAAATAACCCCATGCACCTTGCAAGAGTGTGTGTGCTGTAGAATTGTTTGAGAGAAAGGAAAACCTAATTGTAGCGACCAGCCAAGAGAAAGAGGTAGCCAAGGAGAGTAGTATCTGGCCACACCAAAGGAGAGGTACAGTAGTCAGCCACACCAAGGAGAGGTGCAGCAGCAGGATTCGACAAAAGGTGTAGCAAAAACCAACAATTGCTGAAGGTGAAGCAGAATCAGTAAGATATGATAAAAGGTGTAACAAAAACCAACAATTGTAGAAGGTGAAATGGAGGTGTAGTAGTAGGATTTGACAGAAGGTGTAGCAAAAACCAACAACTGCAAAAGGTGAAAGAGAATCAGCAGGGTCCTGTAGTAAGGGTAGCAAACCAGAACTTGCAGATTATAAGAGCAACAGCAAGGGTAGCAAACCAGCAATCTATAGTAAAAGATCCATGCACCAAAATCACAACCAATAGGCATTTCTAGCACCAGCAACATAACCAGTGGGCGTTCCTAACACCAACAAGCATTTCTTGCACCTACAGCACAACCAACAAGCATTCCCTACACCAGCAGCATGTCAAGCAGCCTAAAATCCTAGAAATTGCAGCGTGTCCAGCAGCCTATGATCCCAAAAATTGCAACACATCCAGCATGCAATCATAGCGATTGCAACACATCCAGCAAGCAATCCCAGTGAGTGCAATAAATCTAGCAATTATAGCACGTACAGCAACAACCTCCGGGCACTAAGTGTAGGCAAACTAGTAGCTGAAAATTGCAGAAGCAACAGCATGCTTAAGTAGAACATGTAGACAGCAATAGCAATGCATGTAGATAGCAATAGCAGCTTATGCCTATGCAGACAACAAAAGTAGAATGTGCAGGGAGTGATAGTAGCACGTATAGACAGCAATAGTAAAAAGTGTAGGCAGTGACAAGAGCACGTACAGGTAGCTTGCAGCAGCAAAAGGAGAAAACTTGCCCCAGTAGCAGGCAAACAACATAAGATGTAAGGCAAGTAGCACTGGAAATGGGTGAGATAGCACTGACAACAAGGGAAAGAGAAGATCCATATTCTATACTAGTAGTCTGTATATATTGAGTGATCATTCTCCAAGAAAGTGTTAGTTACTAAACTCTTGATAAACTTATTGAAAAAGGGTGGAATACCCTTGGAGTGATCGAGAGATCATTGTAAGTGGTTAAGGAGTAGTCCTTCCACAAGTGGTTAAGGAGTGATCCTTCTACAATATTGTTGTATCGCTTGATAACAAAAGTGGATTGTGTGATTTAGGAGTAATCCTATCACACCATGGATGTAGCTCACACATTGTGGGTGAACCACGTAAAAATTGTCGTGTGTTCTAGGAAATTTAAAACTAATGTAGCTAGTATATTCATGAGGTTAATGAATCATGTCTTGCATGCTTTCATAGGGAAATTTGTAGTAGTTTACTTTGATGATATTTTAGTTTATAGAAAAAAATTTAGATGAACAAATCAAACATTTGCACACTGTGTTTAGTTTGTTAAAAGAGAACTAATTGCATGCTAATTTGAAAAAGTGCACATTTTGCATGGAATTTGTTGTATTTCTTGCCTATGTTGTTAATTTGCAACGTATTAATGTGGATAGGGAGAATGGAAAGGTAATAAGGGATTGGCCTATGCTTAAGAACATGAATGAGGAAATAATTTTACATGGTTTTGCAAGTTTTTATCAAAGGTTTGTTAAGGATTTTAGTTCTATTGTTGTACCTTTGAATGAACTTATTAAGAGAAATGTTGTTTTTAAGTGGGTTAATATGCATGATCAGACTTTCAGTACCTTGAAAGAAAAGCTTACTAATGCACCTTTGTTATACTTGCCATACTTTGATAAAGCTTTTGAGCTAAAATGTGATGCATCTAGAATAAGAATAGGTGTAAGATTCCAAACTAATTGCGTATTTTAGTACAACATTAAGTGGGGCAGCCTTGATTTATCCTATGTATGACAAGGAACTTTATGCATTAGTATGAACTCTTCAAACAACACAACAATATTTGTGGCCAAGGGAACTCACTATTCATTTTGATCGTGAGAGCTTAAAGTTCTTGAAATACCAAGGTAAGCCTAATAAAAGACATGCTAAGTGGCTGGAGTTTATAGAAATGTTTCCTTATGCGATTAAGTACAAACATGGAAAGGAAAATGTTGTTGTTGATGCATTGTCTAAAAGGTACTCATTACCTCTTTGCTAATTAAGTTATTTGGTTTTGAATTATTTAAGGTCTTATATGCTAATTATTTTGATTTTGGCTAAGTATGGAATGCATGTGATAAGTGTGTGTTTGGTGATTTTTTATTGGCATGAAGGATTTCTGTTTCAAGAGAGATAAATTATATGTTCCTATATGTTCTATTCATGAGTTGCTTATTAGGAAAACTCGTGGTGGTGGTTTGATAGGGAACTTTGATGTAAAAAGGACTAGATATATCGCTTGAGTAATTTTATTGGCCTAGTATGAAGGATGATGTGCAATCTATTTGTGATAAGTGCATTACATGTAGGCAATCAAAGGATAAAGTTAAACCACATGGCTTATATACACCTTTACTGGTACCTAACAAACCTTGGACTGATATTTCTATGGACTTTGTCTTAAGATTACTAAGGTCTCATAGTGGTAAGGATAACATATTTGTTGTTGTTGATAGGTTTAGCAAAATGACTCATTTTGTTGCATGTTTTAAAACTAGTGATGCAACACATATTGCTAATTTGTTCTTTAAGGAAGTAGTGTGTTTGCATCGTTTGCCAGGAACCATTGTTAGTCATAAGAATGTTAAGTTCTTAAGTCATTTTTGGCACACTTTATGGAATAAACTGGGAACAATACTCTTATTTTCTACTATCACACATCCTTAAATAGATGGATAAACTGTAGTAGTTAATAGGACACTTACTACTTTGTTACATGCTACCATTCAAATGAACTTAAGACAATAGGAAAAATGTTTGCCATATGTTGAGTTTGCTTATAACAGATTTGTTCATTCTACTACTTCCTTGTAACCTTTTGAAGTTGCTTATTGTTTTAATCCTTTAACTTCTTTAGATATTTTATCTTTACCTACTAATGAATGTAGTAATATTGATGGTAAGAAAAAAAGCAAATTTTGGGAAGGATATACATACAAAGGCGGTCCAATGGCTAAGGGCAAGGATAAAGAGGATGAAAGAGGCTTTACAACACTTAATCATGGAGATGCATGACAAAAAGGCTCCTCTAAAAGATTTTAAGGCTATTTTAAAAGTTGCTAATGCTACACCAAGGGTAATTACTTATCTTTATGTGCAAGATGATTTATAAAGCTTAAAACTTGAAGAACAAAGCTCAGAGCCCATGATATTAGTGCAACCCACATGACCAAGCTAATGAAAGGCTTGATTAGTATGTTATGTCGTATTAATGGGCCTTTTATGGAATATTTAGGCTTATACGTTCGATTGAGTCTTGATACATTAGTTAGGATTTTTATTTTGACTTTTATATTTAGTTCTCATTAGTTGTAGTTTTTTTTAAGAATTCCTATATCAAGGCAAATTTGTTTTTCTTATAAAGGTATGATGAAAAATACCTTTTCCTTATAGGATTATGATGTTTACATGGATATATAAAGGTTACAACTATGTAAAATGAAGATAATTAATAATATTGAGGTATTTTAGCAAGCTTTGCTTGCTTTTTCTTATTTTTGGAAGAATATATGATCTTGACTTATTAAATGAGTGATTAACCTTTGTGGCATCTTAAGATTGGGGTTTTTAGGAATTAGTTTCTCTAAGGTTCTAATATAATCAATCCAACTTATTTCCTTGCTTTCTAGGGCGTACATAACAATTTGATTCAAAGGTTCCTAAGGCAAGTTGCCTAGTAGGTTCTTTATCACTTCTTCTCATAAATCTCATTTTGTTTCTTGATTTGAGATTTAATGTTTTCTTGGAAATCCTTCATCACCTTTGTTCATTGATCAGCATTAAGATGCATCAAATCCTTGGTTGGCAAGGGCAATAAATCCATGGAAATGAGTGGATTGATTTCGTATAGGACTTTAAAAGGTGAACACTCTATGGTGTGATTATGAGCTCCATTATAAGTGAACTTGGCATGATCAAGCTTTAAATCCTAATCTTTATGATTTTTGGATGCCAAAGTTCTCAAGATGGTTGCTATCATTAAGACTCTTTTACTTAAATTTTTTGGCCTTGTGATGGTACCAAGTCATACTTACAAGAATGACCTCCCAAGCTATATTACTTTCCTCAAAGCACAAATGATTTGCCAAGGCCTCCATATAAGTGTTTTCTCTCCAGTTTTTCATGTGGCCCTTGGCTGCCACACTACACATATATATAATGTTGGTAGTTGACACCCCTAACTACCAAGGGATATACATGATTTGGCTATCAAGTAAATCATGCACAATGGGGATCCCATCCTTAGGAACACATGCCCACTTTCCTATAAGAAAATGCAACAACAACTTAGGAGAGCTTGACACCTCATTAAAGACTTGATCAACCACCTTCTTTAGCTACCTATGTTCTCTTTCTCTCAAGGAGTTCATACCAACACATGGAATTAGATTAGGTTTCTAGAAAACTTGCCATTTCTGCCACCTACTCTTACATTTTGATGGAGATCAACACCCATGATCTCCTATTTTTATGGTGTATCACAATTTAATATGTTCCACACCTCAAGCCCTTGACTTCTTAGTTATCCTATAATTAGTCTTGTTTAGTGTTGGCTTATGTGAAAACACATGTCAGTGCTATAGCCAATTGTTGTTCCCACAGCCTTGTATAAGTTGTAATTGTTGTCAACTAGGTTTAAGTGTGCAAGAAAGTAAAGCCACATGGAAGGGCAAGAAGGTAAATTCACTTGGAAGGGCAAGAACATAAATTCGCCGCGTAAGCCCCAGAGGGGCAAGAATGTAAATCCACCGCGTAAGCCATATTAGGGTTTCATGGAAGAGAGTATATAAAGACCTTGGAAGACAAAATTAGGGTAAAGCCAACACAATTGAATACACGGCAAAATACAAAAGTGTGTGGATGGCCAAATAGAGAAAATAGAAAAACACAACATACGGCCAAAGCACACCAACGGCAAGCGAATGGCAGAACAAGGGATGACAAAATAGAAAAGTAGTGAACAATGTAGCTATCGAGTGAACAATAGCTGCACAGTGAAGTCGCCGAACAAAGAGAGAGAAAACACTTGGAAGAGAGAGAAAAGAAGCCATCGACAGGAAAAGAGAGAAAACAAAGTAGCCGTTGAACGAAGGAGAAAAAAAAAGGAGAAGAGGAGAGGTCGGCTATCGGAAATAGGAGAGGTCAACGGCCAGGCTGAATGAAGAACAGGAGCCCATCGAGAGAAAGAAAGAGAGACAATGACCAAAATCGGAAAAGAGGAGACGACGGCCAAAAATCAGAAAAGGGGAGCGACAATAGAATGTCATGGAAGAGAGAGAACTGTCAGAAAGGGACCGTCGGCAGAAAAGAGAGAGGAACTCGTGCATGATGACAGACCACCGGCACACCAATGGTCGGCAAGGAAATGACACAGCAAGAGAGAGAAACGGGTAAGATAAGACTGGATCGGGAACTGGGGAGACTGGATCCAAGCTAGAACGGGTGAGACAAGACTAGATCAGTAACGGGTAAGACCAGATCCAAGCTGAAATAATTGGACAGTAAGAGAGAGAAATCCAGCTGGACAGCAAGAGAGAGAGAAACGGATAGGCAAGCCATCAGACAGTGAGATCGTGAGGTAAGGAGACGAGTGAGACTGTGAGACGGTGAAAGTAGGAATTGTGTGAGACAACGTAAAGAAGGAATTCGATGAAGCATTCAAAGAACTCAACGTATTTCCAAACTTCTTCAAGAGAGGTTAGAGAGCGTTGCGGTGAACTTTTAAGCAGCAGTGGAGTAGCCTTTCAATTCAATAGAGGCAAGACAAGCTAAAAGAAGGGTAGACACAATAAGTGACACTCTTTGTATTGTACTTGCTTAGTAATTGCAATATTGAAAGGAGTAGAGGATTAAGACATCCATTGTAACTAGAATTCTCAAGTATAGTGGATAGTCTCGGTAAGGGAGAGTCCCTACCACCGTGGATATACGTCACGTTGATAGAACCACGTAAATCTCGTGTGTCCTTAATTTGCTTTACGTTCTGTGTTTTGAATTGAGTCGTGAATGCAGTTAAAGTATTAGCTAACCCATAACCTAACGAAGACCTAAACAAGAACTTCCGTATTGTTTATTAGGCAAGGTGTCTGAAAGGTGACTTTGGGGACTATTGTGATTAGTAGGTAGCAATAGATCTACCTTAGTCGAGTCTAAGAAAGAGTTCGCTTTTAAGAAGAGGTTGAAGTTGTTCACTTACCTACGAATTGCGAATTGTGGTGATCTCTATTCACTGCGCTCTCAATATCACAAACTAGTAGATCTTAGGGAGAAGTCAGGAACTTCAATTGGTATCAGAGCATAGGTTCACCAGTTTGAAGCATAACAGCTTGGTGTACTAGTTTGAAGGGATCTAGAAGTTTTACTTGTTCAACATACTAAGAAATGGAAGCCGGTACCAGTACTAACACCACTTATAGCAAGAAGGTTCCAATCTTTAATGGAACCAACTACCATATGTGGAGAGCGAGAATGCAGGTGGTATTTGCAACCATGGGCATGAACATGGTGAAATGCGTACAGGAGGGTTTTGTGACTCCGGAAGAAGGTAAAGACCCAACCCCAGAGGAGTTAAGGCAGTTTGAGATAAATGGGAAGGCCTTAAATGTCATCATTTCAGCATTGACAGATACTGAGTATGCTAAAGTTATGAACTGCAAATTTGCTAAGGAGATATGGGACAGATTGCAAAAAGTCTATGAAGGTGATGGCAGAATGAAGGAGGTTAAGCTTCAAGTGTTCAAGGAGAGATATAAATCTCTCAGAATGCAAAAGAATGAGATAGTCCAAGAGTTCTTCACCAGGTTTATTGATGCTGTAAACGACCTGAGAAGTCATGGGAAGAACAAGAGGAACTCATCGATTGTGAAAAAAATTCTGAGAATTCTGCCAAAGAGGTTTGCCTCGAAGGTAGCAACCATAGAGGAGAGTAGAGATCTCAATTCTATGTCTCTACATGATCTTCAGTGCAATCTCATTGCATATGAGATGAGAATAAAGTCAACTGAGAGCTCCTCAACGTCAAAGGTATCAAAGGAGGCAGCTTTCAAAGCTATGAAGCACTTAAAGATAAAAAAAGAGGAAGAATCATCCAGTGAGGATGATGATGAGGAAGAAAGTGAAGGTGAAGTTTTGGCTTACTTCACAAGGAAATTCAAAAAGGGGTCTAAGAAGGGAAAAGGACAGTTGTCCTCGAGATGTTATCGTTGTGGGCAGACTGGACACTTTGCTTCTCAGTGCAAAGTGAAACTTGATGATGAAGATGAGGATGGTGATGATGAGCAGAATTCGAGATGGAGAAGACGATTGTTCAGATCAAAGAAGTCCAGCAAGAAGACTGCCAACCCATAGAAAAAGAAGAGAGCCTCATTCAAGAGTTATGTGAGTCAGACAAAAGAAGCTGATGAGGAGGAAGTGAAGACTCATCAGATGAGCTTGCCTTTATGGCATCAACTCAAGGTGGTAGTTCAACCTCTGAGGAGGAAGAGGAGGTTGATGAAGAAGAGCCAGATCTTGAAGCTGAGATGGAAGTAGCTTCAAAAGAGATAATTAGAAGGGGCAGTACCATAAGAAGGTTGGAGGCCCATATAAAACAAGTTGAAGCAAAATCTAAGGAAGCTGAAAGTCAAAAGGATGAAATAAGGGCTGAGCATATTGACTTGAAGAGAAGATTTGAGGAACAGATCAAAATATGTGAAGACCTTATAGTAGAGCTTGGCTCAAAGGCTTCAAAAATTAAAGAAATGGAGAAAGAGTTGTTGAGACTTCAGTAACAACTCAAAAGTAGCAAAGAGAACTTGCAGAAGCTTAAAATGATAAGAGAAACAAGTTCTGCAAAAGGAGAGAAGAATGTAGAGAAAGTGCAGTAATCTAAGGCTGTACTGGTTAAAGAAAATAAGAATGTGCCAAAGAAGTTAAAAGAGAAGGTTGTGACTTAGAAGAAGATAGCTGAGAATAAAGAAGATCTGAAGAAGCAACCAAGGGTGGCAAACAAGAAGGAAGAAAAGAAAGTCACCCAATAGAGGGCTACGACTGAACAAAAGAAGGAGAAGAAGGTGAATGAAATGAAAGTCACACAAGCAAAGAAGCCAACTACTTTGCCTACACAGCAAGTGATGAACAGAAGAAGACAAGTTGTGATCAGACCCAAGAAGAGGCAGTTTCAAGGTCATTACCTTTATTGTGGAGTTTGGGGTCATAAGGCGAGTAACTGCTGGTGGAGAAGGCCAGTATATGTCTCCAACTTGAGAAGATACGATGCTACATACAGGGGGAGACAATACAAAATTCAGAGGAGAACACCTGTCGTGAGTTCTTGCACATACTGTAAAAAGTAAGGACACATTAATAAGAAATGTTGGTGGAAGCCCAAACTAGTGGTTTCAAAGAACAAGTTTGCTATATTAGCAGACTTAGAGCAATGTGAAAGGTGCGGGCAGGATGGCCATAATGCCAAGAGATGCATGACACTTCTCCCTAAGCAAGAGAAGGCGTTCAATGGCACAGTAAAAACAAGTAGTGTAGTCAAAGCTGATAAAAAGGAGAAAGCTATCTTCCAACTAGTTCAAAAGAAGGAATATAGAGCAAAAAGGGAGGTGGCTAATATAGCTAAAATTGCACTAAAGGCTGATTGCAAGGATAAGCAGTGGATCGTTAATAGTGGATGCACTTCGCACGTAACAAGAGACAAAAGTAAATTATCAAAGCTAAACAAATCAAGAGAAGGCAGGGTCAAGTTTGGCAATAATGATTCACTCAACATCAATGGTCAGGTGTCAATAAACATTGGAAGAGGAAAGCTGAAAGATGTTCTACACGTTGAAGGACTTAGATATAATCTAGCATCTGTCAGCAAACTATGCAATTAAGACCATAAGGTAATATTCACAAAAACAAGTTGCCAAGTAAAGAGCAAAAAAAGCAATACTGTTGCAGCCGAGAAGAGAACAGCTGGAAACTTGTATGTGATTGATGAAGAAAGAGATCATCTTGCAACTAAGACTGTGCAAGAAAGAAAGCCAAAGAAAACGTGGACCAGTGCTCATCAAGAAAATCAGATCATAGTTGACCCGTCAGCAAGAGTTACAACAAGAAGAAAAATTGTAGGAGCTACTGCTTTACTCTCACAAGTTGAACCTAAATCTGTTGAAGAGGCTACACAAGATCTAACTAAATCTTTGTCCACAAAGCTATTTGAAAAGCACAGATTGAGTCTATCTGTGCAAATGCCTCCTCAAGCCTAAAAATCAAGTGAATCCTCCATCTCTACTTGGTGAGTTTTTCAAATTTGTAATTAGTTGGCAAAGGGGGAGAGAAGCAAAAGTGTAGGGGGAGCTGTTAAGAAAGGGGGAGTGCATATTTAGGGGGAGTTGAAACTATTGCATAGTGGCTTTTGTTATGAGTGTTGCCAACAATTACAAAGGGGGAGATTGTTGTTCCCACAGCCTTGTATAGGTTGTAATTGTTGTCAACTAGGTTTAAGTCTGCAAGAAAGTAAAGCCACATGGAAAGGCAAGAAAGTAAAGCCACATGGAAGGGTAAGAAGGTAAATGCACATTGAAGGACAAGAACATAAATCTGCCGCATAAGCCCTAGAGGGACAAGAATGTAAATCCGCCGCGTAAGCCCTTTTAGGGTTTCATGGAAGAAAGTATATAAAGACCTAGGAAGACAAAATTAGGGTAAGGCCAACACAATTGAATACACGACAAAACACAAAAGTGTGTGGACGACCAAATAGAGAAAACAGAAAAACACAACATACGGCCAAAGCACACCGACGATAAGTGAACGATAGAATAGGGGATGGCAAAATAGAAAAGTAATGAACAGTGTAGCCATTGAGTGAACAATAGCCGCACAGTGAAGCCGTCGAACGAAGAGAGAGAAAAGAAGCTGTCAACAGGAAGAGAGAGACAACAAAGTAGCCATCAGATGAAGGAGAAAAAAAAAGGGAGAAGAGGAAAGGACAGCTATCAGAAATAGGAGAGGTTGATGGCCGGGCTGAACTAAGAACAGGAGCCCGTCGAGAGAGAGAAAGAGAGACGATGACCAAAAATCAGAAAAGAGAGACGACAACTAAAATCAGAAAAGAGGAGATGATGGCCAAAAACCAAAAAAGGGGAGCGATGGCAGAACGTCACGAAAGAGAGAGAACCGTCAAAAAGGGACCATCAGCAGAAAAGAGAGAGAAACTTGTGCGTGACGACAGACCACCAACACACCAATGGTCGGCGAGGAAATGACACGACAAGAGAGAGAAACGGGTAAGACGAGACCAGATCGGGAACCGGGGAGACCAGATCTGAGCTAGAACGAGTGAGACGAGACTAGATCGGGAACGGGTAAGACAAGATTTGAGCTAAAACGGCTGGACAGTAAGAGAGAGAAATCCGGTGATAAGAGAGAGAAAGTCAGCTGGACAGCAAGAGAGAGAGAGAAATGGATAGGTGAGCCGTGAGACAGTGACATCGTGAGGCAAGGAGATGGGTGAGACCGTGAGACGGTAAAAGCAGGAATTGTGTGAGACAACGTAGAGAAGGAATTCGGCGAAGCATTCAAAGAACTCAACGTGTTTCCAAACTTCTTCAAGAGAGGTTAGAGAGCGTTGCGATGAACTTTTAAGCGGCAGTGGAGCAGCCTTTCAATTCAACAGAGGCAAGACAAGCTAGAAGAAGGGTAGACATAGTAAGTGGCACTCTTTGTATTGTACTTACTTAGTAATTGCAATAGTGAAAGGAGCAAAGGATTAAGACATCCATTGTAACTGGAATTCTCAAGTATAGTGGATAGTCTCGGTAAGGGAGAGTCCCTACCACCGTGGATGTACGTCACGTTGATGGAACCACATAAATCTCGTGTGTCCTTAATTTGCTTTACGTTCTGTGTTTTGAATTGAGTTGTGAATGTAGCTAAAGTATCAGCTAACCCATAACCTAATGAAGACCTAAACAAGAACATCCGTATTGTCTATTAGGCAAGGTGTCTGAAAGGTGACTTTGGGGACTATTGTGATTAGGTGGCAGCAATAGATCTACCTTAGTCGAGTCTGAGAAAGAGTTCGCTTTTACGAAGAGATTGAAGTTGTTCACTTACCTACAAATTGTGAATTGTAGTGATACTGATTCATCCCCCTCTTAGTATCACAAACTAGTAGATCTTAAGGAGAAGTCGGGAACTTCACCAATTGTTAGAGAACATGCTTGCCTTTAGTAACTTTGGTGAGAGACATGGACTACCACCTAAAAAGCATTACATACTCTAGCCATTTGGTAAAAGGAAGCATTGATGTGTTTAAGCTATCACTCAGTGGAAAAATCACAATGGCACCCAATACTACACCAACCAATAAGCCAAATGCCTTTCTCCCTTGATGCCAGTGCCTTAGTTTCTACAATAAAATGTTCTTGATACCCTTGCTTGATTGGGTGTTTACTCCAAATTTCTCATGCAAGAATTGTAGTAAGGTGTCATCAATTTGCTTGCATTCTTAAGCCAATGGGCTTAAACAATTAATAACTATTGTATGTGATTAATAGCTTTTGTTTGCCCATATATTTTTAGGTGGCATGAAGTGATAAGAAGAAGCTTTGTTCCAAGTTTAATCCATAAAGTTTTCCAAAAATTACTAAAACATTTGCTATCCCAATTTGAAATAATGATATAAGGAATTGCATGGAGTCAAATAATCTCAAAAAAATATAAGTTAGCAATGTGAAAAGCATTGTGGATTTTGTGGCAAGGCATAAAATAAACTATTTTTGAGAATCGATATATGACTCTCATAAAAGCATCCTTTTGTTATTGAATTCTTGACAAACCAAGAATTAAATCTATGCCTATAGCTTCCCATGGAACATTGGGCATCAACAATGGTGTGTATAATCCTTATACAAGAATATGGCTTTTGTCCTTTTGGCACATCACACAATGCTTAAGGTTACTTCTAACACAGCCAAAGTTTTGTTAATTCCAAAGTGACCAACAATTCCACCTATATGGACTTCTTGAATGATGGAAAACAAGGGGCTATTCACATGCAACAAAGCAAGGAGATGGAAATAGTTATGATTAGAGCTAATGTTGATGGAGAACATGGTGTTGTTCAAGTGCAACAAAGCAAGTATTCTGAAGATCCTTTATAAGGAATCAGTGGTCTAATGACTAGGGCAAGGACAAAGGGGATGAAAGAGGTTTTACAAGACTTAATTATGGAGTTGCATGACAAAGAGGTTGCTTTAAAAGATTCCAAGGCTATTCTAAAAGTTTCTAATGCTACACTAAGGATAATCACTTATCTTTATATGTAAGATAAATGAACAAGACTTAGAACTTGAAGAACAAAACTTAGACCCCATGATATAAGTCCAAGCTGCATGATCAAGTTAAGGAAAGGCTTGATTTTCATGCCAAGTTGTATTAAAGGGTTTGTTTTTGTTTTGGGTTGCTGGATTTTAAGTTAAAGTTGAATTACATGTAAAAAAGGCTTAACTTTTTGGGTTTATTTCAGTTTGTAGGTTAAGTTGAGTCTTGATACATTAGTTAGGGTTTTCACTTTAACTTTTATACCTAGCTATTAGTCTTTTTAAGGATTCCTAATCAAGGCAGATTTGTATTTTCTTAATTAGGGAGATCTCCTATAATTAAGGTTTTTCTTATATAGGTACATTAAGAAACACCTTTTTCTTATAGGATTGTAATAATTACATGCCTGTATAAAGGTTACAACTATATAAAATGGGAATCAATAAGATTGAGGTATTTTTCAACAAGCTTTGCTTTGCTTTCTTATGTTCTTGGAAAAATATATTGTGTTGACTTATCAAAGGAGTGATCAACCTTTGTGGCATCTTAAGATTGGGGCTTTTAGGACTTAGTTTCCTTATAGTTCTGATTTGATCAACCCAACTTGTTTCCTAACTTTTTAGGGTGTGCATAACAAATTGATTTAAGGGTTCCTAAGGCAAGTTGCCTAGTGAGTTCTTTATCATCAAACTTGTGGGGCTCTAAGGAATGTATAACTTGTTGTCCTTGAAGAGAAAGCCATTTTGGACACGAAAATAGTCTACTACATCTTTCTTGCATCTGTAAATATAGAAGAGGTCTATATCATCAACTTAAAGTTCCTTAATTAACTTAAATCTAATTAGCTTGGAATCCATCAAGGTCAGCAAAGAATGTGTCCAGGAAAGAACATTGGCTACTATATTTATACATACAAGCTTGTGTTTGATCACAAAAGATTGGGATTACACATACTCAATCTATTTAGCATGCCTTTTGTTTAGCTTTTGTTCACCATTGATGAACTTCAAAGCCTCATGGTCTAAATGAAGAACAAACTCATTTGGTAGCAAGTAATGGCTCTAATGTTCTAATGCTTGATGATGGGATAGAACTCCTTATCATAAGTTGAATAATTTGACTTAAAACTGATAAGCTACTTTCTTTAAGCCATGGAATGGGATAATGATGTTTTACTATTATTTTGTTAATAACATGGCCGACCATGCATATTTTATACAAACCACCCTTCTTGGCCATCAGAATGGCTGGTACAAAACATGGGCTCATTCTCTCATGCACATAACCTTTAGAGGTCAACTCATCAACTATCATTGCAACTCTTTAGTCTCCTTCCAGTTGCATCTATATGTTGGTTGTTAAGCCTATCTTTGATGGCTAATGTTGGATTTATTGTCAATAGCATCTCATATATGATCCTTATTGATTTGATGGTATCAAAGCTTTAGGTTCCTCTATTGATCCAATTTGCTTAGATCTATAGGTTTTGTTACTGTTGAGAATCTTTACATTTACTACCAATTAATATTATGAAGAGCATGAATAATGTTAATAGCAAGGGAATTTCCACTTTTAATGGACAAAATTATCAATTATGGAAGAATAAAATGTTACCATATCTGTTGTCACTTGGTCTGGATATGTTCAAATCTATTGTTAGTGGCTTCACTCTTGTTGCTAAAGGTGTTGCTATGAAACCTACTAGTAAGAAAAATTTAGAGTATAATGGAAAGGTTAGAAATGCCTTATATGCCTCCTTATCAAACAAATAGTTCACCAAAGTGACGACAACATAACCTAACAAATTTAGGGCAAATTGAAGAATATTTATAGAGACAAGGTTGTGAAGGAAGCCAAGCTATAAATTTGGAGGGGCATATTTAAAGATATAAAGATGTTGAATGATGAATTGGTGGATGCCTTTTTTACAAGAGTAAATGAAATTATCTGCTCAATTAGAGGTTATACAGAGGAGAGCACTTGTAGAGGAGAGGACCAACAGCAAGAAGTTGTGAGTGGCAAATACAAAACAAAAAGAAAAGAGAAACAACAGCAAAAAAGCTTGAATAGAACCTGCATAGGAGAGAACCTGCAAAAGGAGGAACCTATAGAAGCAAAAGGAGGAATTTGTTGAGGAGAGAACCTATAAAGGAGAGGACCAACAGCAAGAAGCTATAAGTGGTAGAAACAAAATAGAAAGAAAAGAGAGACAGCAGCAGAAAAGCTTAAACAGAACTTGTAAAGGAGAGAAACTATAAAGAAAAGAACCTGCAAAGGAGAGAAATTGTAGAAGGAAAAAGTAGCACAACAGAAAACAATAGGCAGCAGTACAATAGAAAACAATAGGCAACGATACAACAAAAAATAAGAGGTAATGGTATAGCAAAAAGCAATAAGTAGTAGGAAGCTATGCGCAGTAAAAACAAAAGAGAAAAAGGAGATAGCAGCAAGAAGCTGTGATCAATAGTGCAGAAGGTAGAGACCCACAATGTAGAAGGCAGAGATCAGTAGTGCAAAAGGCAGTGACCGACAATAAGGAAGGAGAGAACAATAAAGAGAAAAGAGAAGTTAGTTTGCTACCACTGTAGCGCAGCTTGTGCACATAGAGAGATTTTTCTCAAGAATGTTTTTGTCATAAACTTTTTGTGAACTTCTTTGAAAAAGGGTGGGAAACCCTTGGAGTGATCAAGAGATCATTATAAGTGGTTAAGAAGTGATCCTTCCATAATGGTTAAGGAGAGATCATTCCACAACATTACCTGTAACAAAAGTGTATCATGTGATCTAAGAGTGATCTTATCACACTATGGATGTAGCTCACACATTGTGGGTGAACCATGTAAAAATTCTGTGTGTTCTCAGGTGCTTGTACTAGCTTGATATTCATACGACCATTCTCACATAAAGGAGCAAGATAAAATCAGATCATAGACTTTAATAGGTCACAGAGGTTTAATCTGGACGAATTTGTACAAAGTAAACATCTCACATTGATTCACCCCTTCCCCCTCTTAATATGGACCTAAAAAGGTCCTTCTCATTTGTTTGTTCAATAAAGGCATGTAGAGTGGCAAATCAATTTGGTGTTGAATCTCCCTCATAATAGGTAAACTAGATGGCATCTCATCTAGGGAGATATCAGCAAACCTTTTAGGTAATAGGATTGCCAAAGGATGAGTTGAATCTTTGTAGTTCACATACTATTCTAGCAAAGTTAGTGCATAAGTTTGCTACCTCTTTATGAATGTTTGATGAAATTCTGCTTTGCAATGAAATTGGCTGACTACTTCTTTCTTGAGTGAGTTCATCATGACCTAAAGTTATTAAGATAAGAGTGACTTGCTTCTACTCTAAGTAAATAGAATAAGTATTCTTGAATCCATCATACACCAACTTACAGTTATATTACCATGGTCAC
>CM038600.1:5770159-5816784 GCA_021533255.1 Ceriops tagal
CAAGTATTCCCAAGATACTTTGAAAGGAATCAGTGGTCTAATGACTAGGCCAATGACAAAGAGGATGAAAACGGCTTTACAAGCCTTAATCATGGAGATGCATGACAAAGAGGCTACTTTAGAAGATTCTAAGGTTGTTCTAATAATATTTAATGCTATACCAAGGATAATCACTTGTCTTTATGTGCAAAATGATGGACAAGGCTTAGAACTTGAAGAACAAACCTTAAAACCCATGTTATAAGTTCAAGCTATATGACCAAGCCATGGAGAGGTTAGATCCACATGCTAAGTTATATTAAAAAGCCTATTTTTGTTTTAGGTCTTTGGATTTTAAGTTAAAGCCGAATATACATGTAAAAGGGCTTAACTTGGGTTTATTTGGGATTGCAAGTTTGGCTGAGTCTTGATAAATTAGTTAGGGTTTTTACATTGACTTTTATGCCTAGCTGTCATTAATTGTGGTCTTTTTAAGGATTCTTACATCAAGGCAAATTTGTATTCCCTACTTAATGGATCTCCTATAATTAAGGTTTTTCCTATATTGGTATGCTAAAAAATACTTTTTTCTCATAGGATTGTGATGTTTACATGCATGTATAAAGGCCACAACTATGTAAAATAGGAATCAATAAGATTGAGATATTTTTCAGCAACCTTTACTTTGCTTTACTTTCTTGTGTTCTTGGATGAATACATTGTCTTGACTTATCAAAAGAGTGATCAACCTTTGTGATGTCTTTAGATTGGGGCTTTTAAGGCTTAGTTTCCTTAGGATTTTGATCTAATCAATCCTACTTGTTTCCTAACTTTATAGGGTGTGCATAAAAATTTGATTTAAGGGTTCCTATGGTAGGTCACCTAATAGGTTCTTTATCCTTTGGTATCAGAACTTTGGTTTTAAGAACAAGTTACGTATCCTTTATATCTATCTTTGTTTAGTACTTTTTCTTTGTGCTTTATTCATTCCTTGTTTCTTTGCTCAGTTCTTGTTTGTTTTGATCAACTTTTTGCTCTTAAAGGTGTGTTAATTTTATAGTTATTTGATTTGATTAAAAAAAGACTTAGAAAAAAAGAAAAGAAAATAAAATAAAATAAAAGGAAGAGAAAAAAAGGAAGATGCAGAAGTTGTATTTGAATTGAGTAGTGCATCTTGATTCTTGGTACTTGTTGTGTATATTTATAAGGCTATAAATCTTTTTTTTTCTTTCCAAACCTAAAAGGCATATCTTGAATATTTTCATTTTAAAAGTTCTGATTTTGAGATATGCCACCATCTAACGAATTGCTTCATGTTATTTGTTGATCTTGAGTCTTTGAATAACATAAACAAGGATGGTTGGACTATATGAAAGCAAGAGTGGTAAGATCATTATTAAGAAAAACCAAAATATAGTGAAACATGAGTGATAATAATCTAATTTGAGGGCAAAAATGTGAGGGAATGTGTGAGGAACAAATTTCTTTTAATTATTAATGTGTTTCAACTAATTGTAAACATGAATAATGAAGGAAAACAACATGATATAAACATGAAGATTTGGATGAAGGCTGTTACCTAGCAATTTAAGATGATAAATGTAAGGCTAGATGATTTACAATTACCTAGCAAATCTAAATCCTCTAGAAGGCACATTGAGGAAGAAGATGAAGAAGAATCAAATTATGATGAATCAAACTCCAAAAAAAGGCAAGAAGGCTATTTCCAAATGAGATAGCAATTTAGGTAGCATATGAAGATTCCAATATTTCAAGGGAAGAATGATCTTGAGGTTTATTTTAAGTGGGAAGGAAAGGTTGAGCATCTATATAATTGCCATAATTATTCCAAGAAGAAGAAAGTAAAGTTAACAGCCATAAAATTTATTGATTATGCAAACATTTGGTGGGACCAATATGTGATAAATTGAAGGAAGAATGGTGAGAAGCCAAGTCAATCATGGGAAGAGATGAAATTGGTAATACGCAGGAAATTTATACCTAGCCACTACTAAAGAGACTTGCATAGAAAGTTGCAAGGGTTGCTATAAGGGTCCATGAATGTAGAGGACAATTACAAGGAGATGGAGATAGCCATGATTAGAGCTAATGTAGAGGAAGACTAAGAGGTTACCATGGCAAGGTTTATTGGTCATTTAAACAAGGAGATTGCTGATGTGGTGGATATATAACATTGTTTAAAGATAAAGGAGTTGTTGTATAAGGCTATCAAGGTATAGAAACAAATTAAGTACAATAAGTCCAAATCAGGCTTGGCTTCTAGTTTTACATGGAAAGCAACTTGGAAAGACACCAAATTAGCTTCAAAGTCAAAAAAAGATAGAAAGCCAAAAGAATCAATTGTTGCTTCTAATGATAAAATCAAAACCAAATCTTCTTCTCAATCTCATGATATTAAGTGCTTTAGATGTCAAAGGCATTAACCCATTTCTTTTCAATGTCTAAATAAAAGAGCTATGATCATGTTGGAAAATGGTGACATAGAAAGCATTAGTTTAAATGATAATGACATGCCACCATTAGAGGATTGTTTTGATGTTGATGTTGAAGAAACTGTTCATGGAGATGTGCTAATTGCAAGACATGCATTAAGTATTTAACTTAAGGATGATAATGATAAGGAGCAATATGAGCATATTTTCCATGCAAGATGCCACGTTAAAGATAAGGTATGTAGCATGATTGTCAATAATGGAAGTTGTTACTAATACTTTATTGGTAGATAAGTTAAATCTAGATACCATCAAGCATCCTAAGCCATACAAGCTGTAATGGCTGAATAATTGTGGAGAAATTAAACTAACTAAGCAAGTTTTAGTTGCTTTTTCTATTGGCAATGACAAGGATAAAGTTCTTTGTAATGTGGCACCAATACATGTTAGTCATATATTTCTTGTCTGACCATGGCAATTTGATAAGAAGGTTACTCATCGGGTTATTCCATTAACTCCTTTTAAACCTATTGAAGCATATAGAGATTAAATTAAGATAGCAAGAGAGTGCAAAATGAGAAATGAACAAATGAGAGAACAAGAAGAAAAGAAAAAGAAATAAAGTGAGAGGTGGAAGGAAAAGATAGAAAGTGAGGTAGAGGGCAAAAATTTAAGTAAAAAAGGTAAGGCCAAAAGACAATCTAAAGAGAAAAGTGTGTAAAAAAGAGAGAAAGGTTAGAGGGTGAGTGTGTTTGCTAGGAAAGGTAAGGTCAAGAGTGCTATGATAGCAAGGTAGCAACTACTTATACTTATGTACAAGGATGTTTATTTTTTTATCTAATGACCTTAACTTGTCTTTGTTTAGTGTGGTTGTTCCATTATTATAGCAGTTTGAAGATTTATTTTTCAAAGAGATTCCCTATGGATTGCCTCCTTTAAGAAGAATTAAGCACTAAATGGACTTCATACCCAATACTATCATACAAACCAACTTGCCTATAGAGCTAATCCTTAGGAATCTAAGAAGATATAAAGGTAATAGGATGAGTTGGTGCAAAAGGAATTTGTAAGGGAGAGTTTTAGCCTATGCTCAATTTTTGTCATCATAATGCTAAAGAAAGATGGAACATGGTGCATGTGTATGGATTACTAAGCCATCAATAAGATCACTGTAAACTATAGACATCCTATCCCTAGATTAGATCATTTGCTTGATGAGTTGCAAGGTTTGTGTGTGTTTTCAAAAATTGATTTAAAAAATGGCTACTATCAATTTTGCATGAAAGATGGAGATGAATGGAAAATAGCATTTAAAATCATATATGGATTTTATGAATGGTTAGTAATGCCTTTTAGGTTAACTAATGCACCTAGTACATTCATGAGGTTAATGAATCATGTCTTATGTGCTTTCATATGGAAATTTGTAATAGTTTATTTTGATGATAATTTAGTTTATAGCAAGAATTTGTATGAATTTGTGAAACATTTGCATGTTGTGTTTAGTGTGTTAAGAGAGAACCTATTATATGCTAATCTCAAAAGGTACACATTTTGTACGAAATCTGTCCTATTTTTTTTTGGCTATGTTATTAGTTTGCAAGGTTTGTGGATCAAGAGATGGTAAACGTGATGAAGGATTGGTCATACCTAAGAACGCGAACAAGGTAAAAAGTTTTCATGATTTAGTAAGTTTTTATTAAAGGTATGCTAAGGATTTTAGTTCCATTGTTGTACCTTTGAATGAACTTGTTAAAATGAATGTTGTTTTTAAATGGGATGATGCGTAGGATTAGGCTTTTGGTACCTTAAAAGAAAAGCTTACTAATGAACCTTTGTTATACTTGTCTAACTTTGATAAGGTAGAATATGATGCATCTGAAATAGGAATAGGGGTTGTTTTGGTGTGAGATTCTAAACCAATTGCCTTTTTTAGTTAAATGTTAAGTGGGGTAATCTTAAATTATCCTACTTATAACAAGGAACTTTAGGAATTGTTATGAACTCTTCAAAAATGGTAACAAGGTGTTGATCAAGTACAACAAAGCAAGTATTCCCAAGATCCTTTGCAAGGAATCGGTGGTTTAATGACTAGGTCAAAGACAAAGAGGATGGATGAGGCTTTACAAGGCTTAATCATAGAGATTCAAGACAAAGAGGTTGCTTTAAAAGATTCTAAGGTTGTTCTAAAAGTTTCTAATGCTACATCAAGGATAATCACTTATCTTTATGTGCAGGATGATGGACAAAGCTTAGAACTTGCAGAACAAAGCTTGGAGCCAATGATGTAAGTCCAAGCTGTATGACCAAGTTAAGGAGAGGCTCAATCTACATGCCAAATTGTGTTAAAAGGCCTATTTTTTTTTGTTTTGGGTTACTAGATTTTATATTAAGGTCAAATATAAATGTAAAAGGATTAACTTTTTTGGTTTATCAAGGCTTATAGGTTTGGTCAAGTCTTAATACATTAGTTAGAGTTTTACTTTGACTTTTATTTCTAGTTGTCATTAGTTGTAGTCTTAAGGATTTCTATATCAAGGTTATTCTTTAATTAAAGGGATATCCTATAATGAAGGTTTTTCCTATGTAGGTATGTTAAGAAATACATTTTTCTTATAGGATTGTGATGTTTATATGCCTATATAAAGGCTACAACTATGTAAAATAAGAATCAATAATATTGAGGTATTTTCAGTAGGCTTTACTTTGCTTTGTTGTATTCTTGGAAGAATACATTATCATGACTTATCAAAAGAGTAATCAACCTTTGTGGCTTCTTTAGATTGAGACATTTAGAAATTAGTTTTCTTAGGGTTGTGATATGATCAATCCAACTTGTTTCTTTGCTTTTTGGGGTGTGTATAACAATTTGATTCAAGGGTTCCTAGGATAGGTTGACTAGTAAGTTGTTTATCAGATTGATGCAGATATTTAAGATTTCATTGTGTGAATGATGTGATGGAATGAAAGGATAGGCCTTATTAGTTAGAAATAAAGTGACAGTCTTATCTTATATGCATTAAACCATTTTATCTATGTAAGAAAAGAAAATCAAGATAAATGACCAATTTCTTTGACATGCATGTTGTAATGAAATTATTGGTTAATGTAAACATGAAGATTAATTGCACAATTATTTTGTATGAGCGATTCCTTCAAATCACATGACGAGCCTTATTGCCACAAAATCTAGTGACAATATCTAGTTTGAAGCAATTAATGATTCTTTCTTAGTAAAGAAAGCTAATGAAGAGCAATAACTCCTTTTTTCAAAAGACTTCAATGAATTTAGATTGTGCATGGCTTAACAATGTGTATCTCACCATAAAATCAGTAATAAATGTAATCATTTAAGTAAATTTCGTGATTCTTTTGTGTAGATCTCTCCTTAGAACATAAAATGATAGGATAAAACATATTAGCAAGAAATGAAGTGATGAACTTATCTTTTAATTCATTAATCATTCTATCCATGTATGAAAAGCTAATCAAGATACTCCTTTGATTACTGTAATTCAATGGATTTAGATTATTTAAGAAGGTGTATTGATATACATGTCACAATGAAATTCATGTTTAGTGTAGAGGTAGTTGCCAATAATAACCAAACCATTTAGTGTGATAGATTCCTTACAATGAAAGGATAAGCCTTATTACTAATGACTCAGGTGACAATCTCAAGTTTGAAGCAATGAATAATTAAGTCATGCTAAAGAAACCTAATCAACAACAATAACTCTTTTATTTGATGGGCTCTTATAGATTTAAACTACCCAAGACATAATAACTTATATCTCATAAAGAAATACATGATAGTATAGGCATTTAAGTTAAGTTCATGATTCCTTAGAACAAAAAGATAAGCCTTATTAACAAGAAATGAAACCATCACCTCATCTTTCATGTAGTAAACCATTATATCTATGTAAAAAAAAAACTAATCAAGCAAAATGACTTTTAATGGATTAAGCCTGCTTAAGGAGTATTAATGTCTATGTCATAATGAATTTACGTCTAGTGTAGAAATAGATGTTAATACCATGATCATTTTGCATGAACAATTCCTTACAACAAAAGGAGAAATCTTATTGCCATGAAATCAAGTAAGGATCTCAAGCTTTAAGCGATTAACAATTGATTTCCATAAAGAATGCTAACGAAGAATCATTGCTTCTTTATTTGATGGACTTCAATGGCTTCATACTTCCTAAAGGTAAAGTCCTTTGGTCAAGTAATCAAGAGGCAATATTATGTTTCAAGCAATGAATGATATGTGCATCTTATAAATAATATAGTGATTGGTGTAGAAATTTATGTTAATTTCTTAATTTTGTGTGAAATGCCTTTTGGAAGGAAAGGATAAGGCTTATTAGCCAAAAATGAAGAGTTTATCCCATCCTTTAGGCAACAAACCATTTCTATTTAAGAAAACATAATCAAGATGAATGACTCCAATATTTGATGGAATTCAATTCATTTAGACCAACTATAGTGTATTTACTTGCATATTATATTGAAATTATTGTTCAACATAAACATTGACGTTAATTCCTTGATCATTTTATATTAATGATTCCTTGAAATGAAAGGATAAGCCTTATTGCCTACAAATTAGGTATTAATCTCAACTTTAATGCACTAAATGATTATCTCCTGTAAGGGAAGTTAATTAAGAGCAATAACTTCTTTATTAAAATAACTTCAATGAATTCAAAATACCAAAAACATAATAACATGCCTTTTTTAATTAAATCATTAACAGGCATAAACATTTTTGTGAACTTCATGACTTATTAATGTGAATGACTCATTAGTAAAGAAAGGATAAGCTAACTAGAAATAATGTGCCAATCTCATCTTTAAGGCAAAGAACCCTTTTATCTAGTAACATAAGCTAACATATATAGCTTCTTTACTTGATAAAATTCAATGGATTCAAACTACCCATGGAGTATTGATGCATGCCTTGCAATGAAATTGATAAAGTACCCACTAGGTTACTTGTCTTAAGAACCCCTTGAATCAAATTGTTATGCATAGCCTAAAAAGTTAGGAAACAATGATTGATCATACCAAAACCCTAACGAAACTAGGTCCTAAAAGCTCCAATTTTAAGATGCCACGAAAGTTGATCACTCCTTTGATAAGTCAAGATAATATATTCCTTTAAGAACATAGGAAAGCAAAGCAAAGCTTGCTGAAAATACCTCAATATTATTCATTCCCATTTTATATAGTTGTAGTCTTTATATAGGCATGTAAATATCATAATTTGATAAGAAAACGGTGTTTCTTAACAAACCTATCACTTTAATTATAAGAGATCCCTTTAATTAAGAAATACCAATCTATCTTAATGTAGGAATCCTTAAAAAGACTACAACTAATGACCACTAGACATAAAAGTCAAAGTAAAAATCCTAACTAATATATCTGAAGTTCCCGACTTCTCCTCAAGATCTACTAGTTTGTGATACTGAGAGGGGGGGTGAATCAATATCACCACAATTCGTAATTCGCAGGTAAGTGAACAACTTCAACCTCTTCTTAAAACCAAACTCTTTCTCAGACTCAACTAAGGTAGATCTATTGCTACCTACTAATCACAATAGTCCCTAAAGTCACCTTTCAGACACCTTGCCTAATAGACAATTCGGATGTTTTTGTTTAGGTCTTCGTTAGGTTATGGGTTGACTGATACTTTAGCTGTGTTCACAACTCAATTCAAAACACAGAACATAAAGCAAATTAAGGACACACGAGATTTACGTGGTTCCGTCAACGTGATGTACATCCACGGTGGTAGGGACTCTCCCTTACCGAGATTATCCACTATACTTGAGAATTCCAATTACAATGGATGCTTTAATCCTTTGTTCCTTTCACTATTGTAATTACTAAGCAAGTACAATACAAAGAGTGTCACTTACTATGTTTACCTTTCTTCTAGCTTGTCTTGCCTCTGTTGAATTGAAAGGCTACTCCACTGCTGCTTAGAAGTTCACTGCAACGCTCTCTAACCTCTCTTGAAGAAATTTGGAAATACGTTGAGTTCTTTCAATGCTTCACCGAATTCCTTCTCTACGTTGTCTCACACAACTCCTGCTTTCACCATCTCACGGTCTCACCTATCTCCTGGTTCCATGGTCTTACTATTTCACGGCCTGTCCTCAAGCTTCTGGTCTATCACGTTGTTGCACGTTTTGGTCTCACGCTGACGCACGTTCTGGTCTCACGTTTCAGATCTGCACTCGCTTCACTATTCTCTAGCCTCACGGATACCAGATTTGCTCTTTCGGTGGTCTGTGTTGGTGTTTCAGATTTTGCTCTCTCGGTGGTGAATTTGTCCCTTTTTTTTTTGCTTTTTTTTTGTCTTTCGTTTAAATCCCCCTCAGTCATCTTTGGTTTTCTCTATTTCTCTACCGACGGTCTCTCTCTCTTCGTCCACCCTTCTTCGACTGTCTCTGTCTATTTTTCCGTTGATCGTCCACTCTGTTTTGCTATTGACCCGTTTCTCTCTCTTGCTGTGTCATGCTTTCTCTCTCACTGTCCAGCCGTGTCGACCCGTTTCTCTCTCTTGCCGTGTCGTGCTTTCTCTCTCACCATCCAGTCATGTCGACTCGTTTCTCTCTCTTTGTTGTGTCGTTTGTTTCTCTCTCTTGCTGTCCAGCCAGATTTCTCTCTTACTGCCAGATTTCTCTCTCTTACTGTCTAGCTGGATTTCTCTCTTTTTTAGGTGGTGTTTGACGGTTTATCTCTCTAGGTTTTGGCTGACTCCACTCAACCTCTGTTCTTCGTTTAGCTCTGAAATCTTATTTTTGGCCATGCTTCTCTTCTTTTTGTCGTGTACCATTTTGGTCAGTTCCTATGTTTTGCCATCTTGTGTTTACTGAATGCTCAATTGCTGACGGTCTCTCTCTCTCTTCATCCACTCCTCTTGTGCTTTGCCATGTATTCAATTGTGTTGGCCTTGCCCTAATTTTGTATTCCAAGGTCTTTATATACTCTCTTCCATGAAACCCTAATAGGGCTTACGTGGTGGATTTACATTCTTGCCCTTACGCGGCGAATTTACTTTCTTGCCCTTCCATGTGGCTTTACTTTCTTGCACACTTAAACCTAGTTGACAACAATTACAACCCATACAAGGCTGTGGGAACAACAATATCAAGCCCAAATAAATTCAAGAAGTTAAGCCTTTCTACATGTATATTTAGCCTCAACTTAAAATCTAGCAACCCAAAACAAAAAATAGGTCCTTTAATATAACTTAGAATAAGAATCAAGTCTCTCCTTAGCTTGGTCATACGGCTTGGACCTATATCATGGGCTCCAAGCTTTGTTCTTCAAGTTTTAAGCCTTATCCATCATCTTGCACATAAAGAAAAGTGATTATCCTTGGTGTAACATTGGCAACTCTAGAATAGCCTTAGAATCTTCTAAAGCAGCCTCTTTGTCATGCATTTCCATGATTAAACCTTGTAAAGTCTCTTTCATCCTCTTTGTCTTTGCCCAAGTCCTTGGGCCACCAATTCCTTGCAAAGGATCTTAGAAATACTTGCTTTGTTGCACTTGATTAGCACTTTATTCTCCATAAAAAATTAATGTCTAATGTAGAAATGAATGTTAACTAGATGATTATTTTGTATGAATAATTCTTTGCATTAAAAAAAGGATCCTTATTGCTAAGAAGTTAGGTGATAGTCTTATGTTTCTAGAAATTTTTGATTTGTTTTCATAAACAAAGCTAATCAAGAATAATAGTTTTTTTTATTTGTTGGATTTCAATACTTTTATACTACTCAAAGTTAAAGTCCTTTTGACATGTAATCAAGAGATGACATCATGTTTAAGGTAATGAACTAAATTTCCCAACTTCACCCTAGGATCTACTAGTCTATGATACTGAGAGAGGGGTGAATCAGTATCACACCCCTTAAAAAAATCAGTATCATGTTTAAGGTAGATCTATTGTTACCTACTGATCACAATAGTCCCCAAAGTTACCTTTCAGACACCTTGCCTATTAGATGAATCGGTTGTTCATGACTAGGTCTTCCTTTAGGTTATGGGTTTGATGATTCTTTAACTATGTTCACAACTCAATTCAAAACATAGAATGTAAATTCAAAGCAAGGACACAAGAGATTTATGTGGTTCCATCAATGTGACGTACTCCACGCTGGTTGTCTCAAAAAGAGTTAAGTCTTGGTTTATATACTCCCTTCTATGCAAACCCTAGTAGGGTTTACTAGAGTTGCTGCAAATTTCCTTTCTTGCCCCTCTATGTGGCTTCATATTACTGTTCCATTCAAAATTCAGCATTATCCCCCTTTTTAATTTATTTTTCTTACTCTTTTCTTTCTACTAAAAACTCATCCCTTGAACGCTTGCATGAGCCACTTCTGCTTGCACACTTAAATCTGGTTGACAACAATTACAACCCATACAAGGCTGTGGGAACAACAATCTCCCCCTTTGTAATTGTTGGCAACACTCACAACAAAAGTCATTATGTAGTAGTCCTTCATAATCTTCTTAGAGTGATAATCCAGAAGTAGATGGATTACAACTCCCCCTAAATATGCACTCCCCCTTCCTTAACAGCTCCCCTTGCACTATTGCCTCTCTCCCCCTTTGACAAACCCACAAAGTAGAGATGGAGGACTCACCTGAACTTCAGGCTTGAGGAGGCATTTGCACAGACAGACTCATTCTGTGCTTTTCAAATAGCTTTGTGGACAAAGGTAGAATATCTGAGATTTGATCTTTAATGCCGACATACTCCAACTGAATCATGCCCTCTTCCACTTGATCCTTGATAAAGTGATATCGGATGTCAATATGCTTGCTCCTTGAATGTTGAACTGGATTCTTGCTGAGATCAATTGCACTTTGATTATCACAAAGTACACTTACTGGTACCTTCACTTCAACACCCAAATCTACCAATTGTTTTTGCATCCATATCACCTGAGTACATGCTACATAAGTAGCCATATACTCAGCCTCAGCTGTGCTCAAAGCAACACTATTTTGCTTTCTAATTAACCATGCAACACACTTTGAACCCAAGTAGAAGTTGCAGCCACTGGTTGATTTTTTGTCATCTATACTTCTTGCCCAGTCTGCATCAATGTATGCTCGTAGTTTTACAGAATCCATGGCAGGATACCACAAACCTATTTCCAGTGTCCCTTTGAGGTATCTTAGGATTCCTTTCACTGCCAACACATGAGATTCCTTAGAATCAGCTTGGAATCTGCTGGTGATGCACATAGTTTGCATGAGATCAGGCCTTGATACTGTAAGGTACAGAAGGCTCCTTATCATCTTCTTGTATTCTATGGGGCTTATACTCCTTCCTTCCTGATCTTTTGTTAACTTGCAGCCTACTGTCATAGGGGTACTAATAGGTCTGCCATCTTTCATGCCAAACTTTTTCAGCATCTCTTTGGCATATTTTGTTTGAGAAATAAAAATACCTTTTTCACATTGTTTTATCTATAATCCAAGAAAGTAAGTCATTTCTCCAATCAATGACATCTCAAATTCCTCACTCATCTTCTGTGCAAATGCTTGGCATAGCTCAAAGTGATCCCCTCCAAAGATGATGTCATCTACATATACTATAGTTATCAGTTGGTCTTTCTCTGAGTTGAATACATATAGGTTATTATTAACTGTTCCTCTTCTGAAGTTTAACCTCCTCAAATACGTGTCCAACCTGCTATACCATGCTCTTGGGGCTTGTTTAAGGTCATACAAGGCTTTCTTCAGCTTGCACACATGTGTCTCATCCTCACTGATTTGTACTCCATTAGGTTGTTTAATATACACTTCTTTCTTCAGGAGCCCATTCAGAAAGGCTAATTTCACATCCATCTGGTAAACTTTATACCTCTTATGTGCTACCAAAGCTAAGAACATTCTGATAGTTTCCAACCTTGCTACTGGTGCAAGAGTTTCATCAACATTTACTCCTTTTATTTGAGTGTAGCCTTTGCAAACCAGCCTAGCCTTGTTCCTCACCACCTTGCCATCTTCATTGTGTTTATTCCTAACACCCATTTTGTTCCTATGACGTTCTTATTAGTGGGTCTTGGAACCAGTTCCCATGTTTCATTCTTCTAGATTTGATCCAGCTTCTCATTGATAGCTTAAATCCAGGCTTTGTCTTGTGCAGCCTCTTCAACAGATTTAGGTTCAACTTGCGAGGGTAACGCAATAGCTCCCACAATTCTTCTTCTTGTTGTAACTCCTACTGATGGGTCACCTATGATCTGATTTCCTTGATGAGCATTAGTCCATGTTTTCTTTGTCTTTCTCTCTTGCACATTCTTAGTTGCATGAGAATCTCTTTCTTCATCTTCATACTCACTCTTCTCTGAGTCTGAACTTACTTCTTTTCCCTCTTTTTCATGTTGGTCTGACTTTTCATCTATCTTGAAGTCATCTTCTTCACTGTCCTCAACTTCTCCATTATGCATTATTTTCCAATTTTCATCTATTCTCACATCACTGGTAGTGACCACTTTTCCCAATTTATGCAGAAAAACTTTGTAACCTTTTGTCTTTGCTGAGTATCCCACAAAGATGCCTTCATTTGACCTAGCATGGAATTTTCCCAAGTCTTGCTCTTTGTTCTTCACAAAACATGGGATGCTAAAGATTTTAAGATACTTGGCTGTTGTCTTTTTTCCACTCCATACCTCATATGGAGTTTTATCAATATTGGGCCTTAGTAAAACTCTGTTCAGTAGGTGTACGGCTGTAAATGTTGCTTCTATCCAAAATCTTGTGTGAAGCTTGGATTCCAGCAGTAGAGTTCTTGCCATTTCAACCATAGCTCTATTTTTCCTCTCTACCACCCCATTCTATTGAGGTGTTCTTGTTGTTGCCATCTGATGGTGAATTTCATGCTTCTCAAGGTAATCTTCAAAAGCTTCATTTGTAAATTCAGTGCCTTAATCTGACCTCAATACTTTGATCTTCTTTCCACTCTCATTTTCAGCCAATCTTCTGTATCTCTTGAAGCATTTCAAAGCTTCTGACTTGTGTTTGAGGTGCATGATGCAGGTCCTTCTGGAATAATCATCAATAAACAAAATAAAGTACCTTTCACCTTTCAACCCTTTTGTTCTCATCGGCCCACAAAAATTAGTGTGTACAATGTCAAGCACTACTTCAGAACTGAACTCTTTGGTCTTATACTGCTTTCTGACATGTTTTCCTTTAGAGCATGCTGAGCAGACATACTCCCTCTCTTTCTTGAGGTCTGGACTGTCTCTGATTGCATGAGTAGTGGTCAGCTTCCTTACGTTCTTTTGTGTTAAGTGTCCCAGCCTCCTATGCCAGAGTTGATTTTCTTCTTCTTTTGTAAGTAAAAAGCTGTTTGTCTTATCCTCATCAATCACATATAAATTTCCAGCTATTCTTTTCCCAGCTGCAACAGTATTGCCTTCTTTACTCTTTACTTGGCAACCTGTTTTTGTGAATATCACTTTATGGTCTTCATTGCATAGTCGGCTGACAAATGCTAGATTATATCTGAGTCCTTTAACGTGCAAAACATCTTTCAGCTTTCCTTTTCCAATATTTACTGACCCCTGACCATTGATGTTGAGTGAATTATCATTGCCAAACTTGACTATGCCTTCTCTTGACTTGTTCAGCTTTGATAATTTACTCTTGTCTCCTATCATGTGTGAACTGCATCCACTATCGAGAATCCACTACTTATCCTTGTAGTCTGCCTTTAGTGCAATTTTAGCTATATTAGCCTCCTCCCTTTTAGCTCTATAGTCCTTCTTTTGAACTAGCTTAAAGATAGCTTTCTCCTTTTTCCAGGCTTTGACTGTACCAGTTGGTTTTACTGTGCCATTGAGTGCCTTCTCTTGCTCAGGGAGAAGTGTGATGCATCTCTTGGCATTATGGCCATCTTGCTCGCACCTTTCACACTGTTCCAAGTTTGCCAATATAGCAAACTTGTTCTTTGAAACCATTGGTTTGGGCTTCCACCAGCAAACCTTGTCAGTGTGTCCTTGCTTTTTACAGTATGTGCAAGAACTTATGACAAGTGTTCTCCTTTGAATTTTGTATTGTCTCCCTCTATATGCAGCATTGTATCTTCTCAAGTTGGAGACATATGCTATCCTTCTCCACTAGTATTTACTTGCCTTATGACCCTAAACTTCACAATAAAGACAGTAACCTTGAAACTGCCTCTTCTTAGGTCTAATCACAGCTTGTTTTCTTTTGTTTATTACTTGTTGTGTAGGCAAGGTTGCTGACTTCTTTGCTTGTGAGGCTTTCATTTCAGCCACCTTCTTCTCCTTCTTCTGTTCAGCCGTAGCCCTTTACTGGCTGACTTTCTTTTTTTCATTTGTGTTTGCAACCCTAGGTTGCTTCTTCAAATCTTTTTTATTTTCAGCCTTCACTGTTCCTGGCTAATCAGTCTTTTGTTTCTGAGACTTAACCTTTTCTTTCAACTTTTATGGCAAAGTCTCATTATCTTTAGGCAATATAGCCTCAGATTGCTGCACTTTCTCTTCATTCTTCTTTTCTCTTGCAGAGCTTGTTTCTCCTACCACTTCAAGCATCTGCAAGTTCTCTTCACTCTTTTTGAGTTGTTGTTGAAGTCTCAGCAACTCTATCTCCCTTTCTTCAATTGTTGAAGTCCTTGAGCCCAGCTTTATAGTAGTGTCTTCACATATTTTGATCTGTTCTTCAAATTTTCTCTTCAAATCAATATGTTCAGCCCTTATTTCATCCTTTTGACTTTCTGCTTCCTCAATCTTTTCATCAACCTGTTTTATATGGGCCTCTTACCTTCTTATGGTTCTGCTCCTTCTGATTATCTCCTTTGAAGCTGCTTTTAACTCAGCTTCAAGATTTGGTTCTTCTTCATCAATCTCCTCTTCCTCTTCAGAGGTTGAACTACCACATCGAGCTGATGCCATAAAGGCATGCTCATCTGATGAGTCTACATCTTCCTCCTCATCGGCTTCTTTTGTCTGGCTCACATAACTCTTGAATGAGCCTCTCTTCTTCTTCTTCTGTGGGTTAGCAATCTTCTTGCTAGACTTCCTTGACTTGGATGATGGTCTTCTCCATTTTGAATTTTGCTCATCATCACCATTCTCATCTTCATCATCAAGTTTCACTTTGCACTAAGAAGCAAAGTGTCCAGTCTGCCTACAACGATAACATTTCAAAGACAACTATCCTTTTCCCTTTTTAGACCCCTTTTTGAATTTCCTTGTGAAGTAAGCCAACACTTCACTTCACTTTCTTCCTCATTATCATCATCATCCTCACTAGATGATTCTTTCTCTTCTCTTATCTTCAAGTGTCTCATAGCTTTGAAAGCTGCCTCCTTTGATAACTTTGATGTTGAGGAGCTTTTAGTTGACTTTATTCTCATCTTATATGCAATGAGATTGCACTAGAGATCATGCAGTGACATAGAATTGAGATCTTTACTCTCTTTTATGGCTGCCACCTTTGAGGCATAACTCTCAAGCAGAATTCTCAAAATTTTCTTCACAATAGATGAGTCCTTCGTGTTCTTCCCATGACTTCTAAGGTCGTTTACAGCATTAATAACCCTGGTAAAGAACTCTTGGACTGTCTCATTCTTCTGCATTCTGAGGGATTCATATCTCTCCTTGGAAACTTGAAGCTTGGCCTCCTTCACTCTACCATCACCTTCATAGACTTTCTGCAATCTGTCCCATATCTCCTTAGCAAATTTGCAATCCATAACTTTAGCATATTCCGCATTTGTCAATGCTAAAATGATGACATTTGAGGCCTTCCCATTGATTTCAAACTGCCTTAATTCCTCTGTGGTTAGATCTTTACCTTCTTTTGGAGGCTCAAAATCCTCCTGTATAGATTTCACCACGTTCATGCCCATGGTTGCAAATACCACCTACATTCTCACTCTCCACATATGGTAGTTGGTTCCATTAAAGATTGGAACCTTCTTGCTGTAAGTAGTGCTGGTGCTGGTACTGGGATCCTTTTCTTAGTATGCTGAACAAGTTGAAACTTCTGAAACCCTTCAAACTAATACACTAAGCTGTTAAGCTTCAAACTGGTGAACCTGTGCTCTAATACCAATTGAAGTTCCCAACTTTACCCTAGGATCTACTAGTCTGTGATACTGAGAGGGGGGGTGAATCAGTATCACACCTCTAAAAAAAACTTGGATAATTTAAGCCAAAAATGAACTCTTTCCAGATTCAACTAAAGTAGATTTATTGTTACCTACTAATCACAATAGTCCCCAAAGTTACCTTTCAGACACCTTGCCTATTAGACGAATCGGTTGTTCTTGACTAGGTCTTCCTTTAGGTTATGGATTTGATGATTCTTTAGTTGTGTTCACAACTCAATTCAAAACACATAATGTAAATTCAAAGCGAAGGCACGAGAGGTTTACGTGGTTTCGTCAATGTGATGTACTCCACGGTGGTTGGGATTCTTCTTCTACTGAGACAATCCACTATACTTGAGAACACCAGTGTGGTATCCCCTATGATTACAATGGATGTCTTAATCTTCTACTCCTTTCACTATTACAAATACAAAGCAATCACAATACAAAGAGTGTCACTTACTGTGTCTACCCTTCTTTTAGCTTGTGTTGCCTCTATTTGATTTGAATAGGCTGCTTCACTACCGCTTGGAAGATCACCAAAACACTCTCTAACCTCCCTTGAAGAAATCTGAAAATTCTTTGAGTTCTCTTGTTGTTCCCACAGCCTTGTATGGGTTGTAATTGTTGTCAACTAGGTTTAAGAGTACAAGAAAGTAAATCCACGTGGAAAGGCAAGAAAGTAAATCCTCTGCGTAAGGGCAAGAATGTAAATCCGCCGTATAAGCCCTATTAGGGTTTCATGGAAGAGAGTATATAAAGACCTTGGAAGACAAAACTAGGGTAAGGCCAACACAATTGAACACACGACAAAACACAAGGCATCTCTCTCAGCAAAACAAGGAACGAAGAACAGTCGAGTGAAAAGAGAGAGAGAAAACCCGTTACGGAGAAAGAGTGGGTGGATAACAAAACACAAAGAGAGCAAGGCCAGTTGGAAAGGAGAGAAAAATGATACGGCAAAATAAGGGGCTGGACGGCAAGGAGACAACACGGCAAGAGAGCAGAATGTCAAAAGGAGAGCACGGCATGAGAACGGTAGGAGGGAGAACGGCAAGAGAGCAGAACGTCAAAAAGAGAGCAGGTCGGCAATTGAGCAAAAACAGCTAAACCTAAAGCAAAACCATTCGGCAAACAAAAAGAGGGAGCAATTGGCCGACCAAAGAGAAAGCAAAACCCTACACCAAAGAGAGAAGACACGGCTGGACAGCAACCAAAGGTGAACGGAAAACCCAGTGTGACTGGCCAAAAGAGTATACACAACAGAAAACAGGTGCTGGTTGGCCAAAGAGACAAAGCAAAGCAAGAGGAGTTGGCCAAAACCTAGAGCAACCGTCCAAAGCCAAAGAGGAAAACTGTCCAAAGAGAGAAAAACAAGGGAGGAATGGCTGGACAGCAAATGCTGGACGGCAAAACCACCACCGGCTGAAAGAGAGAGGATGTCCAACCAACCTACACGGCCAAGCAAAGAGGTGAATGGCCAAATAGGTGTGGATAGCAAGGAGGAGAATGGCCAACCAAGAGTGGACAGTCAAAGCAAGGTGGACGGCTAGGAGACAGCACGGCAAGGAGACAACACACAGCAAAAGGAGATAACACCAAGGTATACCTTGGACAGCAAGGGAATTCGTGTGACAGCTGGAGAAAACCGTGTGACTCACGTAAGAGAGAAGACAGCACATCGTCTGTAAGGGAAGAGAGGAGAAACTGTGAAAGAGGAGACCACCGGGAGAGCAAACCAAGCTGTCCGGAGGTGTAAAACGGACAAATGCAAACCAGAAATGGTGGTAAGGCGTGTGACCAGCAAGGCGTGCAAACCTGAAACGTACGTGAGACATGAAACGCCAAATCAGAAGCGTGCGTGAGGTGTGTGACCAGCAAAGGGTGAAAACCAGAAATGTGAGGCGAGCCATGAGAGAAGGAGACGGGCGAGACTATGAGACGGTGAAAGCAGGAGCTGTGTGAAGAGTAGGAATTCGGCAAAGCATTGAAAGAACTCAACGTATTTCCAGATTTCTTCAAGAGAGGTTAGAGAGCATTGCAGTGAACTTCTAAGTGGCAGTGGAGTAGCCTTTCAATTCAATAGAGGCAAGACAAGCTAGAAGAAGGGTAGACACAGTAAATGACACTCTTTGTATTGTACTTGCTTAGTAATTGCAATAGTGAAAGGAGGAGAGGATTTAGGCATCCATTGTAACTGGAATTCTCAAGTATAGTGAATAGTCTCAGTAAGGGAGAGTCCCTACTACCATGGATGTACGTCATGTTGACGGAAGCACGTAAATCTTGTGTGTCCTTAATTTGCTTTATGTTCTGTGTTTTGAATTGAGTTGTGAACACAGCTAAAGTATCAGCCAACCCATAACCTAAAAGAAGACCTAAACAAGAACATCCGAATTGTCTATTAGGCAAGGTGTTTGAAAGGTGACTTTGGAGACTATTGTGATTAGTAGGTAGCAATAGATCTACCTTAGTCAAGTCTGAGAAAGAGTTCACTTTTAAGAAGAGGTTAAAGTTGTTCACTTACTTGCGAATTGCAAATTGTAGTGATACTTATTCACCCCCCCTCTCAATATCACAAACTAGTAGATCCTAAGGTGAAGTCGGGAACTTCATCTCTCAAATGCTTCACCGAATTTCTTCTTTAGGTTGTCTCACCCAACTCCTGGTCTTACCCATCTTCTACTCTCACCGTCTCACTGTCTCACCCGTTTGCTGGTCTCACCGTCTCACCTGGTCTGGTCTCACCCGTTTTCTAGTCTCACCGATTCTGGGTCTCACGGTGTGTTCTGATGTCACACGTTTCACCCTTTTCTGGTCCCACCAATTATAGTCTTTTGGTGTGTTCTGGTGTCACCCGTTTCACCCTTTTCTGGTCTCACGCTTCACCTGGTCTCATGTCTCACCTGGTCTCATGCCTCACCTAGTGTCACCAGATCTCACGTTTCGCTTGCTCCAGGTCTGGTCTGGTCTGTTCTCACGTTTCCAGGTCTGGTCTTGATCTGCTCTCACGTTTCCAGGTCTGGTCTTGATCTGCTCTGCTTTCACCATCAAACGTTTCTGGTCTGCTTACACTATTTTCTGGGTGGTTGTCTCAAAAAGAGTTAAATCTTGGTTTATATACTCCCTTCTATGCAAACCCTAGTAGGGTTTACTGGAGCTACGGCAAATTTCCTTTCTTGCCTCTCCATATAGCTTCATATTACTGTTCTATTCAAAATTTAGCATTATCCCCCTTTTTAATTTATTTTTCTTACTCTTTTCTTTTTAGTAAAAACTCATCCCTTGAACGCTTAAATGAGCCACTTCTGCTTGCACAGTTAAATTTGGTTGACAACAATTACAACCCATACAAGGTGGGAACAACATGAACATTTGATTGACAATAAACATAGTGAATTAAGAGTAATAGATTCTTTATTTGGTGCGCTTCAATGGAACTAGACTGCCAAACATAAGGTGTATCTCACAATTAAAAATGTGATCAATGTAGATAGTCAAATTAATTTCATGATGTCTTTATGTGAATGAATCCCTAAACATGTGATTTAGGGACCCAACATACACAAAGAATTGAAGAAGAACCCAAAAAAGTTAAATTAGATTTCAATCATACAAAAGTTAGATCTAATAATCAAAGGAACATCAACCTAAGGTATAAAGACAGAATGGTAATAATGTATAATGTGCTTGTTGCAATAAAAATAATGTTAGGTATATATATAAAAGTAATTTACAAGTTCATTTTATATGAATAAGTCCTTGTGGCAAAAGGAGGAGCATTGCTAGCAAAAAATGAGGAAATAGACTCATTATTCAAGTATTGAATCATTATATACAATTTAGAAAAGCTCATAAAGATTAATGACTCCTCTATTTAATTGAATTCAATAAATTAAGCGTTTCAAAGGTAAAAAAACATGCTTATTGCAATAAATATAATGTTTGAGTAAAGCAAATTTTAATTTCATGAACATTTTTTGAAAATGAGTCCAAGTAACAAAAGGAAGGGCCTTGTTAGTGGGAAATGAAAAGAGAATGTTATTATTTAAAAATTCAACCATTTAATACCTAAAAGAAATGATAACCAAGATGAATGATTCATTTATTTGATTTAATTCCATGGATGATGGAGATCAAGCTATTTACATTGTTCCAGCACCTATTTCTTACCATTCTTATGATCCTTTGCAAAGAATTAGTGGTTCAATGACTAGAGCAAGGTCCAAATGTATAAACAAAGCTTTACAGAGGTTAATCATGGAGATGTAAGCAAATGAAGCTATTTTAGATGACTTAGATGCATTGTCAAGATTAAAGAATAAGGGGGAATGTTCTTTTCCTTATAAGATTCATTAGTTTTAATGCCTATATAAGGGGCCATAATTTGTCAACAAGAGGGATGAATAATACAATTAGAGTGATTTTCTTCACTTTGTGAGAATTTCCTCTTAATTCTTTATCAAAAACTTATTCTAGTGTTATCAAGACATCTTGTGGTGACTTAATTCATCATAATTTTGGTTCTAATTAATAGGTTAGATTATAATTGAATTTATTTGTGTGTTTAAACATGAGTAGTGGTAAAGATAACAAAGAAAACCATCTTAAGTAATCATTAAGGTAGTTTAAGAGTAATTTAAGCTTCTAAACATGAGGCTAGATAATATAGAGTCCCTAACTAAATCTAAATCTTAAAAAAAAGTTATTTCAAAATAAAATAGCAATTTAGGTAGTATTAAGATGGAGATCCTTGCCTTTAAAGGAAAAATGACCTTGAACTTCACTTGGAGTGGGAAAGAAAGGTAGAACTTGTATTTGATTATCATAATTACTTTATGAAAAAGAAGGTCAAACTAGAAGCTGTTGAATTCATAGATTATGCTAGTATATGGTAGGATCAATTAGTGATCAGTAAATGTAGGAATGGTGAAAGGTCAATTCAACCATGAAAGGAGTGATGCGTAAGAGATTCACACCTAGCCATTACTAAAAGAAGGTCAAACTAGCAATGGTTGAATTCACAGATTATGCTAGTATATGGTAGGATCAGTTGGTGATCAACAAGTATAGGAATGGTGAGAGACTAATTCGGTCATTAATGGAGATGAAAGTAGTGATGTGTAAGAGATTCATTCCGAGCCATTACTAAAGGGTACAGGAAGTTGCAAGGGCTGACTCAAGATTCTGTAAGTGTAGAGGATTACTACAAGGAGATAGAGATAGTCATGATTAAGGCATTAAATGAGGACTACAAGGCAACTATGACTAGATTTATAGGTGGTTTGAATAAGGAGATAGTTGATGTAGTGGAATTACAACATTATGTTGAAATGAAGGACTTATTACACAAGGCTATTAAGATGGAAAGGCAAATAAAGTCTAAGGGTTCACAAAATTTTGGTTCAATTTCTAATTCATCATGGAAGTCAAATTAGAAAGACAACAAATTTACCTCAAAACTAAAAGAACATGCAAAGCTTAAGGATTCAATTACTGTCATTAAAGGTAAAACCAAAACTAAATCATCTTTTAAGTCACATGATGTTAAGGGATGGAGAGCAGTCACATGATTATAGTAAGAATCAATTTATTAACACAATCAAATGATAGAGAAGACTTAATTTTTTGCTTTTTAGGATAAATCAAAGTTTCACCATCCTTTCAATTAGCTAGTAAAGCCACCAATAATAATCATTATTATTTGAATGTCAAAATTACTCTTCATTTTGAAGGTTGTTACAAGCATCATCATCTAGTGTAATAACACTAATATCTAATGTTAAGATATACCATTTAGATTTCACTCAACTATATTAGACTTGTAAAATTTTACATAATTGTACTCATTCAATTCCTTTACTAAGAGATCAATAGAAATTTATCTAGGATAATAATTTTGTTAGGGCTTTCTTAAAAGTCATTTTATTAATTTGATAAGATTCTTTTCGGACAGAAGTATAACCTCTTTGTTCTAATAAGAATATTTCTTATAATTTGTGTTGTTCCCACAGCTTTGTATGGGTTGTAATTATTGTCAACTAGGTTTAAGTGTGCAAGAAAGTAAAGCCACATGGAAGGGCAAGAAGGTAAAAGCCACATGGAGGGGTAAGAACGTAAAAGCCACATGGAAGGGCAAGACAGTAAAAGCCACCTGAAGGGGCAAGAACGTAAAAGCCACATGGAAGGGTAAGACAGTAAGTTCGCTGCAAGTAAGCCCTATTAGGGTTTCATGGAAGAGAGTATATAAAGACCTTGGAAGACAAAATTAGGACAAGGCCAACACAATTGAATACACGGCAAAACACAAGAAACCGTTCAACCAAGGGAGTCGGCCAAAACCTAGAGAGAGAAACCATCCAACACAAGAGAGATTCGGCAAAACACAAAATGTTGGAGGAGCAATCGGCCAAACTCGAGATGACAACACACCACTTGCAAAAGAAAGGAGAACTGGCCAAAGTGGTACACGACAAAAAGAAGAAGAGCACAACAAAGAGGAAAAACTTGACGACCAAATAGGGGAAGGAGAGAAAAACCATATACTACCAAGTAAAGGGTGGAAAAAAAAAACAGAACAGTCGGCAAAATAGAGAAAAGAAGAGATGGCCAACGAAGTGAAACGAAAAAAAAAACACCTGTCCTTGGGAAAGAGAGAAAGTGGTGAATGGCCAAAGAAGAGCCATCACCAGCCAGACCAAAAGAGTATATACAGCAGAAAACAGGTGCTGGTCGGCCAAGGAGACAAAGCAAAGCAAGAGGAGTTGGCCAAAACCTAAAGCAACCGTCCAAAGCCAAAGAGGAAAACCATCCAAATAGAGAGAAAACCCGATACGAAGAAAGAGTGAGCCGACAGTAGAATAGGGGAAGGAGAGAAAAAACTTGACGGCCGGTTGGAAAGGAGAGGAAAATGATAAGGCAAAATAAGGGGTTGGACGGCAAGGAGACAACATAGCAAGAGAGACAACATGACAAAAGAGCATAATGGCAAGAGAGCAGAACGGCAAAAGGAGAGCATGACAAGAGAATGACAGGAGAGTAGAATGGCAAGAGAGTAGAATAGCAGAAGAGCAGAACGTCAAAAGGAGAGCACGACAAGAGAATGGCGTGACTGACCAGAAACAAGAGACTAGAAACAGGTGACCAGAAACTGGTGACCAGGCCATGAGACCTAAAACGGGAGACCAGCAAAGCTGAGGAGACCAGCGAAGTTGAAACGGGAGACCAGTAAAGCTGAAACATGAGACCAGAACGTGTGACTCATGGTAAGAGGAGAGGCAAACGCACCATTGGTAAGAGAGGAGACAGCATACCATCCATAAGGGAAGAGACGAGAAACCTTCAAAGAGGAGACCACCGAGAGAGCAAACCAAGCTGTCTGGAGGTGTGAAATGGACAAGTGCAAACCAAAAATTGTGGTGAGGTGTGTGACTAGCAAAGGGTGCAAACTAGAAACGTGCGTGAGACATGTAACGCCAAACCAAAAACATGAGGCGGGCCGTGAGACATGGAACGGTAAACCAAAAATGTGAGGCGAGCCGTTAGACAAGGATACAGGTGAGACCGTGAGACGGTGAAAGCAAGGGTTGTGTGAGACAACGTAGAGAAGAACTTTGGTGAAGCATCGGAAAGAACTCAACGTATTTCTAGATTTCTTCAAGAGAAGTTAGAGAGCGTTACGGTGAACTTCTAAGCAGTAGTGGAGCAGCCTTTCAATTCAACAGAGGCAAGACAATTTAGAAGAAGGGTAGACACAGTAAGTGACACTCTTTGTATTGTACTTGCTTAGTAATTGCAATAATGAAAGGAGCAGAGGATTAAGACATCCATTGTAATTGGAATTCCAAGTATAGTGGATAGTCTCAGTAAGGGAGTGTCCTTACCACCATGGATGTACGTCACATTGATGGAACCACGTAAATCTCGTGTGTCCTTAATTTACTTTACGTTCTGTGTTTTGAATTGAGTTGTGAACGCAGCTAAAGTATCAGCCAACTCATAACCTAAAAGAAGACCTAAACAAGAGCATCTGAATTGTCTATTAGGCAAGGTGTCTGAAAGGTGACTTTGGGGACTATTGTGATTAGTAGGTAGCAATAGATCTACCTTAGTCAAATCTAAGAAAAAGTTCACTTTTAAGAAGAGGTTGAAGTTGTTCACTTACCTGCGAATTGCGAATTGTGGTGATACTGATTTACCCCCCCTCTTAGTATCAGAAACTAGTAGATCCTAGGGAGAAGTCAGGAACTTTAATTGGTATCAGAGCATAGGTTCACTAGTTTGAAGCTTAATAGCTTGGTGTACTAGTTTGAAGGGTTTCAGAAGTTTTGACTTGTTTAGCATACTAAGAAATGGAAGCCGGTACCAGCACTAGCACCCCTTACAGCAAGAAGGTTCCAATCTTCAACAAAACCAACTACCATATGGGGAGAGCAAGAATGCAAGTGGTATTTGCAACCATGGGCATGATCGTGGTGAAATGCATACAGGAGGGTTTTGTGGTTTTGGAAGAAGGTAAAACCCCAACCCCAGAGGTGTTAAGGCAGTTTGAGATAGATGGGAAGGCCTCAAATATCATCATTTTAGCATTGACAAATTCTGAATATGCTAAAGTTATGGACTGCAAATCTGCCAAGGAGATATGGGACAGATTGCAGAAAGTCTATAAAGGTGATGGCAGAATGAATGAGGCCAAGCTTCAAGTGTTCAAGGAGAGATATGAATCTCTCAAAATGCAGAAAAATGAGACAATCCAAGAGTTTTTCACCAGGGTTATTGATGCCATAAATGACCTTAGAAGTCATGGGAAGAACAAGAAGGACTCATCTATTGTGAAGAAAATTCTGTGAATTTTGTCTAAGAGGTTTGCCTCAAAGGTGGCAGCCATAGAGAAGAGTAGAGATCTTAATTCTATGTCTCTGCATGATCTCCAGTGCAATCTCATTGCATATGAGATGAGAATAAAATCAACTGAGAGCTCCTCAATGTCAAAGGTATCAAAGGAGACAGCTTTCAAAGCTATGAAACACTTGAAGATAGAAGAAGAGGAAGAATCATCCAGTAAGGATGATGATGATGAGGTGGAAAAAAGTGAAGGTGAAGTGTTGGCATACTTCACAAGGAAGTTCAAAAAGGGGTCTAATAAGGGAAAAGGATAGTTGTCCTTGAGATGTTATCATTGTGGGCAGACTAGACACTTTGCTTCTTAGTGCAAAGTGAAACGTGATGATGAAGATGAGGATGGTGATGATGAGCAGAATTCAAGATGGAGAAGATCATCATTCAAATCAAAGAAGTCCAGTAAGAAGATTGCTAACCCATAGAGGAAGAAGAGAGGCTCATTCAAGAGTTATGTGAGTCAGATAAAAGAAGCTGATGAAGAGGAAGATGAAGAATCATCAGATAAGCAGGCTTTTATGGCATCAGCTCAAGGTGGTAGTTCAACCTTTGAAGAGGAAGAGGAGGTTGATAAAGAAGAGCCAGACCTTGAAGTTGAGGTGGAAGTAGCTTCAAAGGAGATAATCAAAAGGGGCAAAACCATAAAAAGGTAGGAGGCTCACATAAAACAAGTTGAAGTAAAGTTTGAGGAAGCTGAAAGTCAAAAGGATGAAATAAGGGCTGAACATATTGACTTGAAGAGAAGATTTGAAGAACAGATCAAAATATGTGAAGACCTTACAGTAAAGCTTGGCTCAAGGGCTTTAAAAATTGAAGAAATAGAGAAAGTATTACTGAGACTTCAGCAACAACTCAAAAGTAGCAAAGAGAATGTGCAGAATCTTGAAATGATAGGAAAAACAAGTTCTGCAAAAGGAGAGAAGAATGTAGAGAAAGTGCAGCAATCTGAGGCTGCATTGGCTAGAGAAAATAAGAATGTGCCACAAAAGTTGAAAGAGAAGGTTGTGACTCAGAAGAAGATGGCTGAGAATAAAGAAGATTTGAAGAAGCAACCTAGGGTGGCAAACAAGAAGGAAGAAAAAAAAGTCAGCCAGCAGAGGGCTACGGCTAAACAGAAGAAGGAGAAGAAAGTGACTGAAATGAAAGTCACACAAGCAAAGAAGCCGGCTACTTTGCCTACACAGCAAGTGATGAACAGAAGAAGACAAGCTGTGATCAGACCCTAGAAGAGGCAGTTTCAAGGTCATTGCCTTTATTGTGGAGTTTGGGGTTATAAGGCGAGTAACTGCTGGTGAAGAAAGCCAGTATATGTCTCCAACTTAAGAAGATATGATGCTGCATACAGGGGGAGACAATACAAAACTCAGAGGAGAACACTTGTCGTGAGTTCTTGCACATACTGTAAAAGGCAAGGACATATTGACAAGGATTGTTGGTGGAAGCCCAAACCAGTAGTTTCAAAGAACAAGTTTACTATATTGGCAGACTTGGAACAATGTGAAAGGTGCGGGCAGGATGGCCATAATGCCAAGAGATGCATGACACTTCTCCCTGAGCAAGAGAAGGCACTCAATGGCACAGTGAAAACAAGTGGTGCAGTCAAAACTGAGAAAAAGGATTAAGCTATCTTCAATCCAGTTCAAAAGAAGGAATATAGAGCAAAAAGGCAGGTGGATAATATAGTTGAAATTGCACTAAAGGTTGATTACAAGGATAAGTAGTGGATCCTTGATAGTGGATGCACTTCGCACATGACAGGAAATAAGAGTAAATTATCAAAGCTAAACAAGTGAAGAGAAGGCAGAGTCAAGTTTGACAATGATGATTCACTCAACATCAATGGTCAGGGGTCAATAAATATTTGAAAAGGAAAGCTAAAAGATGTTCTGCATCTTGAAGGACTGAGATATAATCTAGCATCTATCAGCCAGCTATGCAACAAAGACCACAAAGTGATATTTACAAAAATAGGTTGCCAAGTAAAGAGTAAAGAAGGCAATACTATTGCAGCGGAGAAGAGAATAACTGGAAATTTATATGTGATTGATGAGGACAAGTCAAACAATTGTTTACTCACCAAAGAAAAAGAAAATCAACTCTGGCATAGGAGGCTGAGACTCTTATCACAGAAGAACATGAGGAAGCTGACCACTACTCATGCAATCAGAGACATTCCCGACCTCAGGAGAGAGAGAGAGTATGTTTGCTCAGCATACTCTAAAGGAAAACATGTCAAAAAGCAGTATAAGACCAAAGAGTTCAGTTCTGAAGCAGTGGTTGACATTGTGCATACTGATTTGTGTGGGCCAATGAGAACAAAAGGGTTGAATGGTGAGAGGTACTTCATCTTGTTTGTTGATGATTATTCTAGAAGGTCTTGCATCATGCACCTCAAACACAAGTCAGAAGTTCTGAATTGCTTCAAGAGATACAGAAGATTGGCTGAAAATGAGAGTGGAAAGAAGATCAAAGTATTGAGGTCAGATCAAGGCATTGAATTTGCAAATAAAGCTTTTGAAGATTACCTTGAGAAGCATGGAATTCGTCACCAAATGGCAGCAGCAAGAACACCTCAATAGAATGGGGTGGTCGAGAGGAAAAATAGAGTTGTGGTTGAAATGGCGACAACTCTACTATTGGAATCCAAGCTTCCAATAAGATTTTGGACAGAAGCAACATTTATAGCAGTGCACTTACTGAACAGAGTCTTACTAAGGCCCAATACCAATAAGACTCCATATGAGCTATAGAGTGGGAAGAAGACGACAACGAAGTATCTTAGAATCTTTGGCAGCCCATGTTTTGTGAAGAACAAGGAGCAAAACTTGGGAAAATTCAATGCTAGGTTTGATAAAGGCATCTTTGTGGGAGACTCAGCAAAGACAAACGGTTATAGAGTTTTCCTGCATAAGCTGGGAAAAGTGATCACTTCCAATGATGTAAGAATAGATGAGAACTAGAAAACAATGCAGAACGAAGAAGCTAAGGACAATGAAGAAGATGACTTCTATATAGATGAAGAATCAGACCAACCTAAAGAAAAGGAACAAGAAGTAAGTTCAGAATCAAAGAAGAGTGAGTTTGAAGATGAAGAAAGAGATCCTCTTGCAACTAAGACTGTGTAAGAAAGAAGGACAAAGAAAACGTGGACCAGTGCTCATCAAGAAAATCAGATCATAGGTGACCCATCAGCAGGAGTTACAACAAGAAGAAGAATTGTGGGAGCTACTGCTTTACTCTCACAAGTTGAACCTAAATTTGTTGAAGAGGCTACACAAGATCTAACTAAATCTCTATCCACATAGCTATTTGAAAAGCACAGATTGTGCAAATGCCTCCTTAAGCCTGAAGTTCAGGTGAATCCTCCATCTCCACTTTGTGAGTTTTTCAGATTTGTAATTGGTTGGCAAAGGGGGAGAGAAGCAACAATGCAAGGGGAGTTGTTAAGAAAAGGGGAGTGCATATTTAGGGGGAGTTGAAACTGCTGCATAGTGGCTTTTGTTATGAGTGTTGCCAACAATTACAAAGGGGGAGATTGTTGTTCCCACAGCCTTGTATGGGTTGTAATTGTTGTTAACTAGGTTTAAGTGTGCAAGAAAGTAAAGCCACATGGAAGGGCAAGTCAGTATGTTCGCCGCATGTAAGCCCTATTAGGGTTTCATGGAAAAGAGTATATAAAGACCTTGGAAGACAAAACTAGGGCAAAGCCAACACAATTGAATACACGGCAAAACACAAGAAATCGTTCAACCAAGGGAGTCGGCCAAAACCTAGAGAGTGAAACCATCCAACACAAGAGAGATTTGGCAAAACACAAAACATTGGAGGAGCAACCGGCCAAACCCGAGATGGTAACACACCACTTGCAAAAGAAAGGAGAACCGACCAAAGTGGTACACGGCAAAAAGAAGAAGAGCACGGCAAAGAGGAAAAACCCGACTGCCAAATAGGGGAAGGAGAGAAAAACCATATACGTCCAAGTAAAGGGTGGAAAAAAAAAAAATAGAAAGGTTAGCAAAATAAAGAAAAGAAGAGGCAGCCAACAAAGTTAAACAAAAAAAAAAGCACCACCTGCAAAAGAGAGAGAAAACCCAACCTTGGGAGAGAGAGAAAGTGGTGAACGACCGAAGAGGGGCTGGATGGTAGGCCAAAGAATATCCACCACCGACCGGATCAAAAGAGTATACACGGCAGAAAACAGGTGCTGGTCAGCCAAAGAGACAAAGCAAAACAAGAGGAGTCGCCCGAAGAGGGGCTGGATGACAAGAGAACGGCAGGAGAGCAGAATGGCAAGAGAGCAGAACGAGAAGAGAGCAGAACAGCAAGAGAGCAGAACGTCAAAAGGAGAGCACAGCAAGGGAACGACGTGACTAACCAGAAGTAGGAGACCAGAAATTGGTGACCAGGCCGTGAGACCTAAAACGGGAGACCAGCAAAGCTAAGGAGACCAGCGAAGCTGAAATGGGAGACCAACAAAGCTGAAATGTGAGACTAGAACGTGTGACTCACGGTAAGAGGAGAGGCAAACGCACCATTGGTAAGAGAGGAGACAGCACACTGTTCGTAAGGGAAGAGAGGAGAAACCTTGAAAGAGGAGACCACCGGGAGAGCAAACCAAGCTGTCTAGAGGTGTGAAACGGACAAGTACAAACCAGAAACGGTGGTGAGGTGTGTGACCAGCAAAGGGTGCAAACCAGAAACGTGCGTGAGACGTGTAATGCCAAACCAGAAACGTGAGGTGGGGCTGTGAGACGTGGAATGGCAAACCAGAAACGTGAGGCGAGCCGTGAGACAAGGAGACGGGTGAGACCGTGAGACGATGAAAGCAGGAGCTGTGTGAGACAACCTAGAGAAGGAATTCAGTAAAGCATCGGAAAGAACTCAACGTATTTCCAAATTTCTTCAAAAGAGGTTAGAGAGCGTTGCGGTGAACTTCTAAGCGGTAGTGGAGCAGCCTTTCAATTCAACAGAGGCAAGACAAGTTAGAAGAAGGGTAGACATAGTAAGTGGCACTCTTTGTATTGTACTTACTTAGTAATTGCAATAGTGAAAGGAGAAGAGGATTAAGACATCCATTGTAACTAGAATTCTCAAGTATAATGGATAGTCTCAGTAAGGGAGAGTCCCTACCACCATGGATGTACATCACGTTGACGAAACCATGTAAATCTCGTGTGTCCTTAATTTGCTTTACGTTCTGTGTTTTGAATTGAGTTGTGAATGCAGCTAAAGTATCAGCCAACCCATAACCTAAAAGAAGACCTAAACAAGAACATCTGAATTATTTATTAGGCTAGGTGTCTGAAAGGTGACTTTGGGTACTATTGTCATTAATAGGTAGCAATAGATCTACGTTAGTCGAATCTGAGAAAGAGTTTGCTTTTAAGAAGAGGTTGAAGTTGTTCACTTATCTGCGAATTGCGAATTGTGAATTGTGGTGATACTGATTCACCCCCCCTCTCAGTATCACAAACTAGTAGATCCTAAGGGGAAGTCAGGAACTTCAATTTGTCTATATCACAATCATCATTAGACTCAAACTAAGTATAAATCTAATTCTTATTCTATATATCATTTTGCTTTCCTTTTTCTATAATAGTATGGTAAAGAACCTGCTAGGTGACCTACTCTAAGAATCCTTGAATCAAGTTATGCACACCTTAGAAAGTTAGGAAACAAGTTAGATTGATCTAATCAAAACTTTAAGGAAACTAAGAAATAAAAGCCCCAATCTTAAGACACTACAAAGGTTGATCACTCCTTTAATAAATTAAGACAATATATTCTTCCAAGAATATAGGAATGCAAAGCAAAGCTTATTAAAAATACCTTAATCTCTTTACTGTATAGCCACTCTTGTTGAAATTAACCTCATGTCCATTATCACAAAGCTGGCTAACACTAATGAAATTGTGTTTTAGCCCTCCAACATAAAGCACATTCTTTAATTTCAGTTTTTCTACACTAATTTCAACAACACTGATACATTGAATCTTTAAGGCACCATCATTGCCAAATTTGACTGACCCTCCATCATATTGTGCTACTCCCTTCAACATTTTGGAGTCTCCTGTCATGTGTAAAGAGTAGCCACTATTCAAGATCTATGACTTTTCTTTCTTAGAAGCTTTTGAGGCTACTTCCACAACCATAGTTATTTCTCTTCCTCTTCTTCTTCTTTAGTCGAGTGTAAGAGCATGAGTAAGTGTTCTTTTTTGCACTCTTTGACTGAGCAGTAATGTTTGGCCGAATGTAGGAGCAAGTGTAGGTGTTCTCCTTTGCACTCTTTGACCAAGCAACAATGTCAAGTAATCCTTTGTAGTGTGTCCAGCCTTTTCGTATCTTCCACAAATTTCTCCAAGCAAATCAAAGCTATTTCTCAGTGGAATATGACTTCTTTTCACATGAGACTGTCTCTTTTCTTGCTAGAGTCTCCCCCTAGACTCTTGCCTCACATTCCTCTTCATTATAGGCCTATTATTCCAACACACATTAGCCTTGTGCCCATACTTACCACAACTCCAGCAAAATCCTTTAAATCTATATTTTCTTCTTTCACCAAGTTAATATCTCCTATCTTCAGTAACTATTGTGGCAATCGTGTCTCCATCTTTGACAACCTGTCCCTATTGGATGGGAGTCTTCACCACATCTGTCCTAACCCATTTTAGCTTGGGTTGGTTTCTTTTCTCCAAAACATCATTATGCTTGCTTTTAAGTACAAACACAATTTTCTTCATCTCTTCTACCTTCTTACTCGACTTTTCAATATAGCCAAGTCCTTTCTTCCTGTAGAATGAGGTCTTTGTTTGCTTAAACACTCATCCAATTTTTTGGTAGTATCCTTCTTGATGGCATTTGATGAAGACGACTCTACTCTCACTTTCATGGCCTGTATAAAGCTTTCTTCATGCTTCCTCAGTTTGGACTTAGCCTTATGGAGCTTGGCTTGCAAAATCAGCATCTCTTGCTCTTGTAAAATCACCTTAGTGCCAAGATCTTTGTGTATCATGCCTTGCTCTACCTCAAGTATGATCAGCTCCTCAATTCTCTTTAAGTACTCCTTCTCTTTTGCTTCAAATTCATTTTCTTTCACCTAGAGATCAGATTCATCAACAAACAATTTTCTTACACAATTTTCTTTCACCTAAAGATTAGCTCCTTAATTTTCATACAACTTCTTGAGATGCTTTACCTCATTTTCCAACTTACTATTTCTGTGCAAACAAGCTCTCAATTCATTCTCAAGTTGTTGAACCAACTCATCTTCTTCCTCTTCTGTTGATTCCTCATCACTTGAAGTTCCTTGATCATCATCTACTTGAGCGACCAACACATCCTTTGCAGCCTCATCATTGAAATCATCATCAACTTCTTCTTTAGAATCTTCTTCATCCAGCTTGCTTAAAAGATTCCTTCTTTTGGATCTAAAGAATTGCTTTTTCCCTTTAGCACTTGAATTTCTAGCTTTAGAATAGCTAGATTGCTTTGTCCTCCTCCTTATGACCAACTCATTATCATCATCACTTTTTACTTCTCTTCTCTTTAGGCAATCCACAAAAAAGTGCCCAATTGCTCAACACTTGAAGAACTTTAAGGGTAATTTTTCCTTGTACTTCCCTTTTCTTTTCCTCATGTTTTTGATGATATATGCCATGACTTTCTTTATTTTAGTATCACCAACTTCTTCTTCAGAGCTACTATTGGATTCTTCTTCTTGGTCTTTAATCTTTAACTTCTTCATTGCCTTGAAGGTCAACTCCTTCTCTACCTTGGACTTCTTTTCTTTCTTCATTAGGGCTATTCTCATTCCATAAGCCACCAATATGCTATGCAAATCATCTAGGGGTAGCTTGTTCAAATCTCTATCTTCTATGGAGGAAACCTTAGCATTATAAGCTTCTGCTAAGGTTCCAAGTATCTTCCATATCACAGTAGCATCATTGATCTCCTTTCCATAGCCTCTAATGGAGCACACAATTTTATTGACTCTTGTGAAAAAGGCATCCACAAACTCATCATTCTGCATCTTTATATCTTCAAATCTGTTCCTCCAAATTTGTAGCTTGGCTTCCTTCACAACATTATCTCCTTTATAAATGTTCTTTAATTTGTCCTAGATTTGTTTAACGGTGTTGCACCCCATTACTTTGGTGAATTCTTTGACTAATAAAGAGGCATATAAGGCATTTCGCACCTTTCCATCACACTTCAAATTCTTCTTATCAATAAGCATCATAGCATCACCTTTAGAAACAGGGATGAAGCTACTAATAATAGATTGAAAAACATCTAGACCAAGTGACATTGATATAAGAGCATTCTATTATTTCATAACTAATAATTTTGTCCATCAAAAGTGGGAATGCCTTTGTTGTTAACACTGTTCAAGCCATCTATGATATGAATCAGCAGTAGAGAAAAAAATTCATAGTAGCAACAAACAACATCAGATCAAAGTAAGCAAAATGGATCAATAGAGGAAACCAGCTTTAATGCCATTTGATGAGGACCTTCTTAGGTCTCATAATGAGAGGGGAAGGGGGTGAATCAATGTGTGAAGTTCCCGACTTCTCCCTAGGATCTACTAGTTTGTGATACTGAGAGGAGGGGTGAATCAGAATCACCACAATTTGCAATTCGCAGGTAAGTGAACAACTTCAACCTTTTCTTAAAAGCGAACTCTTTCTCAGACTCGACTAAGGTAGATCTATTGCTACCTACTAATCACAATAGTCCCTAAAGTCACCTTTCAAATACCTTGCCTAATAGACAATTCGGATGTTCTTGTTTAGGTCTTCGTTAGGTTATGGGTTGGCTGATACTTTAGCTGTGTTCACAATTCAATTCAAAACACAGAACATAAAGCAAATTAAGGACACACGAGATTTACGTAGTTCCGTCAACGTGACATACATCCACGGTGGTAGGGACTCTCCCTTACTGAGACTATCCACTATACTTGAGAATTCCAGTTACAATGGATGTCTTAATCCTCTGCTCCTTTCACTATTGCAATTACTAAGCAAGTACAATACAAAGAGTGTCACTTATTGTGTCTACCCTTCTTCTAGCTTGTCTTGCCTCTGTTGAATTGAAAGGTTGCCCCACTGCCGTTTAAAAGTTCACCGCAACGCTTTCTAACCTCTCTTGAAGAAATCTGGAAATGCGTTAAGTTCTTTCCGATGCTTCGCCGAATTTCTTCTCTAAGTTGTCTCACACAACACCTACTTTCACTGTCTCACGGTCTCACTCGTCTCCTTGCCCCACGATCTCACTATTTCACGGCTCGCCTCATGTATGTTTCTTGTTTACCCTTGTCCGTTTTACACATCCTTTGGCCGTATCAGATTTTTTTTCCCTTTTCTGTCGGTCACTATTCATCGACCATCCACCCCTTTGTTTTGGCCATAACGAGTTTTTCTCTCCTTCCCTGTTTGGCCGTCAGGTTTCTCTCTCTTACCATCACACGGTTTGCTTCGATTTGCTTAATTTGCCAACCTCTCCTCTTTTCTGATGACGGCTACACTGTTTACTCTCTTGTGTTGGCCTTTATATACTCCTCCATGAAACCCTAATAGGGCAAATTTACTGTCTTGCCCTTCCATGTGGCTTTACTTTCTTGCACACTTAAACCTAGTTGACAACAATTACAACCTATACAAGGTGGTGGGAACAACAATCTCCCCTTTTGTAATTGTTTGCAACACTCATAAGAAAAGCTACTATGCAACAGTTTCAACTCCCTCTAACTATGCACTCCCTCTTTCTTAACAGCTTCCCCTGCACTGTTGCTTCTCTCCCCCTTTGCTAACCAATTACAAATCTAAAAAACTCGCAAAGAAGAGATGGAGGATTCACCTGAACTTCAGGCTTAAGGAGGCATTTGCACAAATAAACTCAATCTGTGCTTTTCAAACAGCTCTGTGGATAGAGGTTTAGTTAGAATATCTAAAATTTGATCTTTAGTGCCAACATACTCCAATTGAATTGTACCCTGTTCCACTTGATCTTTGATGAAGTGATATCGCATGTCAATATGCTTGCTCCTCGAATGTTAAACCGGATTCTTGCTAAGATCAATAGTGCTTTGATTATTACAAAGTACACTCACTGGTAACTTCACTTCAACACCCAAGTCTGCCAATTGTCTTAGCATCCATATCACCTGTGTACATGCTGCACAAGCAGCCATATGCTCAGCCTTAGCTGTGCTCAAAGCAACACTGTTTTGCTTTCTACTTCACCATGCAACACACTTTGAACCCAAGTAGAAGCTGCAGCCGCTGGTTGATTTTCTATCATTTATACTTCCTACCCAATCTGCATTAGTGCATGCTTGTAGTTTAACAGAATCCATGGCTGGATACCACACTATCAAGGATCCACAGCTTATCCTTGTAATCAGCCTTTAGTGCAATTTTAGCTATATTAGCCACCTCCCTTTTTGCTTTATATTCTTTCCTTTGAACTGGCTTGAAGATAGCTTTCTCCTTTTTCTTAGCTTTGATTGCACCAATTGTTTTTACTGTGCCATCGAGTGCCTTCTCTTGCTCAGGGAGAAATGTCATGCATCTTTTGGCATTATGGCCATCCTGCCCATACCTTTCACACTGTTCTAAGTCTACCAATATAGCAAACTTGTTCTTTGAAACCACTAGTTTGGGCTTCCACCAACAATCCTTGTTAGCGTGTCCTCGCCTTTTACAGTATGTGGAAGAACTCATGACAGGTGTTCTTTTCTCAATTCTGTATTGTCTCCCCCTGTATACAGCATCGTAACTTCTCAAGTTGGAGGCATATACTAGCCTTCTCCACTAGCAGTTACACGCCTTATGACCCCAAACTCCACAATAAAGGCAATGACCTTGAAATTGCCTCTTCTTGGGTCTGATCATAGCTTGTCTTCTTCTGTTCATCACTTACTGTGTAGGCAAAGTAGCTGGCTTCATTGCTTGTATGACTTTCATTTCAGTCACCTTCTTCTCCTTCTTTTGTTCAGCCATAGCCCTCTGCTGGCTGACTTTTTGAGACGTAGTAGCTATGGGCTGTTGCTCTTTAACCACGTACGTCATTTTTGGCCCTAGCTTTGGTTTGATAATTGTCTTCTCTTCTTCAGTTATCTTTTCCTGAGTCATAGCTTCCTCTTTCAACTTCTGTGGCAAAGATTCATTCTTCTTTACTCTTATAGAGCTTGTTTCTCCTACCACTTTAAACTTTTGCAAGTTCTCCTCACTCTTTTTGAGTTGTTGCTGAAGTCTTAGCAACGTTATCTCCATTTCTTCAATTGTTGAAGTCCTTGAGCCAAGCTCTATTATAAGGTCTTCACATATTTTGATCTGTTCTTCAAATCTTCACTTCAAGTCAATATGTTCAGCCCTTATTTCATCCTTTTGACTTTCAGCTTCCTCAAACTTTGCTTTAACTTGTTTTATATGGGCCTCCAACCTTCTTATGGTTCTGCCCTTTCTGATTATCTCCTTTGAAGCTGCTTCCAGCTCAGCTTCAAGATCTGGTTCTTCTTCATCAACCTCCTCTTCCTCTTCAGAGGTTGAACTACCACCTTGACCTGATGCCATAAAGGCCTGCTCATCTGATGATTCTTCATCTTCCTCCTCATCAGCTTCTTTTATCTGACTCACATTACTCTTGAATGAGTCTCTCTTCTTCTTATGTGGGTTGGCAGTCTTCTTACTAGACTTCTTTGATTTGAATGATGATCTTCTCTATCTTGAATTTTGCTCATCATCATCATCCTCATCTTCATCATCAAGTTTCACTTTGCACTTAGAAGCAAAGTGTCTAGTCTACCCACAACGATAACATCTCAAGGACAACTGTCCTTTTCCCTTCTTAGACCCCTTTTTGAACTTCCTTGTGAAGTATGCCAACACTTCACCTTCACTTTCTTCCTCATTATCATCATCATCCTTATTAGATGATTCTTCCTCTTCTTTTATCTTCAAGTGTTTCATAGCTTTGAAAGTTGCCTCCTTTGATACCTTCGTTGTTGCAGAGCTTTCAGTTGACTTTATCCTCATCTCATATGCAATGAGATTGCACTGGAGATCATGTAGAGACATAGAATTGAGATCTCTACTCTCCTCTATGGTTGCTACCTTTGAGGCAAACCTCTCAGGCAAAATTCTCAGAATTTTCTTCACAATCGATGAGTCCTTCTTGTTCTTCTAATGACTTCTCAGGTCGTTTACAGTGTCAATAACCCTAGTGAAGAACATTTGAACTGTCTCATTCTTCTGCATTCTGAGTGATTCATATCTCTCCTTAAACACTTGAAGCTTAGCCTCCTTCATTCTACCATCACCTTCATAGACTTTCTATAATCTGTCCCATATCTCCTTGGCAGATTTGCAGTCCATAACTTTAGCATACTCAGCATCTATCAATGCTAAAATGATGATGTTTGAGGCCTTCCCATTTATCTCAAACTACCTTAACTCCTATGGGTTTGGATCTTTACCTTCTTCTGAAGCCATAAAACCCTCCTATACGCATTTCACCACGTTCATGCCACTTGCATTCTTGCTCTCCACATATGGTAGTTGGTTCCATTGATGATTGGAACCTTCTTGCTGTACATAGTGCTGGTGCTAGTACCGGCACCCATTTCTCAGTATGCTGAACAAGCTAAAACTTCTAAAACCCTTCAAACTAGTGAACCTTGCTCTGATACCAATTGAAGGTCCCGACTTCTCCCTAGGATCTACTAGTTTGTGATACTGAGAGGGGGGGTAAATTAGTATCACCACAATTCGCAATTCGTAGGTAAGTGAACACCTCAACCTCTTCTTAAAAGCGAACTCTTTTTAAGACTCGACTAAGGTAGATCTATTGCTACCTACTAATCATAATAGTCCCTAAAGTCACCTTTTAGACACCTTACCTAATAGACAATTCAGATGTTCTTATTTAGGTCTTCGTTAGATTATGGGTTGGCTGATACTTTAGCTGTGTTCACAACTCAATTCAAAACACGGAACGTAAAGAAAATTAAGGACACACGAGATTTACGTGGTTCCATCAATGTGACATACATCCACGGTGGTAGGGACTCTCCCATACCGAGACTATCCACTATACTTGAGAATTCCAGTTACAATGGATGTCTTAATCCTCTACTCCTTTCACTATTGCAATTATTAAGCAAGTACAATACAAAGAGTGTCACTTATTGTGTCTACCCTTCTTCTAGCTTGTCTTGCCTCTGTTGAATTGAAAGGCTTCTCCATTGCCGCTTAAAAGTTCACCGCAACGCTCTCTAACGTCTCTTGAAGAAATCTGGAAATACGTTGAGTTCATTCCGATGCTTCACCGAATTTCTTCTCTATGTTGTCTCACATAACTCTTGCTTTCACCGTCTCACGGTCTCACCCGTCTCCTTGCCCCACGATCTCACTGTCTCACAGCTCGCCTTACGTACGTTTCTTGTTTACCCTTGTCCGTTTCACACCTCTTTTGGCTGTATTAGATTTTTTTTCCCTTTTCTATCGGTCACTATTCATCTGCCGTCCACCCCTCTATTCTGGCCGTAACGGGTTTTTCTCTCCTTCCCAATTTGGTCGTCAATTTCTCTCTCTTGCCGTCATATGGTTTGCTCCGATTTGCTCAATTTGCCGACCTCTCCTCTTTTCCAACGACGGCTACATTGTTCACTCTCTTATGTTGGCCTTTATATACTCCTCCATGAAACCCTAATAGGGTGAATTTACTATCTTGCCCTTCTATGTGGCTTTTACGTTCTTGCCCCTCCATGTGGCTTTTACCTTTTTTCCCTTCCATGTGGCTTTACTTTCTTACACACTTAAACCCACTTGACACCAATTACAACCTATATAAGGTTGTGGGAACAAGAATGTGAGATGCTCACTTTTTATAAATCTTTCTAGATCAATCTCTGTGACTTGTTAAAGTCAATGATCCAATTCTTTTCTTTCTTTTTTATGTGAGAGCAGTCATATGAATATCAATCAAATGTAAGCACCCAAGAGCACACAGTAATTTTTACATGCTTCACCCACAATGTGTGAGTTATATCCATGGTGTGATAAGATCACTCCTAATTCACGCTTGCTACTATTGCTGCCTGCTGTAATTTGTTGGATGTACTGTTGTAGGTTGTGTTGCTGTAAGCTATTGGATGTGCTACTGTAGGTTATGCTACTACAAGTTATTGGATGTGCTGCTGCAGGTTACTGAATGTACTGCTGTAGGTTATACTTGCAAGCTACTGGTTTCTCCTTGGTTTGCTGCTTGCCCTTACAGCTATTACTTGTTGCTGTTTCTCCTTGGTTTGCTACTTGCCTTTGCTGGTATTGCTACTATTGCTGCTAACTGCTGCACTTCTCCTTGAGTGGCTGTTATAACTTCTTCCTTGGGTGGCTGTTGTAACTTCTTCCTTAAGTGGTTGCTACAACTCCTTCTTCCTTTAGTTTGTTCGACTATTATCACTCATGTTTTACTCTATTTTGGCTTTTCTTGCTGATGATCTCTCCATTCTTGCCTTTTTCCCTTTGAGCCAACTGTCTTTATGTTCTTAAAAGACTTAAGATCAACAAATCAAAAAGAGCAATCTGTTAAATGGTGACAAATCTCAAAATCAGAACTTTTAAAAGAAAAAAAAAATCAGATTTGCAACCTTATAAAGGTACACACCAAGTTGAAACAATCAAGATGTACTACTCAACTCAAAAACAACTTCTTTAACTTCCTTTGCTTCCTTTGTTTTCATTTTTTTCTTTTTTTCTCAACTTTTTTTCTTTAACTTTTTGTTCAACTCTTTTTTTTAATCAAATCAATCACCTATAGAATTAAGACAACTTCAAGAGCAAGAGGGTGATTAGAATAAACAAAAAGAACTAAGCAAACAAACACAAAGAATAAATAAAGTACAAAGAAAAGTACTAATCAAAGATAGATAAGGGATACATAACTTATTTCTAGAACCAAGTCTTTGATACCTAATGAAAAAGAACCCGTTAGGTGACCTATCCTAGAACCCCTTGAATCAAATTGTTATACCCACCATAGAAAGCTAGGAAACAAGTGGGACTGATTAGATCATAACCCTAAGGAAACTAAGTCAAAAAAGCACCAATCTCAAGATGCCATAAATGATAAAAAAAAAAGCCATTACAAAACTTGTCCAAAGAACCCTTGAATCAAATTGTTATGCACACTCCAAAAAGCTAAGAACCAATAAGGATTGATTAGATTAGAACCTTTAGAAAACTAAGTCTTAGGAATCTCAATCTTAACATGCCACAAAGGTTGATCACTCCTTTGATAAGTCAAGATGATATCTTTTTTCAAGAACACCAGAAGACAAAGTAAAACTTGCTGAAAATACCTTAATCTTATTGATTCTTGTTTTACATAGTTGTAGCCTTTATATAGCATGTAAATATCATAATTTTATTAAAAAAAAGTGTTTTTCAACATACCTATATAAGAAAAACCTTAATTACAAGAGATCCCATTATTTAAGAAATACAAACCTTAACTACAACTAATGTATCAAGACTCAGTTGAACCTACAAGCCTTAATAAATCAAAGAAGTTAAGACTTTTTAATATATAATTCAATCTTAACTTAAAATCTAGCAACCAAAAACAAAAACAGGCCCTTTAATACAACTTAGCATATGGTCCGAGCCTATCCTTAGCTTGGTCATGTAGCTTGGACATATATCATGGGTTCTAAGTTTTGTTCTTTAAGTTCTAAGCCTTGTCTATTGTTGTTCCCACAGTCTTGTATGGGTTGTAATTGTTGTCAACTAGATTTAAGTGTGCAAGGAGAAGTGGCTCATATCTCAGGAATTATAGGATAAGACTAGCATGTCAAATAACCTCATAAAGTAATCTCCTTAGAGTGAACTTGTAGAAGGAATTTAGCATTGCTTAAGTCTTAGTGTGACATAGCATTGCTGGAGAAAAATAAATTAAGAAGGAGGATAATGCTGAATTTTGAATGGAATAGTAATATGAAGCTACATGGAGGGGCAAGAAAGGAAATCCACCGTAGCTCAAGTAAGCCCTACTAGGGTTTTCATAGAAGATAGTATATAAACTAAGACTTATCTCTTTTTAGGGCAGCACACACACACCAGAAAAAAGGGACATGGATACAAACCAGAAAAGGGGAGAAACGAGACATCAGTGAAACCAGAAAACGTTGGAGATACAGACCAGAGAACATCGGAGGATCAGAATCCGTGAGACCAGAAAAGGGCACCGTAAGATAGAGAAACATGTTAAAGCAGACCAGAAAGAGAGGACGTGAGACCTAGAGAGGGTGAGACGTTAGAGCAGACCAGACCTGGAAACCGTGAGACGTGAGAGCAGATCAGGACCAGGGAAGACGTGAGACCAGTGAAGCATGCAACGAGTGAGACCAGACCAGAATGTGAGACCAGGTGAGACTAGACCAGACCAGAACGTGAGACCAGGTGAGACCTGGAAACGTGAGACCAAGTGACACCAGACTTGACCTGAAACAGGTGAGACCAAACTAGACCTGGAACGGGTGAGACCAGATCAGACCTGGAGTAGGTGAGACCAGGTGAGATCAGAACAGAAATGTGCGATGGTGAGAGCAGACCAGAAACATGCGACGGTGAAAAACATACCAGAAATGTGGGAGATGAGAAAAGGTTGAAACACCGTGAGACTAGGTGAGACGTGAGACCAGGTGAGGCGTGAGACCAGAAAAGGGTGAAACATGTGACATCAGAACACACCGTGAAACCCAAAATTGGTGAGACCAGAAAAGGGTGAAACAATGAGACAATGAGACAGTGAGACCAGGAGAAGGGTGAGACCGTGAGACGGTGAGACTAGGAGTTGTGTGAGACAACCTAGAGAAGAAATTTGATGAAGCAATTGAGAGAACTTAATGAATTTTTCAGATTTCTTCAAGAGAGGTTAGAGAGTGTTTTGGTGATCTTCCAAGCGGTAGTGAAGCAACCTATTCAAATCAGACAGAGGCAACACAAGCTAGAAGAAGGGTAGACATAGTAAGTGACACTCTTTGTATTGCAAATTGCTTTGTATTTGCAATAGTGAAAGGAGTAGAAGATTAAGACATCCATTGTAATTATAGGGAATACCACACTGGTGTTGTCAAGTATAATGGATTGTCTCAATAAAAGAAGAAACTCTACCACCATAGAGTACGTCACATTGACGGAACCACGTAAATCTCTCGTGTCCTTGCTTTGAATTTACATTTTGTGTTTTGAATTGAGTTGTGAACACAGCTAAAGAATCATTAAACCCATAACCTAAAAGAAGACCTAGTCAAGAATAACCGATTTGTCTAATAGGCAAGGTGTTTGAAAGGTAACTTTAGGGACTATTGTGATCAGTAAGTAACAATAGATCTACCTTAGTTGAATCTGGGAAAGAGTTCATTTTTTACTTAAATTATTAGAGTTTGTTTTAAGGGGTGTGATATTGATTCACCCCCCCTCTCAATGTCACAGACTAGTAGATCCTAAAGTGAAATTGGGAACTTCATCTATTATCTTGCACATAAAGATAAGTGATTATCCTTTGTGTGGCAATGGAAACTTTTAGAACAGCTCCATGATTAAGCCTTGTAAAGCCTTTTTCATCCTTTTTGTCCTTGCTTTAGTCATTGAACCACTAATTCCTTGCAAAGGATCTTGGGCATACTTGCTTTGTTGCACTTGAACAACATCTTGTTCTCCGTAAAAAAAGGTTGATCTCTCCTTTGATAAGTCAAGACAACATATTCTTCCAAGAATATAAAAAAGTAAAGAAAAGCATGTTAAAAATATCTCAATCTTATTAATTCCCATTTTACATAGTTGTAGCCTTTATATAACTCTTAAATGAGCCTCTTTTCTTCTTCTGTGGGTTAGTAGTCTTCTTGCTAGACTTCTTTGATTTGAATGATGGACTTCTCCATCTTGAATTCTGCTCATCATCATCATCCTTATCTTCATCATCAAGTTTCACTTTGCACTGAGAAGCAAAGTGTCCAGTTTGCCCACAGCAATAACATCTCAAGGACAACTGTCCTTTTCCCTTCTTAGACCCTTTTTTGAATTTCCTTGTAAAGTAAGCCAATACTTCACCTTCACTTTCTTCCTCATCATCATCAACATCATCCTCACTGGATGATTCTTTCTCTTCTTTTATCTTCAAGTGCTTCATAGCTTTGAAAGCTGCCTCCTTTGATACCTTCAATGATGCAAAGCTTTCAACTGACTTTATCCTCATCTCTTATGTAATGAGATTGCACTGGAGATCATGCAGAGACATAGAATTGAGATCTCTACTCTCCTCTATGGCTGCTACCTTTGAGGCAAACCTCTCAAGCAGAATTCTTAGAATTTTCTTCATAATAGATGAGTCCTTCTTGTTCTTCCCATGATTTCTAAGGTTGTTTACAGCGTCAATAACCCTAGTGAAGAACTCTTAAATTGTCTCATTCTTCTGCATTTTGAGAGATTCATATCTCTCCTTAAACACTTGAAGCTTAGCCTCCTTCATTTTATCATCACCTTCATAGACTTTCTGCAATCTGTCCTATATCTCCTTGGCAAATTTGCAGTCCATAACTTTAGCATACGCAACATCTGTTAATGTTGAAATGATAACATTTGAGGCCTTCCCATTTATCTCAAACTGTGTTAACTCCTCTAGGGTTGGGTCTTTACCTTCCTCTGGAGCCACAAAACCCTCCTGTACGCATTTCACCACGTTCATGCCCATGGTTACAAATACCACTTGCATTCTTGCTCTCCACATATGGTAGTTGGGTCCGTTGAAGATTGGAACCTTCTTACTGTAAGTGGTACTGGTGCTGGTACCGACTTCCATTTCTCAGTATGCTGAACAAGTCAAACTTTTAGATCCCTTCAAACTAGCACACCAAGCTATTAAGCTTTAAACTGGTGAACCTGTGCTTTGATACCAATTGAAGTTCTCGATTTCTCCTTAGGATCTACTAGTTTGTGATACTGAGAGGGGGGTTGAATCAGTATCACCACAATTCGTAATTCATAGGTAAGTGAACAACTTCAACCTCTTCTTAAAAGCACAATAGTACACCAAGCTGTTAAGCTTGGTAACTTTGGGGACTATTGTGACTAGTAGGTAATAATAGATCTACCTTAGTTGAATCTGAGAAAGAGTTCATTTCTGAGAAGAGTTTGAAGTTGTTCATCTATCAATTAAAAAGAATGGGTGTAATACTGATTCACCCCCCTCTCAGTATTACTGACTAGTCGATCCTAGGGTGAAGTAGAGAACTTCAATTGGTATCAGAGCACAGGTTCACTAGTTTGAAGCTTAATAGGTTGGTGTACTAAATTGAAGGGTTTTAGAAGTTTTAGTTTGTTCAGCATACTGAGAAATGGATGCCGATACCAGCACCAGCACTACTTACAGCAAGAAGGTTCTAATCTTTAATGGAACCAACTATCATATGTGGAGAGGATAACTGAGGCTGCATTGCCTAAAGATAATAAGGCTTTGCCATAAAAGTTAAAAGAGAAGGCTGTGACTAAGGAGAAGATAGCTGAAAATAAAGAAGATTTGGAGAAGCAACCTAGGGCTGCAAACAAAAATGAAGAAAAGAAAGTCAACTAGCAAAGGGCTACAGCTGAATAGAAGAAGGAAAAGAAGGTAACTGAAATGAAAGCCACACAAGCTGTGATTAGACCCAAAAAGAGGCAGTTTTAAAGTCACTACCTTTATTGTGAAGTTTGGGGTCATAAGGCAAGTAAATGCTGGTGGAGAAGGCCAGTATACATCTCCAACTTGAGAAGATCCGATGTTGCATACAGGGGGAGACAATACAAAATTCAAAAGAGAACACCTGTCGTGAGTTCTTGCATATACTGTAAAAAGCAAGGACACACAGACAAGGATTGTTGGTGGAAGCCTAAACCAGTGGTTTCAAAGAACAAGTTTGTTGTATTGGCAGACTTGGAACAGTGTGAAAGGTGCGGACAAGATGCAGAGTCGAGTTTAGCAATGATGATTCACTTGACATCAGTGGTCAGGGGTTAGTAAATATTGGAAAAGGAAAGCTGAAAGATGTTCTGCACGTTGAAGGACTCTGATATAATCTAGCATCTATCAGCCAACTATGCAATGAAGACCATAAAGTGATATTCATAAAAACAGGTTGCCAAGTAAAGAGTAAAGAAGGCAATACTGTTGCAGCTGAGAAGAGAACAGCTGGAAATTTATATGTGATTGATGAGGACAAGACAAATAGCTATTTACTTACAAAAGAAGAAAAAAATCAACTCTGGCATAAAAGGCTGGGACACTTAACATAGAAGAACATGAGGAAGCTGACCACTACTCATGCAACCAGAGACATTCCAGACCTCAAGCGAGAGAGGGAGTATGTCTGCTCAGTATGCTCTAAAGGAAAACAGGTCAGAAAGCAATATAAGACCAAAGAGTTCAGTTCTAAAGTAGTGCTTCACATTGTACATACTAATTTGTGTGAACTGATGAGAACAAAAGGGTTGAATGGTGAGAGGTACTTCATCTTGTTTGTTGATGATTATTCTAGAAGGATCTGCATCATACACCTCAAGCACAAGTCAAAAGTTTTGAAATGCTTCAAAAGATACAAAAGATTGGCTGAAAATGAGAATGGAAAGAAGATCAAAGTATTGAGGTCAGATCAAGGCACTGAATTCACAAATGGAGCTTTTGAAGATTACCTTGAGAAGCATGGAATTCACCATTAGATGGTAGCAGCAAGAACACCTCAATAGAACGGGGTGGTAGAGAGGAAAAATAGAGCTGTGGTTGAAATGGTAAGAACTCTAGTGCTGGAATCCAAGCTTCACATGAGATTTTGGACAGAAGCAACATTTACAACCATGCACCTACTGAACAAAGTTTTACTAAGGCCAAATACTGATAAGACTCCATATGAGCTATGGAGTGGGAAGAAGACAATAGCCAAGTATCTTAGAATCTTTGGCAACCCATGTTTTGTGAAGAACAAGGAGCAAAACCTGGGAAAATTCCATGCTAGGTCAAATGAAGGCATCTTTGTGGGATACTCAACAAAGACAAAAGGTTACAAAGTTTTTCTGTAAACTGGGAAAAGTAGT